>CM035230.1:83195506-83795506 GCA_020226215.1 Sindora glabra
CTATAAACACACATGTTAAATTCATTGATCCTAAAATCATTAGAAAGAATCACCTCATTAAATTTTTGATGCCACTGTTTCGTTGCTTACTTTAATCTATACAAGGACTTTACAAGCCTGCATACCTTGTGTTCTTGACTAGGCATAATAAAGCCTTTAAGTTATTCTATATACACTTCTTTATCCAATTCACCATTAAAGAATGCTATTTTAACATCTATTTATTGAATTATTAAATTATGAATTGAAGCAAGTGTAATCGTAACTCTTATTATGCTTATTCGTGCCACAAGAGAATATGGGTCAAAATAATCAATGCCATGCTTTTCTGAAAAGCCTTTAGCAAAAGCCTTTAGCAACCAATCTACCTTTGAATTTATTAATGGTTCCATCCATCTTCATTTTCCTTTTGAAAATCTATTTACAACTAATTAGTTTAGAACTAGATGAAAGATGAACTAATTTCCAAGTTTTATTACCTATAATTGAATCTATTTCATTATTGATGGCTTCTTTCCAAAACATAGCATCTTGTGATTTTATTGCCTCTTGGTACATTTTGGGATCAATCTCAGTGTTAAAGCAATAACGAATCTCATTATTTACAAACTTTCTTGTATTAGAGGTTCGAACTAGGGAGCATATAAATCCTAAAAACGTATAGCTTCATCCTTAAAAATAACTTCTCTAGTTTAGGAACACATTAGATATTTACCTAAACCGATTAGTCCTTAAGTGGATTCCATGTTAGCCCACAGATGTTACCCCTTTTCTTCTGGTTAACTCACAAAAAAATGGAATAGATCAAATCTATTCTATAAGAAATCTCATTCAATTAGATATGGTATATGGCTATTAAAAAATGGGATATAAAAAGAATTAACTAGCTAATCGTATAAGGTAGGAAACTTTCAAGTGCGATTTTAAAGAAGGAGTTTACTCACCTATTCTAACTATGAAAAACTTTTATCTTTTGCTCTTTCAAAGTTCAGTGACTTCATCTTGATGTTAA
Organism: Sindora glabra; assembly: GCA_020226215.1. Taxonomy (NCBI): domain Eukaryota; kingdom Viridiplantae; phylum Streptophyta; class Magnoliopsida; order Fabales; family Fabaceae; genus Sindora; species Sindora glabra. The sequence continues at coordinate 83,196,519 of CM035230.1, forward strand.
TTTTTTAATGTATTTGTGTCTTTACCAAGGTTTTGATTTTGCCTTTGGCTGTTATCATTAATATAGGGAATAGAATTGAATTTATTCTCCTAAAAATAACATCTCATCACTTAATAATGTATTAACTAATATTGAGTCATTTAGTTTAATAATCATAAATTGATAGGCTTTGCTATTTTATGCATATCCCAAGAAAATGCACTCAATACCTCTTTTACCTAATTTCTTCATTTTAGGTTCAAACACTTTGACAATAACTCTATAAGCCCAAACTTTTAAATAGTTAAGGTTAGGTTTTCTCTTTTTTCAAAGCTTATATAGGGTTATCTTGCTCCTTTTGTTAGGAACTCTATTCAGAATATGATATGCTATAAGCAATACTTCACCCTCAAATCCTTAGCTTAAACCAGAGTTTCAACATAGAGTTTACCATTTTAACAAGAACATGATTTTTGCATTCAGTTACACCATTTTTTTTGTGATGTGTAAGGAGCAATGATTTTAGGAATAACACTAATGGATTAAAAATAGAAAGGATCATAATACTTTCTTCCTTTACCACATCTCAAGCATTTAATCTTTTGATCTAATTGCAGCTCAATTCCAATTTTATATGCCTTAAATTTATCTAATGCTTCATTTTTATATTGTAGCAAGTAAATATAGCAATATCTTGTGTAATCATTAATAAATGTGATAAAATATTTCTTTCCTCTTAGTGTTGATGTATTATGCAAGTCATAAACATTATTATGAACAAGTTAAAGTACGATTGATGCCCTATCTACTTTAGGAAATAGATTTCTTGTGATTTTTATCATCATACATGTATTGTATTTATTTTTAGATTTTTCAAAATATGAAAGTAGATCTAATTTAATCATTTCATGCAACCTTTTAAAGTGTACATATCCTAATCCTTAATGCTAAAGGAAAGAGGGCACAACCATGTAAATAGAACTAACATTATTATTGTTGTTGTTAGTGATATAACAATTAATGTTCATCTTAAACATACCATCACATAGATATCCCTTTCCTAAAAACATTCCTCCTTTAAACAGTATAAACTTATTAGCCTCAATTACAAATTTGAAACTAAACTTATTCAACAAGCTACTAGACATTAAATTTTTTCTAATTTATGGTACATAGTAAACATTTGTCAATGTTAACATCCTTCCAGAAGTGAAACTCAGTTCTATATTTCCTATCATAAGGACAAGAACAATAATAGAGTGCCCATGTATAGAATATGCCATCATTTAGAGTTTTCATAGTTTTGAACAAGCTTTTATTCTTACACATATGCCGAGAAATGCCAAAATCAACCCACCATGTATCATCATCCTAAGCAAATTAATTTTAGATATCATTGCAACAAGATCCTTAGAGGAAGCATTATTAGATCCTTGCTTTTTTTTTTCTTTTTAAGAGCTTGACTTTCAAATCTATAATGTCCTTCCTTATAACAAAGGAAGTATTTATCTTTCTTTTTTTCATGTGGCCTTGGGGATTATCACTGAATTGATTCTTCCTCTTAGGTGGGTCCTTTCTAGACTACTCTTCTTCCACTATATTTACTTTTAAAGCATTTGGATCTCTAGTCTCATCTTGCATGTGGAATTCTTCTTCTACACATAGATATTTAGCTAGACCATTAAGAGTAATATCTTTTCTTATATTTCAGGCTTCTCTTAAAATTTTTCAAGAAAGAAGTAGCTTATCTATTATGGAACTTACAATAATTATTTCAACCATATGCATGTTATTTAGTGAAATGATTTAGAATTCTCTCTAATTCAAAAAATTGTTTCATTACAAGTTACCATTAACCATCTTAAAATTATTAAAGTGGGAAATAAGAAATTTTTATTTGTGGAGTCTTCAACCAAATACTTCATCTCCAATTTATTCCATAACTCATTGGCTGTGGGAACATTGTAGTAAATGTCGAACAAAGAGTCGCTCATACATTGAGGATGTGCTTTTAGTATATTTCATCGTCAGTTTCCCACTTTTGCCTACATTTTGTGTCCACCATACTTTCATTCTCGCTCTCTGCAAGCTTTAGGGTGTTTAAAACATATGCCACTTGAAGAGTCACTAATAGGAAGTGCACTCTTTTCTACTAGCATATGAAATTCCTACCATCAAATCTTTCAAGTTTAACGAAGTTTGAAGCAAAATTCTTCAAAGTTCTAGCCATTATACATTAGAAAAATTTTAGCCTAAAGATTATTATCGATGCTACCTTTAAGGATGAACAAATGACTAAAAGTTAGAAAATGATTTGCTTCAAGTCATGTAACAATGCCACTATCCTTTAGGCTAAATTTGCCCCTAATGTGTACAATAGGGAATCTGTAAATTCCTTTCAAGATAAAATTAAGCCTAGTCTATCTGCATTTTGCTCTTAGTGAAGATAAGGACAACATAGTGTTTGATCTTTGGAGAGAATTGTAGGAGTTTAAGAGTGTTTTTTTCTTCTTTTTGCTACTACCAAAACTTACCTAAGAATAATTTATTTATAAAGGAATTTACCTTTGTACATAAAGGGACATAAGTCTTCAAGAAAGTCAAACATAAAAAGACATAAGTCTTCAAAAAATTCAAATGTGCAAAGACATAAGTCTTAAGAAATTCAAACATGAAAGAACATGACTCTTTAAACATGATGGGATATAAGGAGTTATAACCTTATGAATCCATAACCTTTAGAAATTGAAAGGTTGTGCATTTAATATTTTAAAAATTCATAACAGCTATGTCTTGGTACTTAATTGCATTTGGATACTTCACAAGCACAGTAGTAGTTGAGGTGGTGAACAAAGTGAGTAGAGGATGGCTAGCAAATAATAACTTGAATAGAGATAAGTTAAACTATTTCTATTATCTCTTCGTAGGGCCAAGTGTTCTCAACTTTGGATTCTATTTGGTATGTGCTTCTTGGTATATATATAAGAAGGTTGAAGAAAAGCAAGTTCATTCCAAAAATAGCCTTACGATGGAAAAAGTTTAAGCTCTAGTTTTGAGGTTCCCTTATACTCATGAAATACAATGTTTACAAATTAATGGTATATTTTATTATGAACTAAGCTTGTATCACAATTATATGAAAATATTTACTTATCTTTTTTGAGGAAATACTTACGCCGACATCACTTATGATGTCATCCTTAAACACATGCTGCCAGCTAATAATGCATTAGTCTATTTTATCTGGTAATTAATTATGAGTTGGCTTAACTTTTTCTCCTATCATAATTAGTAATAAATTATTATTAATTTATTATTTATATTTAATTAATTAATGAATAAAATATATTCACATATTATTAGTTAGTAACACTTAAGTTGTAGTATCTAAGGATGACATAATAAAAAATACTTATGTAAGTATTTCTCATTTTTTTGTTAGTTAAACTTTTAAGTGTAAATGCTTTTTACAGGTAGCTCTAAGGAAATTTTTAGATGCTCTAATTATAACACAATCTTATCTAAGTGCATTTTATAGGGCCTTAAGGTCGTAAAACTCTAGGTAATGTGGGCAAATATTCTACATTTTGATTAATTTTTTTTCAAAATTCATATATATAATATCTATTACCATTGCCTTAAACCTATTACTTGGTTCTTCAAAATTACCTCCCTGATCTCTCCACTCTATATTGTTAGGTTTAATATCAAATTGAGGCACTTTTTTTCATGTAAAATGTCCGGTACTAATAATTAGGTTTAAATTTTTTCCTATAAAAGTGTTTAATCACAATATTAGGCACTAAAATCTTCCTATCTTCACACTTAATACATGGACACCTTATTTTCTGAGTTTTCAAAAAAAAATCTCCTTTGCATAAGCATATGCGATGAATTCATTCACTCAATTAATAAATTCAATTACTATTCTTGATCGATTAGGACCTACTCATATTATACATCTACTTCATATGTTTAGGTACATCTATATTGATTTAGCATCACACACATATATGTTATTTAACAATTTATCAACTACTCTTTAAATAAAATTATGTTGCATATATGCATGAAGTACATTTTTAACATACTAAGGTCTCAACTATTATAATTTTAACTCTACAACTGAACATCACCCATATATATCTCCTGATCCAAGGCTGGATTAACTATAAAATTAACAAAATCTGTAAAATAAAAAAATCAATATAAACATTATCATACCTTAATCAACCTTTATCATATTCAAATTGAATTAAAATAGAACAAATTCTAATTACATATAAATCCCAATTTCCCTTTATCAAACCTTAAATCATCAAATTCATAAATTCAACCAATATTCAAAATTCAAAAACATTCCAATGCGTACACAATACATGAAAAGTATAAGATAAACATCAATAATAGGAGAAATCTAAGAAATTCCTCATAAAACTATCAAACAAATCCCAACATTATAACTAATCTTTCATAAGAAAACAACTAATTAAAAGAGAGAAGGCACAATAAAGAAGCTTTTGGAGGTGGTAAATGGTAGAGGGGAGGTTGGCATTAAAGGCAGCAATAGTGCGGAGGCAAAAAGAAGGATAAGAGAAAAGTGGATTTGTTGAAGAGGTGTTATTATGAACTAATAATATTAAAAAATTAACAATAAATAATTCTATCACTAATTTTGATTTTTGATGATATGGTGCGTACAATTTTATGATAGATAATTTCTCATTTGTCATTAAATTCGTTGCTATTTTTTTGGGAAAAAATTACACCAAAGGATTTTAAAATTTCTATACAACTATTAGTTGTTAAATTTGTTGATAAATAAAAAAGGATTTTTCTACTCTGTTGCTAACTCCATCAATGAATATTTTGAATTATGTAGCAATAGACACAAAATTCACCACTAATTTTATCGATAAAATCAATTTTAGTTTCTTTTTCAAAATTGGATATAGGAATGTATTTTGCAATATTTATTCCACCGCTAAATACCAAAATTTTTGTAATGTTGCTATGTACAAAAGTTGCATCTTTCTAAGCTTGTATCTCTTACCATAAAATTTTCTCTCCTAAATCATGAACGCATCTCTATCTTTTTCCCTTTTTACATTTTTCTGTATTTGGTTGCTTAGAAAATTTTCAAATTGAAAGAACTCAAAATAAGGAATGGTGAAGGGTTTTAGAAAACTCATTAGTATAATATAATTAGTTATATAACTCCAATTTCTTTATTGACGAAATAATGAGATAGTTATAATATTTTTTCCCACTCTCTCCTCCTCATTCTCTTGTCTGAGAAAAGGGGTCAACAAGGAGATTGCGCTGCAAGAGTGGGACGTTATTATACATATATGCAAGTTGCGGGATATACATAAGCTGATGAAGAAATAAATGTCCAAATTATTAGAGCATGATTTAGGGCTGTTTTGTCAATAGTCATTTGCAGTTTGGCTATATATAATCGTTTAGTTTGTTTGTATTCATGATATATGGAAATCATTACACTACTATAGCCTCTACACTATGCGCTAGAGTTTGGTAACAACAATATTCTATGTCTTTCGGGTATGCAAATTGGCCAATCTTCACATAGCCAATTACTCCATTCTTTTATGTCGAAGAAATTAGGGAAGCTTGATATCTCCATTCAAACAAAAGGTGATATAGTCTTGAACTTTTTTTCTTTCGAAGCTGATAAATTTTTCCACGTCATATGCTTAAATCTCAATTACCATCTCCCTCGCACCTAAACTGGCTGATGTTATTTCACGTTAACAATAACTTGCTAACATTAATTACTCATTTATCAATCAATATTATCCTTAATTTAAAAGTCATTACGGTCTTACTCAATGATTTATTTCTGCAACAGCACTTTGCTTCTCGAAGTGAAATTTGGCGCATTCCACCGTGTTTGAGAGAATGGAATCAATAGCGAACTCGTTGCTCGATCTGTTGATTCTGCTTATTCATTTCTTCTCTATCTGTGTGTCAACGTGAAGCTGACTAGCCTTTTAAGGTAGGAAAATGCAAGTGGACTACTCGGTTGTAATTAATATTAGCAATCGTCTTCACGTTCCTCATTATATATAAATTAATTAATTTAATAATTTAATATGGGTATTTATATATGGGCAGGGAAATTATTTAATTACTATTATTTGTACTTAAATCTCATTTGATTGGAATAAGATCATTATAATTTCCATATTGATCATATATTCAATTATTCTAACATTAGTTGTCTTACTTGATAGGTTAATCTTTTTCAAAAACTCTTTTGATATTCAGAAATTAATCACATTTTTGTCTTTCAGTCCAATTGGATTTGATAATAATATTTAAATAACTTTTATTGACAATCCTAACATACTATTATAGTGTCCTGTTCAATAAATTTGAAAAAAAAAATTCTTTTTTACCATTTTTATGTACAAAATATTATTGTTTGATTGATTAAAAGAATTATGATCATTTAATCAACCTCCCCTTGGTAAGACTTTCTATGTCTTTCATAGGAGGAAATAAAGATTATCCTGTTAATTTTAATGAATAACCATCTTACCCTTTTTTCTCCATCACTGGGGTTTTCATCTTCATGATACCTATGTGTTTAAAGCAGTTGTCTGGAAAAGAATATATATATATATATATATATATATATAGAGAGAGAGAGAGAGAGAGAGAGAGAGAGAGAGAGAGAGATCCTCTTAATTTTTTATTTATAATTCATGAAACTAATTTAAATGTTTAATGATAACTTATAAATAAGTAGAAGTTACAAGTTCAAGAAAAATTACAATAGAAAGATACACTAAACACATGACTTCAAAGAAAAAGAATTGAAACAGTTGAAAATCATTAATATATCTAATTTTTTAATCTTATAGCTGTGAAATGCAAATTAATCATTTCAATCATACCTTTTGAAAAAGTTACATTTGAACCAAATAATAAAAAAAATTAATTTTTGAGAAGTGTTAAATCCATTTTTACTGGCAACCAACCTTGAGCAGAGCAATGAAAATTTACCTCTTATGCAAACTCACTTTTTAAAAAAAATATTTTTTTTAAGATTCAATTTTCTCCATATACAAACTTAATGAATCAAACCAACTCTAATCTCGCTGACAGTGATTTTTCTTGATTGGACGAATAGCGTTGAAATACACAACTATTTCTTCCATTAATGGGTTCAAAATAAAGAGGCAAGAAAGCTCCATTATTAAGGTACTACAGAATCTACAGATCTCTTTTTTAATCGTGAGTCAATCGGCAAAGGATTATCAAAAATATTTTTAGTTTTTGTCGCAAGAATGAAAGGACAACTACAATTGGATGAAAAATGCAGGCCTTTTGATTTGGTCGAACAAGGAATTGGTTTTAAGATCGTATGACTGAACCATATATACTCAAGACATGAAATGAAGGAATAGGGCGCCAAGTCCTTCAAGATGGGTGTAACGAAATAATAGAAATACATTACTGATTGATGCCTCCACACTTCATTCAACAACATTGAACTTGAACAAAGCCCAATAGAAGATGTAATTTTTTAATTTTTCAAGCAGATAATAGAGAATAGTAACAATTCAATTCTACATTAAGATTAAAAATATATATCCAACCATTAGAATCGCTAATTTGTTCCACTAATAAACAAATAAATTATATCAACGGAAAAAAAAAAGTCAAGATACCTACCTACATTATAGGACTGGAGTTCCGGGAAAGGAATAGGGGAAGAGGGAAAGAACTCACAACCAACAAAACACAAAACGTAGTTTATAGCATTTTTCGAGAGACGGGATGCCACATGATATGATTCCTCTATGACTTTTATGGTATTATTAGGCAGCACATATAATATTGGACCGTTTACTGAACTTGTCACTATATATAATCAAATTAAGAGAGAAATAATCAAACATTAAGTATCTCTCAAGCAGACAGGCCGCTTCTGCTCCTTTGCCGGCATTATCAATGGTAATTTTAACCACTTGATTTTCTTCGACAAACAGAAGGAAACTAGTTTTACAATACACATGCACAACTCAACAACTGTCACCAAGTGTTAAAGCCTAAAGGGATTGATTGTTCATCTGGGTATAAGATTGTGGTTTTAATTCTTCACCATTTGTTGACAGTGACTGACATATATTTTGTGTTGATCATAACTGGGAGTATGCTCTTCCAATAATACTCTTTTAACTTCTTTCTTTCTTTTCTGGTTAACTGATCCAGGGAATCTGCAGAGACATGGGAACACAAGAAAGAAGGCGGGGAGGGAACAGAGCTGCACTTTTTGTATATGGTACTAATCGAAGAGCTCGGTAATATTGTATTTTAAATTATGATCGTTGATAAGTTAATGTGCGCATACAGCTATGGAGGGGCTGGAGAACATGGCATTCGTTGCAAATGCGGTGAGCTTGGTGACTTACTTCTTCGGGTACATGAACTTCAGCTTGACAAAGTCTGCCACCACTTTGACCAACTTCATGGGAACCGCATTTTTATCAGCACTGGTTGGCGGGTTCATCTCTGACACCTATCTTTCAAGGTTCAAGACTTGTCTCATTTTTGCAATCATGGAACTCCTGGTAAGTTTTATCTCTACTTGCTTGTGCTTAGATTTGAGATTGAACTTTTACCCATTGACACAATTTTGACAGATTGACTGATTCGATTAGTAAGCATCGCAGTACTTACTAAGAGTTTCATAAAAGCAATATTTTAAATCCACCTATTGCCATTACTGGCATGTTTATTTGAGCAGCCACCAACAACAGCCAAAATAATGGATGTGGCCATGCGTGAAAATCTTGTTAACCAGAAAAGTGCAATTTGCAGCCAAGGATCCAATCAGCAAAAGACATCAATTTCTTGAGTAATCATTATAATTGTGGACAAGCCATGCCATTAATAAAATGACTTTGAAAAATTAAAAACCAACAATTGAAGGTCAACACCGCACCTATTGGTTGGTAGTCAATATCTTAAACATCGGATGTATTGAAAAGGTTTTTGATTTGCGTACAGTTTGATTGATTAAACCGATTAAATTAATGGTTTGATTCGATATAATATTATAATTAGGATATTATATATATTATATAGAATTTTATAAATAAATTAAATGTTTATTCTCAAAATATGAGTCTTAATTTAAGTAAAATATCAAATTTTACAAATAAAACTAGCATATAGTACTGGTGAGTTTCAATCCATTTAGTTTATTAATTTACTAATGAATTTTTCTATTTAAAATTTTTTTGTGGATTGAATTACTGAGTATGGATTCAAAGTTACTAATTTTCTATAAAAAAAAGTGAAAAAATTCAAAAAACAAAGAGCCAGAACGATTTTTATTAATCGGATAAGTTCCTTAGTCCAATCCGATTTTTGTAGGTTCTGTTTGGTTCGGACTGGTTTGAACTAATCCAATTGTTAAAATAATCTTAAAAATTGGCCCGAACCGCTTGAAGGGTCGGTTGACAGTCGGACTTATCTAACCGTCTAATTTTGCAAATATTGTTGATAACAAATTAATATTAATTCAACTAATTCTCTTCAGTTAGTATGAACATTATAATTATAATTTTAAGTAAATATAATAATCGCTTCCTTATTTTACTTTTATTATAATTTTTTATCATTTCATTTACTTGTAATATTAAAATAAATGATAAAAAAGAATATAACAAAAAATATGTTTTAATATTATTAAGTTAAGATTTAATAATAAATTTTAATATTTTTATTTATTTTAATATTGTAAATGAATAAAGGAATAAATAATTACAACCATAAAAATAAAAATAAAGGATTAATAATGCTAATTATAAAATTTGAAAGATATACTTTACAAAAAAAAATTTTGAAAGATATAATAGTTACTTTATTTAAAAATGAGGGTGTTTATTCTCTAATTTTTCTAGAGAGAAAATACCCTACCATCCCTAAGATAAATGAAAATTACACTAATTCTCTGCTCTACTTTGAAATGTTACAGTTACCCAATTGAGTGAATTCTATTGAAAATATGATCGAATATTCCTTAAATGTATTTAAGTTAAAATTAAGATTTCTAAAGTAAATAAAATCTAATTATTTTGAAAATACACATGCCCTCATTAATCATCTATTTTCCTCATTACCAGGGATATGGTCTCCTTGCAGCGCAAGCACACTTCCACCAGTTGAGACCCATTCCGTGCAACAACGCAGCCACAACACAAAGCAGTCAATGTGAGGCTGCTGAAGGTGTCCAGGCTGCAATTCTTTACGCCGGTCTCTACCTTGTTGCTTTCGGAACAAGTGGTATTAAGGCAGCATTGCCTGCCTTAGGAGCTGATCAGTTTGATGATAAGGACCCTAAAGAAGCAGCTCAACTTTCAAGCTATTTCAACTGGTTTTTGTTTAGCCTTACTGTAGGAGCCATTTTCGGTGTTACTTTCATTGTTTGGATTAGTACTAACGAAGGATGGGATTGGAGTTTTGGGGTGAGCACCATAGCAGTCATATTTGCTATTCTTATCCTATTCATGGGCAAGTCATTGTATCGGAACAATGTCCCAAAGGGTAGTCCGCTGCTCCGGATCATACAGGTAAATAACCTTTCAGGAGCTGTGGATAATCAGAGCGTAAGCAGAGTAATTCATATTATCAGCATTAATTGTTGATTCATTTATTAGGTAATTGTAGTAGCCTTCCGAAATAGGAAACTTCCAATTCCAGACAATGAAGATGAACTGCATGAGATCCACGAGAAAGATGGCGACAACAACCATGAAATCCTTAAAAGGACAAATCAATTCAGGTTATACATTGTGAAAGACTGATAGAATATTCTTCGTTTTTCCCTTTTTTTGTTTCCTCTCATTGTTTTGCTTGTGAAAATGAATTTTGCAGATTCTTGGACAGAGCAGCAATTGTTAGAAGCAACAATGGCGAAGCAACATCCATCTCCTCAGGGCCCTGGAGGCTGTGCGCAGTAACGCAAGTAGAAGAAACAAAAATCCTAATCCGCATGCTACCAATAATATTCAGCACTATATTCATGAACACATGTTTGGCTCAGCTTCAGACTTTCTCTATCCAACAAAGCACAACCATGAACTCCGAGATTATCAACTTCAAAGTGCCCGCCCCTTCTCTCCCAGTGATTCCTCTCTTATTCATGTTCATCTTAATCCCCTTATATGACCGTATTTTTGTCCCAATTGCTCGAAGAATCACCGGCATTCCCACTGGAATCCGACATCTTCAACGAATTGGAATTGGTTTGGTTCTCTCAGCTATTTCCATGGCACTTGCTGGAGTTATGGAAACCCGCCGCAAGTCTGTGGCCATACAACACAACATGGTAGATAGCACAGAGCCTCTGCCAATAAGTGTATTTTGGTTGGGTTTGCAGTATGGTATATTTGGAGCAGCTGACATGTTTACATTAGTAGGACTTCTCGAGTTTTTCTATGCAGAAAGTTCAGCAGGAATGAAGTCACTAAGCACAGCTATTTCTTGGTGCTCAGTCGCATTTGGTTACTTCACAAGCACGGTGGTAGTTGAGGTGGTGAACAAAGTGAGCGGGGGATGGTTGGCAAGTAATAACTTGAATAGAGATGAGTTAGACTATTTCTATTATCTGCTAGCGGTGCTAAGTGTTCTCAACTTTGGGTTCTATTTAGTATGTGCTTCTTGGTATAGATACAAGAAGGTTGAAGAGAAGCAAGTCCATTCCAAAGACAGCCTTGAGATGGTAAGAGTTTAAAGCCTAATTTGGAAGTGCAACTATTCTTGTGAAAACAGTGTTTACAAATTAATAGTATAATTTATTATGAATCAAGCTTGCATCACAATTAAATGAAAATATTTTCTTATATTTGGTGTTAGTCAGTTTTTAAGTGTAAATGCCTTTTACAAGTAGTTCTTGAGAAATTTTTGAATGCACTTATTTAAATGCATTCTATGGTGCCTTGAAGTTTGTTGTGTGCATATAAAAATAGTGTGATAGATAGAAAAAAATAATAATCCTAGATGAGATGGAAGCCCTTAGGGCAAAAGATGGAATTAGATGTTAACACCTTGACAATGACAATTGATGACCACACATTGGTTCTTACCTAATCCCAAGATAGTTACCATTATTAGGAAGAATCGTTCATGTTAGTGGTGGGTTTCTCTTAAGTAGATTCATAGTTCTTTTATATTTATTATTTGGCAAAAAAGATTAAAAACAATTATTGGGCATTTTTAGGAGGAAAAGCCAAATTGACTTTGTGTGTGAGAAGGTTTGAAAAAGCCTTCAAAGGCTTATGTTATAAGATACCTCAGCTTATATGCATAAGGTGTGAAGGTACCTTGTTGAAGAAGAAACCCTTAAAAAGGCTTTGTACATTGGCTATCTTGAGTTTTGTGCTTCTTTGATGAAAATTGAAATCATAAAAAAATGGCTTATAATAAAGCTTAAGGTTCTATGTATTACCAAGTTGGTGGCTTTGTGGATTGAATTGCATGATATAAAAGTTATTTTTCTCTTTCTTTTTGGAACAAGGGACATTATAGAGAAATTGTAGGATTTTTTTACCAAATCATATCAAAAGATTTATTATTATATTTACTCACATTTACACCAAATTTGGGTATATTTTTCTTCTTAATTTGGGTAGTGTAATAGATGTTTGTCTATTGATTTTTCTTCTTTTCTATTAGTTGATTTTATATAATAATTGGTGTTCATTATTATGTTGCTTCTATTGAGAATTTCATCTGTTTTGGTGAAAAGTTTTTATATGGGTTGTTTCCTAAAATTTCTACAAAGACTTTGTATCCATTATTTTATTAGTAGAGTTTTTATCGAATTAGGTCTTGTGATTTTTTACTCTTATAATGAGGGATTTTTCACATTAAAAGTTATTGGCCTTTTTTTTCATATTTTTTTTAGTAATTTATTTTATTGCATGTGTGGAAAAAGTCAATTAAAGTGAGTTATTTAATTTTTCTACTGTGTTATTCTAATCTTGTATTTTCCTAACAAGTGATATCAAAACTCAGGTTATGGTATATTTTACTTGTGTGAACATGAAAGCATTAATACAAGTAGAATGGTATTCTTGAATGATAAGAATTATACTTTTTGAAAAAGGAAGATGGAATATTTGTTTTACATGAAAGATTACTATTTGCTTATATTTGCTATTGAAAAATTTGAAAAGAAATCAGATTTAGAAGGAGATTTGTTGTATAGGTAGGTTTTTCGTATATCAAGTAGTAGGTAGAAGAGAATGTATGGAATCATATTAAAGAAAAAACACATGCTCGTGCATTGTGAATTAAACTTGAAAAGTTGTAATCTAAAAAAATCAGGAATAATAAAATATTTTTGATAAAATAAATAATGAGTATAAAATACTAAGATGACACTCCAATAACAAATCACTTAAATAAGTATCAAGGGATTATTAATTAGCTTTTTGCCATCAGTAACAAATTTGAAGATGAAGTTTAGGGTTTGATGCTTATTGATTTTTTACTAGACTCATAAGAGATATTTAAAATGTTTATATTTAATTCCACTTTAAATGGCATGTCTTGAGTGAAGAGTTATAAAGTAAATCATAAAGTTCTTTTTCATAGTAAGATATTATGCTTACTGAATCTTGGAGGAGAAGTAAAAGTTAGGGTATAAGGGATAAAGATCAAAGTAAAAGCAAATCTAGGAAAAGATTTAAAAATATTAAGTGTCATTATTATGGCAAAAAAAAGCATATCAAGAAATATTGTTGAAAATTGAAGAAGAACAATAAAAACCAAAGTTATATAGAAAAAGGGAAAGGTAAAAAAATGAAAGTGACGAAAAAAGGGATAATACAATGATTAATTAATTTCTTTAGATTCATGAAGATGATGTCGTCAACCTTGTAGAGAATGAAACCACTTAAGTAATTGATAATGATGCTTCCACCCATATTACATGTAGAATGAATTTTTTTTCATCTTACAGTTTTAGTAATTTTAGAAATGTAAGATTGACCCATGAAGGTAATAAAGTGTGTTGGTATTAGAAATGTCATTCTGAAAATATCCAATAGTACCAGATGAACACTCAAATGTGTAAAATATGTTTCAAATATTTAATTGAACTTACTCTTTATAAGTAAACTTTGTGATGAATGTTATAATAATTTTTTCTCACATGACCAATAGAAGCTTATCAAGAGTTCTATAGTTGTGGCTAAAAGGTTCAAAGTATTCTACACTTTCCTTAACTCAAGAAAAAATTGTCGGAGATGTTATTAATTTTGTAAAATTAAATAATGAGACTGAGTTATGGCAAGAGACTGTGCCAAATATGTAAAAAAGGAATTATTGTTTTAGCTAAAAGAAATACATTATATGGAGTGTAGGGTTCACATTTACAAAATGTGAACATTGTCTTGCTAGAAAAAAAAATAGAATGATTTTCAAAAGTCATCCACTTTCTAAAAAAAATCAAAGATACTTAAATTAGTGCATATTGATGTGTGTGATCCTATAAGTACAAGGACACTTAGTGGTTCTTTTATTTTGTTACCTGCATTGAAGATCACTCAAGAAAGATATAGGTATACACACTAAATATAAAAGACTAAGTGCTTAGGGTTTTTAAATAATTTCAGGCCTTAGTTAAAAAAGAAATATGGAAGAAGTTGAAATACGTATGCATTGATAATGGAAGTGAATATTCAACACCTTTTGATGCTTATTGCAAAGAACAAGGTATTAAACATAAAAAAATCACTAAAGACCTCTCTGTTGAATAGCTTAATTGAAAAGATGAATAGAACAATGGTTAAGAGAGTTAGATATTTGCTTTCATATGCTAAACTACTAAATATTTTTTAGGTTGAAACCTTAAATACCATTATACATGTTTTGAATTATTTACCATATGTATCTTTGTAGTTTAAAGTGCCAAAAAATGTTTAGTGAGGTAAGAATATTCTTATGATCATTTACATGTTTTTAAATGTAAATCATTTATGTATATTCCCAAGGATGAAAGACCTAACCTTATTGTGATGACAAAGCAATGCATATTTCTAGGTTATAGTGAAGATGAATTTGGCTATAAATTATATGATCATGTTAAAAAGAAGTTGACTGGAAGTAAAGATATTTTGTTTGTGGAAGAATAATCACTAAAAGACATTAGTAAGAAAGAAATAGTAATGTCTCAGCATAGTGAACCATTATCTAACTTGGATAAGTTAGGTTCACATATATTATGTAATGCAGTAGAAAGTAGATTTTTTAAAATCAGGTAATGTGAAACCTTCCTATAGATTAATGTGCAGAGACATAAATTAAGAATCAAAGATTACCTCTTGAAGCACAGATCCAAATTATAAGCACAATCAGGTGATGGTACTTCTACAATATACACACGGAGTGAATAAGAACTTCTCAACCTCCACAAATTTGCTAAGATTTGTCTTTCATACACAGGAGAAGGGTTTTGTGCAGTTTTATAGGTGGTAATTTATTTTGTTTTTCTGCCTCTAATAATTATGCCTTCAAGCTCCTTTTATAAAACTAAAGGCAGGCCTTTTCCTAGTCCTACTAGAAAAATTGCATTTAATTTTAAATCTTACTTAACCATTAATATCTTATCCTTAACATGTTGAGAGTGAGGAGCAATATAACTTATCCATTAGTTATCTAATATTACTTTAATATTAATGACTAAATATTATTAGATAATAACATTATCTCATAACATAATTATTTAATATTAAATAATGTAATTACTTGTTATTACTTTAATACCAAATAATATCATATAATATATTATAATATATATATTACATGAATAGTAAGCCTAATTAATAAGTTTTTGGTCTAACTAAAAATTAATTAATTACTGTCTCATTCTTATTCCTTTTGTGTGATCCTGTAAGTTTTTACTATGTTAGCAATAAATTATCTTTGAACCTTAAATAATGAATGGTATCTAGTAATATATCACTACCACTTAAGTAATAGGGATGTCTGTGATTCGACATCCATCTAATATGTGATTAACGCTTTACATCACAGTTCCTTTTGTAATGATATCAAAATCGAACTAGAGGTATGGAATGTATCATCTTCGTCAATGTTCAATTTGTATTTCTTGATATTAAGTAGACTAATTTAAACAAATGATCAATATTACATACTAATCCAATTGAATATGACCATACATTTCTAAGTCTCACTCAATCAATGAGCCCAATGATATCTTTCCTTTACACAGGAGTAACAAGATCCCATCTACATTACTCATATCCCTCTGCATGATTTGTGACACACCCAATCAACGTCCTACATGTCATCCCAATTAAAGGTGACACAGAATGACATTAAGATGTGTGACCCCTCATGTAAGGAACCATAGTGACTTTAGGTTAAAAAATTATGTACATTGTGATTACATGAGAATAGCTAATGACATATGATAATTTATGAGTATTCTCATAGTGAGTCAGTCCAGTACATCTGTTCACTAACAATGTACCCATGTATTAACTTAATATCATATATCCATGATTCATAATCATTAGTCACCATACATGATAGTCTCAAAATATATTATTATTATCCCTTTTGTAATAATATCCAACTATGGATATTTTAAGAATAACAAAATTATTCCAGGGATAATTATTATATTTAAGTTATAAATTATGCAAAAATAAAATAAAATATAATAATTATATTACTTAAAATAAAATATAATACATTGTACGTTATTACAATTATCTTATGATTGACTCTTAGGACACATACTAATAGGTTATAGTTCGTCCAAGAAAGAAGGAGGATAAAGTTAAACTTTAAAATTTTGAGCATTAGATAGTTAATGCAAATGACTTTACACAAAATGTCAATAATGAACAACTAATACTAAAAGCTTTAGTTGTTTAGTTGTTACACTAAGAAGATTTATTAAAATTAAACAACCTTTTATAAGGTATATTGAAGCTGAGTTGATTCTTTTGATTAATGGATGAAAGCCAAAATGTTATAATGAGCCTATAGAAGACAAACATAAAAGTGAGTAGTTGAAATTATCCAAGATAAAATGAAATCTTTGTAGGAAAAACATACCTATAAGTTAGTAAAATTACCGAAAGGTATGAAAGTTTCGAAAAACAAATAGGTGTATAAAACAAAGAATAAAGAACATAACTCTAAGCCTCAATATAAAGTAAGATTGGTTATAAAGGAATTTATTTAAAGAAAAAGAATTAATTTTAGTGAAATTTTTTCTCTTATTATGAAAATTTCTTTTATTCATACAATTGCTTGGCTTAATAGCTAATCTTAATCTAGAAATTGAGCAAATGAATGTGAAAATAACCTTTTTTTCATAGTGATCTAGAAGAAAAGATTTATATAGAGTAGCTACAAGGTTTTAAAGTGAAAGGAAAAAAAAAATTATGTATGCAAATTAATAAAGAGTTTTTATAAGCTAAAGCTGGCTCTTAAACAATGGTGCAAGAATTTTTAGTTAATTATAGGAAGCAAGGTTACTAGAAGATGGCTTCTGATTATTGTGTATTTATTCAAAAAATTTCTAATGATGATTTTATCATTATTTTGCTCTATGTTGATGATATTTTTATTGTTAGCAAGTAAAAATTACTAAACTGAAATTGAATAAACAATTAAGTTTTTTTCCATGAAAGATCTAGGTCAAATAAAATTTTAGGTATGATAATTACTTGGAATAGAGGTACAGGAAAGCTTTACTTGTCATAAGAGAAGTATATTAAAAAGGTAGTTCAAAAGTTTAGTATGAAAAATATCAAAACTATTTCTAGGCCTCTTACTACTTATTTTAAATTAAGTACTAAGCAGTGTCCAATGATGGATAAAAAATAGCAACATATGAAAAAAAATTCCTTATGTCTTAGCAGTTGGAAGTTTAATGTATATTATGGTATGTCCTGGATCTAACATTGCTTATGGTATTAGTATAATAAGTTATTTTCTCTTAAATCTAAGTAAAGAGCATTATAATGTCGTAAAATAGATAATGAGACATCTTTGAGACATAACTAATTTAAGCTTATGTTTTGAAGATAAAAATTCCTTACAAATTTGTTTCGCTGATGTAAACTTAGTTGAAGATATTAATTCTCATAAGTCTATTTCTATTTACTTAATCAAGTTTGCAAAGAGAGCTATAAAATGATAATTAAAATTGCTGAAAGTGTGTTGCTCTTTTAACAACAGATGTGGAATTTATTGTAGTAACTAAAGCGTGTAAAGAGTTGTTATGGATGAAGTAGTTTGTTCAAGAATTTGGATTTAAGCAAGACTATTATATCTTGTTTTATAACAATTAGAGTGCAATACACTTTGGTAAGAATTTTGCTTTCCATACAAAATGAAGCATATTGATGTTTGTCATTATTGGATATATGATATTTTAAGTAATAAGTTGCTGGAACTTAAGAAAGTACATAAAGATGACTAAGGTATTGATATGTTAACTAAATCTTTATCAAGGAAAAAGTTTAAAGTATGTTGCTTAATAATCAAAATGGCAGTATTTTTCACTTAGTCAAAAAGAGGAGATTTGTTAGTAATGGGTTCCTTTTAAGTGGATTAATATTTTCTTTATATTTGTTATTTAGTAAAAAAAAGAAAAAAAATAAAAAAGCCCATTGGATGTTTTAGGAGGAAAAGCCAAATTGACTTTGTGTGTGAGAAGGTTTGAAAAAGTCTTAACAGGCCTATGTTATAAGATGCCTCAACCTACATGCATAAGGTATAAAGGTGCCTTATGAAATTTACCCTATTGAAAAAGAAACCCTTATAAAGGCTTTGTATATTGGCTATCTCTATTTTTGTGCATCATTGGTAGAAAATTGAAAGCATAAAAAATTATTTATAATGAAGCCTAGGGTTTTGTATATTACCAAGTTGGTGGCTTTAGAATTGAATTGTGGGAGGTAGAGGCTATTTTTCTTTTTCTTCCAAGAATGTGGGACGGCGCAAAGAATTTTTTTTGACAAATTATATTAGAAAATTGATCATCATATTTACTCTAATTTATAATAAATTTGGATATGTTATTTTTGGTAATTTAAGTAGTGTAGTAGATTTTTTTTTTATCCATTATTGTATTAGTGGAGTTTTTACTTAATTAAATCTCATAATTTTTATTCTTACATTGAGGAGTTTATATTAAAAATTATTGATCTCTTAATTTATTTTCATCATATTATTTTTTGATAATTTATTTTATTACACTTGTCAAAAAAATTAAATAAATTTAAATTAGGTGAATTATTTAATTTTTTTGTCCCCGTGTTTTCCCAACAGTTCGTGTGGCATTGTAATTGTCATTCTTTAAATCGAAGTAAGGGCTGATCTTGCTCATGGCTAGATAGATAGCGAGTCTCATAGGTTGACCACAAAAGTATTTAATTATTGTGATGACAATACACCGTCATAGGTAATTTATATTCCTAACTAATTAGATCTATAGCTAGCGTCATCCTATTTGTAGCACCAAACACTCATAAAAAAGGGGAAAATATTAATAGGAAAATGATAAATTGTCCCGAACTATATTCCAAGGTACTTCTATTACTAGCTATCTCTGTTTTTTAATTTAAATGACCACTTCACAAAGATTAAATATAACCACCGCGTTCCCTTTTATGACTTCTCAAGCCTTGTTCTGCTAATATTTTTGGGGTGATTAGCACGGCCACTCATATTAATATGCCTTCTGCTCCACTCACATGCTAACCATTTAATGCAAATTTTGTACAATTGTTCGTACCTTAAAATTTATGGCACCCCAAAATCTAAAGGCATGCATCTGTTCGACAACCTACATCCCATAATCATCACAACAATATAAATATAGACTGCATTCACATATTGTCTTGGTCCAAACCATATGAAATGGAGATATATTGGGATGTCAAATGTCATCCTTATTCAACAATTTTTTATAAATGCAACTTAAAAAATGGGCTAAGCACTGTTACTTCTAAATCTTACGTTGATAAGTACAAGGATTCTTGAAAGATTTAAATTAGGAAAAATTATTTACCAAATAATAAAATTTTCTAATTCTACTAATAATACGGGTTCCCCATTTTATAGAATTTTTAAAAAAAAATTATTCTTCAATGTTTCTTGGTTAATTTTTCTATATTTGTATCAACATAAATTTAGTATCTATATAGAGATAACTCTTCTAATTATTCTCTTTTTGTTATCGCTTGATTGACAAATGATTAATTCAACTCATATTTTATTTTTTAAATTAAACTAAATTAAATTAAATTTTATTATTAAAATATTTTTTTATCAAGTATCTAGTTAGTTCGCTAGCGAAACTTATAATTTAGCCTAAATTTTACTAAAATTTAATTAATGAATTTTTTTATGGTAAGTCTAACAAAAAATTATTTAAAAATCATTAGAAAGGGTCCATCCATCCATTTTAGCTTATTGTATACGTGATCATTTTTATGAAGAACATACAGAATGACGGTGAGAGAATTAATGCTACCTAACTAACTTAAACTTCTCAAATAAGTAGTCCTCTAAGGCTCAACGTAATCTTATACATACATTTGTGTATGTGTAATAGATTTAAAATATTACATAGTATGATTTAATTTTTTTAAATAATTCATTAGCAATTTGTAAATTTGTAATTTATACATTGACATTATAGATTTTTATCATTTTTTTGAATTATGAATACTTATTTTTCATAATTTTAATTTTTCTAAATCATGCATACAAATTTTGTAAATTTTTCATAAAAGTTATAATTCTGTACAAATTTTACATGTAGTAAGCATAAAAAAAATTATAATTCTTTTGATAAAATATTGCATAAAAGAAATTTACAAATTTATAATTTTTTTTCAAAATTTTGTTAACTTTCAATCAAGTGAAAGTTACAAAAACATAATAAGAAAAGTTTATGGTATACTCTTTTTTTTTTTTTTTTGGTATGAATTTACATCATCAAATTAATGGGTATGATTTAACCAATTCTAAAATAATAATGAATCTCATTGAATTTGATTAAATTATAACCATCATTCAGTAGTGCAAATCTACACTATTTAAAATGTAGTGTATGGTAAACACTTCAACATAATAATAATTATTTTTAAAATTCATACGTAAATTTAAGACCTAGAGTTTTAAAATGTGGAGTGTGTTATTGCAATCCCATAAATTATTAAAATGAAATTATTTAATTATAACTATCCAATCTAATGATTTTTAGAATTATCACATCACTTTGGATGAGAACATCATAGAATCTACCAACATTATGAAAGTAGTATTTTTCTCTCTAAATTTTTTTTGGCGTAAATTATTCTTTTCTTTTTCAAGATATGAGATAATTACATTCGAACTCCCTTAATCTTGAAAATGTCAAAACCACTTTCGACTAATGAAAGGTGATGTTGTTTGAGCTTAAATGTTTTATACCTAAAATACTTTTATTGTTCTCCTTTAAACAGAAACCTTCCATGACGAAAAAGACATTTTTCTTCTTCATTTTCCCAAATATTCTCTCCCTACTCATCTATCCTTGCGTCGCTTCTTATTTGAATTAAAATAATATGACTTTTTGGTGATAGATGTAAACCACAAATTCTCTAGCGAAATTGAATTGTGGTGTCTAGAAATAGAAAGTGGCAGAGGTTTGAGGGATCAATGGAGAAGATGAGCTTTGTTAAGGAGATGGAGATTTGGGAAATGAAGGAAGAAGATGGTATTATAAGGCCAAGAAAGAAAGGGGAGATCTGGAAAGCATGAAATTTTTTTTAAAGGAAAATGAAGGAAAAATTAAGTAATATAATAATTTAAAATATCTAGACTATATAAATATAATTTTACTTTTAAAAATACTAATTTTATTAATATTAAATATCATAAAATAAATTATTAATTATCATTGAAATGAGTATTATGACAATTGATAAAATTTGAGGTAAATTAATTAGTCATTAACAAAAATGATGGAGTACCCTAAGATACTTTCAAAAATACTCCCTCGTATAGATTAGGTCCTAATAAAATATATGTCACATTCTATATATATATATATATATATATAAAGAATATCTTGAGAGTATTTTTGACACTACTCTCGTTTAAAATAGATATTGAAACAATTTATTTAGCTAAAAAAATATAAATTTTAGATTTGTTAAAATTAAAATTTACACAATACATGTTAAATATCATTTTTGTATAATTAAAATTAGAATTCACTTAATATATATGCTTTAAAAAGCTAAAGGAAAAGTATTCATTATATAAACTCAATTTTATTGTATAAAAACTAACTTCTAATACATAAATACTACTTATTTATTCTTCAATTAAATTTATAACAGTTAATAATCATAATTTTATTAAAATACTAATCATAATTAAAAGAATATTGTTCTTTGTAATCTCCGGAGAAATTGAGGAGCCAAGTTTTTATTATATAAACTCTGTTTTATTACAACAGATATTTAATATATGTTAATTAAACCTTAATTTTAATGCTTAATGATTAAAAAATTAAAAATAATATAAATCTTTAGTCTTTTCTCTTTTATAACTAATTAACTAAGAATAAAATAAAATGATTATAATATAACACCAGCAGTTTATTAAACAATCTATTGATAATATTTTTAACAATATTTTAGCGAATATAATTATTTATTATAATATTATTGTCTTCAAAATTTGAAGAATATAACTTAAAAAGGGTCAACTTCCGTCTCTTTGAAGTTGACTCACCCCCCTAGAGGAAGAAAACAACATTTGTGAAGGAATGTTTATAGAATTTTTAGTATCTTAATGTGGTGCCCGTTAAGGTACTTCTGAGAATTTGATATTTAGAGTGTTGTAAATAAATATAGGTTATTGGATAAAATTATTAAAATATTAGCAATAACTTAATAATCTCATCTGGTGATCTGTATTTTACCATACTATCCGAATACTAAATCATCATGGTCACCTTAAAATCCACCACTTAATGTATTTATTTTAAATATCGGTGGAAGGAGGAAACAGTAATTTAACGTCTCTTTTTAATATTGCGCTCCTGACCTTCCATCTCCATCTCTATCTCTTTTATATCCGATTGTTAGTATTGTGCCACTAAATCAAGGTACGTATAGCCGGACTTGCAGGCTTGATACGTAGAATTACCATCAACTTCATTCCAACAGCTAAAGCATGCTCAATTCATAACCATTGGGTCACCGCCAGGCGCAATCACGCCGTCTCTCTTTTTCATGAAAATGATGCTTTTAACAACTTTTCAACTTTTATTCACGCATTAAACATAAATGAAATAATTAATTCACCCACTTTAAATTATAGTACTATTTAGAATAATATTATAAAAAAATGTACTTTTTTTAAAAGGTTGAATATTTGTATTATTATATTGTATTTTATATATTAAATTTTATATTTTAATTTTAATTTATTTATTTTAAAATTCAAACAGAGTAAGATTTTCCATAAAATTATTTTATTATTTAGATATTTATTATATATCAATATAAATTGGAAGAATAACGAACACAAGAGCCAACTTTGAGAAGACGAAATTGTGGTATTGGCGCCAGCTTTGTACAAAAAGATCTCTACTCAATTGTATATGATAAATCCGAAAACAGCAGAACAGGAGCCACGCTTCCAAGTTCCAACCCCACCCCAAATTATTACTTATCAGTTAAACCATTGACCTTGACCCACCCTGTTGGCGCAGGACGGGACCAACCCACCAACGGACCACCCTCTTATTTTACCAACATTTAAATTGGGAATGCTAGGAATTCTTTAATCCGTATAGGAATTAATTTTTTTACGAAAAATAAAATTTTTTAAAAAATAATTTTCATATAAAATTTTCAAAAAATATTTAAATTATTTGGTTGATGTATAAAAAATAATATTTTTTAAAAAATAACTGTCTAAATTTTGAAGTTATTTAGTTTGCTTTAATAATATTAGAAGTTTTATTCTTCAAAAAATAAAAAATGGATAGGTTGTTTAGTTGATTATTATCTAACAAATTAGAGGAAATAAAACTTTTTAAGAAGTTTTCTACCCCAAGTAACTTCTATTTTCTATACTATTTATAAATACAATAATAAAATTATTCTAATCAAATTTAATTAATGATAATTAAAATTTATTAATTTACATTATACTAATATTGAGGATATAATTATTATTTTATTAATACTTTTTAGGATATTCAATGTTAAATTAAATAAAATATAGAAAATTATTTCCTAAAAAGTGTTATTTCCTATATGTCAACTAATTAAGTTTGAATATTTTTCAAAAAATTCACATAAAAAGTCATTTCCTCATAAATTCAATTCCTTGCATGAAGTTACTTCTTATACAAACCAAACGACTCATTTGTTGGATTCAACTTTGAATATCCTAAGAAGTATTAGTAAAATAATTACTATATTCTCAATATTATTAAAATATAAATTAATAAATTTTAATTATTATTAATTAAATTTAATTAGAATAATTTTTTATTATATTTATAAATAGTATAAGAAATAAAATTTATCTAAAAGGGAGATAAGTAAGCAACTTCCTTTACTTTGTACTATAGGAAGTTGGACTTTCTTGAAAGTTTTATTTCTTTTCATTTATTAGATAATGATAAACCAAATAATTTATCTTTTTTTATTTCTTGAGAAAAAAAGACTTCCTATTCTTTTAAGAAGAATCAAATGGCCTTTTATGCTTTGTTTGGCTAGAGGTGGAAATGGAGGTGGAAGTAATTTCACTTAAGTTGTTTGGAATAGATGAAAACAGGAGTGGGTGAAAATAGAAGTGAAATTAGTTTATTTTGTTTGGAATTGGTGAAATTAGACGAGGGTGGAAATGGGATTGAGTCAAATTACTATTTTACCATTATAATGTATTATTAATTTTTATAATAGTATTAATTCAACAAACTTAATTGAAATATCTATAATATTACGATATAATGCTATACATTTGATAAGAGGCAGTTTTTTTAAATAAATTAAATAATAGTAGTATTTTTTATTTTCCCTTCTACCTCTAATATTAATATTACATATTATTAAATTTAAATATTTTTAAACATTGACACTTTAATGTTGCACATTTATTTATTATATTTCAACTTGCAAAGTTTGAAAATTCATTATTTTTTATTTCTATAAAAAAATTTATTCGTCATATTATAAATAATTTTTTATTTTATGTTTTAGAATTTTATTTAAATATAAAAAATGTTTCCTAATTGTATTCTAGTTAAAAAAATATTTGATTATTTACATTTTCAAACAATTCACATTTATTCCGTTATATTTTTTATTTTTAATTATTGCATCATTTGTAAATAAAGAATAATTTTATAATTTTAATTTGTTCAAAAGGAAAAAAAGGATTGTTGTTTTAGATTTGTTTTTGATAATATACTGATAAATTAATTTATGTCAATATTCATTTATCAATTATTTAACATGGTTATGAGAATCTCATTTACCATATAAAATGAGACTTTTTAATTTTTATATAAAAATGCATCCACAAACAACTCCAATATATAAGCATTTTGAGAAAGCAAAAACCATTTCATAAAAAAATAAAAAAAATTCTGGATTAAAAGAAGAAAAGTTTTTTGAAAAAAAATAAAAAAAATCGAACCGAGTCGGGTCCCTATCAACCTGAGTTCGATCACGTTTGTTCCAGAACGTTTGACCCGATTTGACAGAGACCGGACCTTTAGGATCCACCAGTCGCTGCTGGTCGTCACCGGAGAAGACAACATTTCTCTCTTCCTCGCACGCTTTCTTATCACCGGACAAGCTCTTCCCTTCCCCGCTCCATCGTTCCTCAGCTCACATCTCTGCGAACATCAAGCAAACAGCAACCGCAACTTAAAAGGCAAGATTTCAACAAATAAAACGTACTTGTTAGTTTCTGTCAATGGCGACACCAGCTTGGGCTTTTCCATCGGTGGACACATTGCACGTGGAGGAGAAGCAGTCTTCATGAAAGGAGCAACAACAGCGATGGAAGGAAGGCAGTAGCAATAAAAGTGAATGGCAGCTTAAAGAAATTTGAAAATTTCACCTCCAAACCCCCCATTTCAGAGGGGTAAATTTTCATGTAGAACCTAATGCAATTTTTCACCCCCGGTTACACCCCTCTCATAAACAAAAAAATCATCCAAACAGGTGAAAATGTGGAATCAGCCCTGTTCCACCCCTTCTTCTTCCGCCCACCCCTCCATACCCCCATTCCAAGCAGGGCATTAATTCAACTTATCTTAAATCTTTGTAAGCATTTATCTACAAGACGTAAAAATAAAGGATTTTTATGTGTGCAAACAAGAATGCAAATGGAGCAAAAATTATTATCATTGCTTTGAAATGAATTTTCTTATTCGATATTTAAAAAATAATTTTTTTATTTTTAATAATATATAATACATTTTAAATAAAAATATTTATGTAATTTTAAATTATATATTTATAAACTTATTATATTTTATGTAAATTTAATGTCATAAATAATTTTATAATAAAAAGGTTTTACAATTTGAAATAAAATTTTTAAATAATTATCAATTAAGTACAAATTTAAAATTTTATTTATTTATGTTTAAAGTGTGAACTTATAACATTTACTTTTAATACTTGTACTTTTCTTAATTTTTCCTATCATTTTTCAAAATTCCAATGAACTTAAGAACAAGCTAAATTTTGTTCCCTATAATGAAGCAAAGATCAAGTTATTAATATTTTTTTCTCTAACAATGTAGCAATATAGAGAAAGGAAAAAAGTTAATTTTACCATTTCTAATTTAAGTTTTATGGTTTAACTTGGAGAGAAAGTCAGTCCCTATAAGAGTCTTGTAAATTAAAAGTTTGCTTGATAGTAAAATTTAAAAATATTCATATCTTATGATCATGACTTTATTCCAATTGTGATGGCATAAAATCCTTTGTTGAATTTCCACTAATTTAATTTATTAAACCATTCTAACATAAATAAAGTATGCACAAAGAGTTAGGATAGATTTTCATGTTATAAGAGAAAAAAGAAGATATTTTCATTTAACAAAATATAATTTAGATACAATAGGAGCTATGCATACTTTTTATCTATCAACTTAAGGATAAACTAGTCTAACTGACCTTCAAGATCAAAGTTCTATTCTTTTACCTCTCTTTAGTCTTATATAGATGAAAGCCCAAAGTTTCTCAACTAAATACTTAATGTTACCCAAGCTATATCGATAATTTTCCAAGAGTTTAACAATGAGATGGTGGTGAAGAGTTAACCTAAGTATATGTAAAAGAAAAATACATAAAAAAGCAAGTTCGGACTTAATGAGTAAACACTTTAACACAAACAAATATAAACAATAATTATAAATTTACCAACCAAATTCATCTTATCATTGTAATGATAGCCTTTTGATAGTGAAAATAGTCTAAGGTAGGCTTGTAATACTATCTCATTATCTTTTAGCAAAGATAGTTTCATTTGGCTTCCGACACCATTACATTTCTTGTATAGCTTACAACACTATTACATTACATTTTGATGAAGATAGCCTCGTTTTAGCTTCTAACACCATTACATTACTTGATAATTCATCACTTTATCACACTAACCTCATTACATTTCCTCTACCATATCACATATCAAACTCATTTAATATAATCTCATTCACAAAGTATATGGCAATCATATTAAACCTATCATCATTAAACATTTATAAATGTAGTGATTCACACCTCACTTTATAACATAATTCTATGACTTGATTATTTTTCACTTAAATGCTTAGATAGACATATCTCATTAGCATATACATATCTTACATCAAATTATCTACTTAAAGAGTTATTATCAAGGAAATGAGGGTTATAGTTAACTTTACAGTTGACTACTAGCCTTGTAAGAACCATTTCTTAATGTATAGTCAACTATATTCTCTATTAGTAACCTAGTCATAGTCAATTATGGGCTTCTAAAGGTGAAATCCATTTAAAGTAGTTAACTAAGTACTTGACTATAGCTATCTAGAAAGCATATTCTCTAGCCATAGTTGACTATAGCTTTCTAGAGGATAAATCTTTCTTGGATAATTGATTATATAATTGATTATGCCTTCCTTAGAGTAATTTCTCATGCCATAGTCAATTACTACTTTACTTTCTATAGATTTCAATTTCAAAAACATTGTTCCTACTGCCATAAATGCATCTCCACTTATTTATTGTTCAATAAATCATAATTCAATCATTAATACATGTATTTAACACTTCATTCATGTCATTCATATAAACCAAAACATTTCAAGCCTTCACACTTAATGTAAGAATCACCTAAAATATAAAACATTGTTAAAACCATTAATTTCATTTAAATCTTTGATTTATGGTTATGATGTTTAATCACCTAGTATAGAAAGAATATTGGAAAGGTACGATTAAAGATTAATCCTTCCTATTCATTCAAAATCATGAAAATAAAGGTTAAAGGTCATATTCCCTTATTAGGCTTAATACTTGGATTTATCTAAATCCATGAGGGAAATCAAAGAAAAATTTAATATAAAGGAGGATTCTAATGTCCTTACCTTAATGATGTGAAAAAATTAATGAAGATTTATTTTCCAATTACTTCATTTGGAAGATGGAAAAAAAAGCATAAAAAAAGGTATTAAAGTTTCTGGTGAAAATGAGAAAAGGGGTTGAAATTAGGTTTTAAAGGAATAGGGGTATTTTTATCCTTTTGTTATAAAATTTCTTCATACTCACGTACTTACCTTTAATTACTTATAACCTTTAATTATTTTATTTAATATATTTTTTCTTAACTAAACCTTTCAAGTTCTTTATCCTAGCTTAGTTAAGTATTTAATACACCTTTTACTTATAAAATTTCTCTCTTAAGAAAAAAAATTACATGTTAAAATATATTAATTTTTCTTTTCACAACATCATGATGAAATTATAAATTAATGAAAAATATAAGGAGAATGTAACACTTACCTAAAATATATAGGGAAGAAACTTCCTTTATTTTATAGGATATATAATTATGCTTTCTTTGTTTTGTTAGTTAGTAATAGTCGAGACTTCCATAGCATAAAAGAAGTTATGCTATAGATAACATTTGATTCCAAGAAAAGTTTATTTTGAATTTTCTTTAATTTTAATTATGCCAAAAATTTAGTAAATTTAAAATTTTGACACTTGTTATGTTCCTCAACCCATTCACCAACATTCTCTACCAAGCTTCACTAGAAGACATCATTGAATCTCCCTCATGTTCTTTTTAAATTGAACCATTTTTTAAAATGTCAATAGAAATTTAACAACCTTTTCATAGCCAAAATCCAAGATATTAATAAAAAATACTTTTAATTTTAATTTTTCTCTGTATATATATTTCTCTCTTTAAATTTGTAAGTTTATAATTTCTTTTTCTCTTCATCTTTCCATTTGCTTCCAATAATTGATTAATTTAGCTTACCAAAACCACTATAATCAATTAAAAATGTAAATAGGGTTTAGAAGTTTTAATGCCTTCGATAAGTGTCATGGCGACGTTAGTGGTAGAACATAAACATTTAAGTTAGACCCACACTTTCCAGAGCTTGATCGTGTCTTTCATTGTTATTACTATAGTCCTCTACGATCATCATGATCGATGCTAATGGAAGATAAAAATTGCACCTTTATCTTTTTAGATATATAAAACAAAAACCTATATATGAAAGTTTAGAGTAGAAGGCAAACTAAAGATAATCTTTTGTTATTTTTAGAAGAAAATGGATACATCTAACGAAATAGGAATAACAAGTTTTATTTGATGGTTAGGATCCAAATCTAGACAATAACATAAATTTGGATGCAAATCCATAATCTTTAGTTTAAAAACCATAAGTCTCAAACTTTTCAAACAAAAATCATCCTTCAAAAGGTCCAAAACCAAGAAGATTGACTATGTTGAAATCAGCCTTAAGGATTCCAATTGTGACTTTTCCTTTATAAGTTCAAGTCTAGTAGTATAGTGGCTTTAGTTTTTTTTCATTATCTTCAAGTTGCTAAATTCACTCTTTGAAGGCAAGGTGATAATAAATTTACCATTCAAGCTTTTCAAGCTTCTTATGAAAGTGAGCCGCCCATGATTGCATGGTAGCAACCTAATATATTGCTTAATGGCATTCCTTTACTTATTATGTATTATTATTGGAATTTCATCAACAAAATAAGAGGCAAATAAGGTCAGATAAAGAGCGAAATATTTGTAAATTGGTTAAAGTGTTAAGTTTAAAGTAAGAATATAATGTTTATTATTTTGCTAATTTTGGATAATCATTCCTATCATTAGATTTATATACTTACGAAATTAATATTAATTTAACCACTAAAATAGTTATGCTATCGTAGCATGGTCCATGCATGAAATTAACCATGCTACCAAGTTTCTCTCATTAGTAATTAATTAAATAATTCACATACCTTCTACTTTTTAAAAAAAAATGCATTTTTCATATTGTAAACTAAACTTCTATTTTAAAATATTTGGAAGTCCTATTTTCTTACATAACTTAAAATCTAAGGAATTGTAAATTTCCCTTTCATGAATATAGTATCAATTGTTTCTCTTTTAAATTAAATATTATTGGTGTGTATCCTAGGAACCAATCATATAAATGATTGAAATAATACACAATGTATTATGTTTTATTTTAGATAATTTAATTATTATATTTTATTTTCATAATTTTATTATTATTCTGTGCGATTTATAACTTAATATAATAATTATCCTTGTAATAGCTTCGCTATTCCTAAAATGCTCCTAGTCAAGTATTATTATGAAAAAAAATAATAATAATACATTGAGACTAGCATGTATAGTGACTGATGATTACGAATCATGGATATGTGATATTAAGTCAATACATGAATACATTGCTAGTGAACAATGCACTAGACTGACCCACTATGAGAATATTGCATAGATAGACGTATCATAAGTTATTCTCATATGATCACAAATATATATAAACCTTTGACCTGAAGTTACTACGGTTCCCTACATGAGGAATTACTCACTTTAATATTGTCTTATGTCACCTTTAATCAAGATGACGAATAGGGCATGGATTGGGTGTGTCATAAATCGTGTAGAAGGAAGTGAGTGATGTAGATGAGATTTTGTTATTCTTGTATAAAAGAGAAATATCCTTGGGCCCCTTGATTGAGTGAGACTTAGAAATACATGGCCATACTCAATTGAATTAATATGTGATATTAATCATTTATGTTAAGTCTACTCAGTATTAAGAAATATAAATTGAACATAGATGAGGATAACACATTCCATGCCTCCAGTTCAATTTGGATATTATTACAAAAGGGATTATAATGCAAAACATTGATCATGTATTAGGTGGATGTCGAATCACAGACATTCTTACTACTTGAGTGGCAGTGATGTATTGCTAGATACCGCTCACTATCTATAGCTTAATAATGAGTCATTGTCAACATAGTAAGAACTTATAAGGTCATACAAAAAGAGTAGGAATAAGACAATAATTAATTGAATTTTAATTATATTAATATCCAATTAATTAGACTTATTTTCATGCATATATATTATTATTAAGAATAATAATGTGTTATTCATGTAATATATATATATATATATATATATATATATTATGTGATATTATTTAATATTAAAATAATATCAAATAAATACGTTATTAGATATTAGATAAATATGTTATGAGATAATATTATTTTGATATTTGATAATTATATGCAATTATCTAATATTAAGATATTTATATTATGAGATAATATTATCTAATATTAGATAATTAATAGATAAGTCCTATCTCTCCTCATTATCTTTAAGATAAGGATAAGATGAGTTGTTAAGTGTAATTAAGATTTTGGAAGCATTTTCCTAGTAGAACTAGGATTGTGGCTTGCTTAAGTTCTATAAAAAAAGGCTTGAGGGCAGCACATGAGAGACACACTCAAAGCTTCCATATAAACCCTAAATTACTTAAAAAATATTCAATCCTAATTCCTAGAGAGAAAAATGCATCCTAGTAGATTCATGGAGGGTAAAAGGTCGTTGTTCACTCCGTGTGGATACCGTAAAGATGCTATACCTTCTGGCCGGCGTTTGATTCATCTGCTCTCAAGTTTTAATTAGTAGAAACACGAGCGCCCAATAGGTAAAACCTTAATCATTGATTTATGCTTTTTGCATAAATCCTAAGTAGAATTCAAATCAAATTTTGAATTTTTGATGCATATGATAATCCGAATTCCTAACAAATATGTCATAAAATCATAACAAACATGAATCAATTCTTCTTGTATGTGTTAAATTTATACAAAAATCGATTCTTGTTTGTTTAAAATAAAAAAGGTAAAAAACTTAAGCAGCAAGTTTGATAAAAAAAAAATGGTTTATCATTTTTATTCTTTTTTTGAAATATATGCATACAATACACAAGTCCATGATCAGTTGATGGCCTGTAATTAGAGCCATACTTAGGCATGGTACACTAATAACTTTTTTACCTAACATGCACTAGAATAAAGCATCAATTTTTTGCCACATTTAAAATATAACTAATAAAATAAACTAAAATTAGATAGCTTAACAAACATAAAAGTTAATTTTAAGTATCAAAGGAAAATCTTAAAGTCTAATGCCTCTTTTTGAAAATTTTCTTTAAGACTTTTAGTTTTGCTTTAAAAAACTTAAACTTATGTCTTGGTAAGGCCTTGGTGAAAATGTTAGCTTTTTATTCTTTAGAATTGCAATGATCAAGGTTTATTTCTCAAAGTCTTTTTGCCTTTCTAATAGAACGAAATATAACATTAATATGTTTAGTTCTTACACGTTGAATTAAATTATTAGTAATTGTTATGGCTAACTTATTGTCAACCTAAATCTCAATGACTTTATTCATAAGGTGTCTTAAGTTTAAAAGAATTTTTCTTAACCATATTTTCTAATTTATAGCACTTACTATAGAAACATATTTTGTTTCAACTAATAATTGAGCCATAACTTCTTATTTCTTTGAATTCTAGCAAAAACTCCACTTCCAGTAGAAAAGTAATAGCTAGAAGTTCTTTTAAAATCATTTACACTCCCAACCTAGTCAATATCAATATATTCCACTAGTTTGTCACTATCTTCCTTCAAATATAGCAACTTAAAATTAGTTGTTCCCCTAATGTACCTTAAGACTCATTTGGTAGCATTAAGATGAACTTAACTTGGTGTTTGTATGAACCTTGAAAGTAGACTTACAAAGAACTTGACATCAGGTATAGTAATTACAAGGTACAATAAGCTACCAATTAAGCTCTTTTAAACAAAAACATTAACCTTCCCGGCACTTTCATTTTTTATAATTTCTCATTAATTATTATAGGTGTAGCCACTAGTTTTGATCTCTCCATATGAAACTTCTTCAAAAGTTCCTTGGCATATTTCTTTTGTGAGATGAAAATGCCTAAATCAAATTAATTAATTTCCATTCCCGAAAAAAACTTCATTTCTCCTAAGCTGGACATTTCATACTCATTTTCATGTTGCTTAAAAATTATTGAAGAGATTGTATATTTCCTTATATCATTAGAAGGTTATCAATATAAATGGACATAATAAACTTTACATTATTGTCGCCTATTTTTACATAAAATGTTACTTCATTTTCATTTTTATGAAATAATTATTGCTACAAATAAGTGTCTATTCTAATGTATCAAGCTTGACAGGTCTATTTTAAGCCATGACAAGCTTTATGAAGCTTATACACCTTGTTTTCACTACCTTAGATTTGAAATCCTTTTGAATTTTTAACATAGATATCTTCTTCCAGTAGGTTGTTTAGGAATGCAAACTTGACATCCAAATGATGATTTTTCCATGCTAACTTTGTAGCTAGAGGCATTAAAAGCCTAATTGTATCATGTTTTACCATAGGTGTAAAAGTGTTTGAGAAATCTGCACCATATTGTTGAAAGTATCCTTTCACTATTAATCTAACTTTAAGTTTGTTTACATAACTATCTACATTAAGTTTGGTTTAGCAAACTTACTTTACACTAATGACTTTTTTAGCTTCAGATCTATCTAATAAGCTCTAAGTTTTATTGTTTTTCATCTTGTTGATCTCTTCTTGCATTACATCCATCCATCCCTCTTATCTTGCTACTTAATTATGCAAATCTAATAGGTTTAAGTGAGGTTATATTATATCTTTCATAAACTTCTTTTAGTTCCTCTTACTTGAGAATGATCATAATAGTTTGAATCCTTTTCTTTTTTAGTTATATTATGGTTTGAAAGCAAGACTTCCCCATTATGATTATTAATTTCTTTCACCTTATGTGTCTTCTAATTCCACTTTGCAAACTCGTCAAACTTCACATCTTTGCAAACTATTATCTTTGAATTCTTAAGCTGTAAATTCTCTACCCTTTAGTATTACTGTTTTACCTTAAAAAGATTCCACCTTTAGCCTTTTGATCAAGCTTGTCCTTTTACTTTAAGTTCATGTGTATAGCATATATATATATATATAAATATTTTTAGGTGATCAATTGAAAGCTTCCTCCTATGCTACATTTAATAAAGAATTTAGTGAATAAAATGAGGTGTTATTTGCCTTAGCCTAGAAATTTTAAGCAACATTTTTTCAAATAATAAAATTTAGTCATTTTCATCATTGATCTATTTTTTCTTTCATTCATTCTATTTTGCTAAAGAGTGTAGGGCACTATCAATTAGTATTGAGTACTTTCCTTTTCATAGAAAAAATTTAAAATCTCTTGAGTTATATTTAGTATCAATATCAATTCTTTGTTATTTTATATAACAACTAACCTGTTTCTCAACCATGGCTTTAAACTTCTAAAACATAACTAAAATGTCTAACTTCTATTTTAAGAAAAAGACCTAAGTCCACCTCGAGAAGTCATTTATAAATAAAAAAATATTTTTTGACATTTAAAGATGAAATACTCATAAAATCACAATATCAAAGGGTATTTATTGTAGTTTCTCAATAATCTTCCATGTTCTTTCTAAAAATGGTAACTTACTTTGCTTTCCATATTGTTAAACATCACACACCTTAGTGCTTTCTTTAACAGTAAATGAATTTAAAGTAGTTCATTTGAATGCATGTTTCTCAAGATAGGATAACTAAAATGTCCCAGTCTTTTATGCCATATGATAAATTCACCAATAAATATTAGCAAGCATGCATATCAATTTGCTTCTAATTTATCAAAAAGTATATATTTTTCATTTTTATAGTTATGAATTCATTCCTAAAAAGATAAATTCTTATGCATGAGTGTTTTTTTAAGTGCATAACATAATTCTTCTTAAGCATTTAAGGAATACTTAATAAGCTATAATCAATATTAGGTACATAAAGTACATCTAGGATAAACTTGGCACCTGAAAGTGTTTTAATAATGATTATGCCATTCTTCTTGATGTCTAAAAACTTTCCATTTCCAATCTTAACTTAGAAGTAATAGGATAGATCAAGGTCTTTTAGAATGGTTGAATCAAAGAACATATGATTCGTGCTGCTATTATTCACCAATCAGGCTCCCCTATTATAATTTATAGCATAGCATGTTGTTATAGATAGCTTTTCTTCAACTTTTTATTGATCATCAACAACATAAGATTATTGGCCTTATTACCTTTGTTAGTTTCCTTTATTTTTGTACTTTTCAACATGGCCAAGTTGATTACCAAATTTGCATTTTAAATTTGGCTTTCATTAATAAAAATTTTTAGTGTGGCCTTTTTTTTATAATGATGGCATGGAGGATATTTACCTATTTTTCCATTACATCTGCTATTTTCACTATTTTTCTTCTTTTTTCCTTTTTTATCTCAAAATTCCTTCTTCCTTCTATTATTCATTTACTTTTTTTTACACTTTTACACAAATAGCTTCTTCTATTATTGCTCTTTACATCTTTATTACTATTCTCTACTCTTAAGCTTGAAAAATATTCATAAATTCTAGTCTTTAAAGTCTTCTAAAGAAAAGATATTAGCTTTAAACTTCTTAAGAACAATGACCAGTACCTTTTTTTACTAATCTCTTCTTTAGTAACTCATCACCAAGCATTCTAATATGATTCATAACTCTTATTAGCTTATTAGTATATTCTTTGCTAGTTTTAAATTTTTTTTACCTTTAAGACCTTAAATTCCCTCCTTATATTCAACACTTGCATTTATTTTCTCCTTTCATTTTCTTGAATTAGATACTTATAATTTATGACTCCTATACAACTTTTATCTTGGACACAAGATTGAATGGCAAATAAAATTTTATACTTCTTTGCACTTTCTTCTCCATGATATTTGGTTTGAGTTAGAGTAAAATTTATTAGCAGAGGATTTAGATCCTTACTGATTTCCACCATTGTCTAAAGATCACAAACCTTTAATTAAGTCTTAATTTTTCCAACCCAAATTGCATAGGTTTTGACTACATTTAAGAAATCCATTACATCACATTGATGAATTTGTTAAGGTAGGCTGAAGGCGAAAGAAGTGGTATTCTACTTAACTATTAGAAGTCATGAATAAAAATATCTTGTTTTTTAAAGTTTAAATAAAGGGAAGACTTGGTTAGTTTTCTCTTAAACACACAATCCTTTAAGATTATTTAAGTTCTATTATCATATTACAAAATCACAACATACATGAATTGATTTTTCTCAAAATGTATTGAACTTATGCAAGAATTGGTTCTTTTCCTAACATAAGAAATTGATTAAGAATTGATTCTACTACTACTACTACTACTACTACTACTACTACTACTACTACTACTACATCACTTACTTATTTATTTAATACAAATATTTTTTTAACTAAATTCATAACATATATATGAATATATTACTATTTTATTATACTAATATTAATTTATTATTTTAATTAATATATTTACTTAGTTATAATAATTATTTTATGTATGTTTAGTTATAAGAATTACTTTGTGTAATTATTTTTTATTAATTTTTAAGTTTTATGATGATAAATTGAATTTCTTACATAATTTTTATTATTTTTTAATTTTAATATAATTATTTATTTCAATAAATTTGTAAAATATATATTAATAATATTAAATATATAAATTCATTAATTTTAATATTAAATATTTTTAAATTTTAATGTAATTATTTACTTTGATAAATTTATATAATATATGTTGATAATATTAAATTTATAAATTGATTAAATTTAATATTACACATATATAATTTTAAAACTATATATATTAAAATATAATTTTAATATACTTAAATTATTATTTTAATGTATATAAATATATGATAATAAATTAATTATTTATTATTTATTACTATTATCAAGTTAATAAGTAAATCTTTGTATTTACCAATCTCAATTTTTTAGTAAATTAGGTTAATTAATTTTAATTTTTTATTAGATTAAATCACTATTATTATTTTTTATAGTAATTTTTAGATCAAATAAAATTATACTATTTTTAAACCAATCAATTAAATTCAATTTATTTTCACACTTCTGCGCAAGTTGCAAAGCAAAAAAATTAATTTATCATTTACATATTTTTGAAATAAATTGGTACGAAATACAAGTACATGGTCAGCTAATCACCCATATTTGGAGTCACGATGGCTGCTTTTTCACGTAATATGTACAAGAACTTAAGCATCGATTTTCTTCCATGTTTAAAATACAACTTACAAGAATAAATCAAACTTTAGGTAGTTTAACGAATATAAATGCTGTTTTTAGGTATTAAAATGCAATGTCAAAATCTGCCAAAAATCAATTATCTTAACTTGCTTTGGATTCCTAGCAGTGTTCGCAATAACTTCTTCTCAAACTCTCGTATCAACGCCACATTTTCTACAGTTTCAGAACCCCTGCGCTTGACATTCCTATTGATCACTGTCATTTTCATCAAGTGCCACCATTCACTTCCTGGCTCGCTACCCCACTTTCCGTTCCTCGGACCCACACACTATGTGCCTGTCCCTTCAACACTCAAACCAATAAACAGCAAATTAAAAGACAAAAGAAGAATCTTTCTTTATTCTAATTTATTTTAGTTTGAAGTTCATCATTACTTCTCGTAACCACATCTTTTTATAAAGCCACGGCTGGAGACGAGACAATTCCCCAGTCCCCAGAAAAAACTTGCTAGTGGCGTAGAAACTAGTAAGTAGGAGGAGGAAAGACGTACGGAGTGCAATGGAGGAGAGACCCGAGACGGAACTGATATCTCTACCGGCGTCGCCCAGAGCTTCAACCCCCGAGATACTGACGCCTTCGGGACAGAGGTCGCCGAGGCCGGCGTCGAAGGAGGCGAAATCTTCAAACGCATGGACCCCGACGTCGTTTATTTCGCCGAGGTTCCTGAGCCCAATAGGGACGCCCATGAAGAGGGTGCTCATCAACATGAAGGGTTACCTGGAGGAAGTGGGTCACCTCACCAAGCTCAACCCTCAAGACGCGTGGCTTCCCATCACCGAGTCTCGCAATGGCAACGCTCATTACGCTGCTTTTCACAATCTCAATGCTGGGGTTGGCTTCCAGGCTCTTCTTTTGCCCGTTGCTTTTACTTTTCTCGGCTGGTAACTTCCACCTCCATTTCTGCATTGTTACGCTCTTCTCCTTTTCTTTTTAATAACGATTAGAGTATGTTGGCCAGTTCATATCTTTTCCTGACCTTCATTGCTTCGATTTTTTATTTTATTTTAATTTTTTCGATTTGAATTCTCATGCATTTATTTTCAATGCAACATATTCGGTTTTATTGTGTCCATTTTTCTTTTTCTATGGGTAGAAACTTTCACCATATTTAATAGGAAAAAAATTGTCTGCTTGTCCATTGAGAATATCTTTGATGAGATAAGGCTTAAACTTTTGGCACTTATCAAGATTCATCATAGATTTGATGATGGTTCGAATGACGCCTGATGCAACCCACTTTGCCATCTTTAACTTTTTCCCAAGTTTAATTATTCTATGTAGAGGGCCCCCAATGCCGTTGATTTTGATTATGACCTTCTTGCGAATCCTTTGACCACGATTCCATTTGTATGTCATATACATACCCAGTAAACAAGCTACGGACTTGTAAGATACGGAATTTGTAGTTGTCGTTTACTAAAAACGTACAAGCCCAAGCCACTTGATTAGAGTTGCTTTTTACAAATATTTTGTAGGAGTTGGGGAATTCTTTCCTTAATCATCGCATATTGTTGGCAACTTTACACCTTATGGATTTTGGTTCAACTACACGAAGCTGTTCCAGGAAAGAGGTACAACAGATATGTAGAGCTAGCACAAGCAGCGTTTGGTAAGAATTTTTACCAGTTCGTTGCTACTACCTTGTCATGAAAAGTTCCTATAAATAACAAGAAACTTTTACATATATAACTAAAAAATTCATTTTGACTTGTGTGGACCTTCCCATATATACGTAACTCAGTTGATCAAAATAGTTTGTATTTGCCTTTGTGTTGCAGGGGAAAGATTAGGTGTGTGGCTTGCTCTTTTCCCAACTGTGTATTTGTCAGCTGGAACGGCAACGGCTTTAATTCTCATAGGGGGGGAAACCATGAAACTGTTCTTTCAAATAGTTTGTGGTGCAGTGTGTACCTCAAATCCCCTAACCACAGTAGAGTGGTATCTGGTGTTCACTTCTCTGTCCATTGTTCTGTCTCAGCTCCCAAACCTCAATTCGATCGCAGGGCTCTCTCTGATAGGCGCTGTTACAGCCATCACTTACTCTACCATGGTCTGGGTGCTCTCTGTAAGCCAAGAAAGGCCGCCCTCCATTTCTTATGAACCCGTTTCATTGC
This sequence comes from Sindora glabra, assembly GCA_020226215.1. Classification (NCBI taxonomy): domain Eukaryota; kingdom Viridiplantae; phylum Streptophyta; class Magnoliopsida; order Fabales; family Fabaceae; genus Sindora; species Sindora glabra. The sequence continues at coordinate 83,236,517 of CM035230.1, forward strand.
CATCCTCATCTGCAACTGTCTTTTCCATCATGAATGCCCTTGGAATTGTAGCCTTTGCTTTCAGAGGTCATAATTTAGTCCTCGAGATTCAGGTAAATTTAACAATACTATGAGTTGCTTGCAATGCAGTGAAGAAATGAGGATGTTCACTTGGTTTCTTTCTATCTCTTTTTCAGGCGACAATGCCATCAACTTTTAAGCACCCGGCTCATGTGCCAATGTGGAAAGGAGCCAAGGTTGCCTATCTCTTCATTGCCATGTGCCTCTTCCCTGTTGCAATTGGAGGGTTTTGGGCTTACGGAAATCTTGTAAGTGGAGTGAATACTCTCCTGCAACTTAATTTTATATCCTGCATAACAAAATTGATATCGATTTTACTTGTTCTCCTTCTTCCTCGCAGATGCCTTCGGGAGGGATTCTCACAGCTTTATATGCATTTCACAGTCATGACATTGCAAGAGGGCTTCTGGCATTGACTTTCCTTCTCGTTGTGTTCAACTGTTTGAGCAGTTTTCAGATATACTCAATGCCAGCTTTCGACAGTTTTGAAGCCGGGTACACCAGTAGAACCAACCGTCCTTGCTCGATATGGGTGAGGTCGGGTTTCCGAGTGTTCTATGGATTTGTGTCATTCTTCATAGGAGTGGCGCTTCCCTTCCTGTCGAGTCTTGCTGGTTTGTTAGGAGGACTCACGCTGCCAGTCACTTTTGCATATCCTTGCTTCATGTGGGTTCTCATAAAACAGCCAACCAGATATAGCTTTAATTGGTATTTCAACTGGATTTTGGGATGGTTGGGTGTTGCTTTCAGCTTGGCCTTCTCCATTGGAGGTATCTGGAGCATGGTCAACAATGGAATCAAGTTGAAATTCTTCAAGCCAGCCAATTGAATTTTGAAGCAGATATGCTGCACGCAAGATCATTATAGTATATGTTGCTCATTACTTCCTAAATGAGTCTCTTGTTTAATTAGTGTCTTGTGCCGTAAATTAATATTTCGGGGGGTGATTTGGCTCCGCTGTTCTCAAAAGTCACCATTTGCAATCTTTGAGAAGAAATGCAATGGTCCTTGTCTGTCGCCATATGGGATGTCAAATTGAGCGGGCAAAACAATGAGTTTGTTGATTGGATGACTCAAAGGAACTGAATTAATTGCTATTTTTTAGGAGTTTGAATATTTCTTACTTGATAAGTTTATTCTTATGAGATTTTTCTGTTACCAATTTTTTAAATATTTTCTATTGAGATATGTAGCATATTTTTCTACAAATCAGTTCCTATGATACTCTATAAATAAGTTACTCTGTTGATCAATAAAATATACCTTTCTGTATTAAGATATTTACTTTCCTTTGTTATATTTTTTTGATACCAACAAATTGGTATCAGAGCCATTATCTTGAGAGACCTGTGAGTTTGAGTGAGCCCCAAAACAATTTCCCAAACACAAAACCTAATCAAAATGAATCCAGAAGGTTCATTCACAGCAATTGCACCTCCATAGTTTGATGGAACAAATTATCAAGCCTGGGCTGTTAGAATGGAGGCATATCTTGATGGTAATGACCTATAGGAAGCTATTGAACAAGTATATGAAGTTCCTGATCTACCACATAATCCAACTATTGCTCAAATAAAAAATCACAAGGAGAATAAGCAAAGAAAATCAAAAGCAAAAGCAACTTTGTTTGCAACAGTCTCACCTACCATCTTCACTAGAATAATGACTCTGAAAACAGCCAAGGAGATTTGGGATTTTTTGGAGCAAGAATATGCAGGAAATGAAAAAGTTAAAGGGATGCAGGTGCTAAACTTGATCCGAGAATTTGAGATGCAGAAGATGAAAGAATTAGAAACAATCAAAGAATATTCTGACAGGCTTCTAGGCATTGTCAATAAAGTAAGACTTCTTGGAACTGATTTTTCTGATTCTAGAATTGTTCAAAAAATCCTAGTTACAATTCCTGAAAAATTTAAGGCCACTATTTCATCTCTGGAAAACTCAAGAGACTTATCAAGCATTACCTTGGTAGAATTGTTATATGCATTGTAGGCACAAGAATAGAGGAGGCTTATGAGACAAGAAGAAACTGTAGAAGGTGCTTTTCAAGCCAAATCACAGAGTAACAATGATGGCAGAAACAAGAAAAAGAAGCAAGGCAATAAAAAATACCAAAGCAGCAATGCTCAAGTTTTTTTAACATGTCTCCACTGCAAAAAAAATAATCATCCGCAAGAAAAGTGCTGGTGGAAGCCAGACATAGAATGCCATAAGTGTGGCCAGTTAGGACATGTGAAAAAAGTATGCAAGACTCAACAGCAACAAGGAGAAGCCAAGACTGCAGAAGGCTAACCTTTGGAGGAGCAATTGTTTGTGGCATCATGTTTTGCCACTAACAACACCTCAGAAAGATGGCTTATAGACATTGGTTGTACAAACCACATGACTTATGATCGAGAATTATTCAAAGAACTTGACAAGACTGTAATTTCCAAAGTCAGGATTGGAAATGGAGCACTCATTGCTGTAAAAGGCAAAGGAACAGTTGCAATTGGAGGCCATACAAGTTTGAAATTAATTTCTGATGTGTTATATGTTCCAGAAATTAATCAAAACCTTTTGAGTGTTTCTCAGTTGTTGGAGAAAGGCTATAAGGTGCTGTTTGAAGATAAAAAATGTGTGATAAAAGATGCAAATGGCGTAGAAATGTTCAAAGTCCCAATGCAAGGCAAAAATTTTGCCTTAGACTTGATAAATGAAGAGTTGGCTGTTGTACATAAAGAAGAGAATAATACAGTGTTTTGGCACAAAAGAATGGGTCATTTCCATCATGATGCTCTACTCTTTATGAAAAAGAACAACCTGGGGAAAGGTTTACCTGAATTAGAAAATGAGCCTCCTAAATGTGTTGCTTGTCAATATGAGAAGCAAAACAGACTTCCCTTTCAACAAAACAAGGCTTGGAGGGCTTCACAAAAGTTGCAATTAGTACACACGAATGTGGGAGGACCTATGACAACACCATCATTGAATAGCAGTAAGTATTATATTGCATTCATTGATGATTATTCAAGAATGTGTTGGATTTATTTTATGAAACATAAATCTAAAGTTGCTGACATCTTTGTGAAGTTCAAAGCTTGGGTTGAAACTCAGAGTAGATGCAAAATGCAGGTGATAAGGTCCAATAACGAAACTGAATACACCTAAAAAAAATTTAATAAATTTTGTGAAGATGCAGGCATTGAACATCAATTGACAGCACCATACACTCCACAACAGAATAGTGTTGTGGAAAGAAAAAATCGAACAATTATGGAGATGATAAGGTGCCTACTTCATGACAAAGAGCTACTCAAGAAATTTTGGGCTGAAGCTGCCAATACAGCAGTTTTTTTGCTGAACAGATTGCCAACAAAAGCACTACAGAAAAGGACTCCTTTTGAAGCATGGCATGGCTCCAAACCTAAGCTGACAAATTTGAAGACTTTCGGCTACTTATGTTTCTCTTACATTCCTCAAATTAAGAGAGACAAATTCGATAGAAAAGCAAAACCAGGAATTTTTGTAGGCTATAGCTCAATTTCAAAGGCCTACAGAATTTACCTACCACAAACCAACAAAGTAATAGTTAGCAGGGATACTTTTTTGAGTTTGACAACTGGAGCTGGGATAAAAATAAGCAGCTTGAGGTTCAGGAGGAGAATGAAGATGTGGATGATGAACCGGTTAAAGGAACCAGACCACTCTCTGACATTTATCAAAAATGTAATGTTGCTGTAATGGAACCTAAAGGGTATGAAGAAGTAGCAGCTGATCAGAAATGGGTAGCTGCAATGAAGGAGGAACTTAAAATGATTGAAAAGAACCAAACATGGGAGTTGGTGGACAAGCCTACTCAAAAGAAAGTCATTGGAGTTAAGTGGGTTTACAGAACTAAGCCTAATCATGATGGTTCTGTGAACAAATACAAGGCACGGTTGGTTGTTAAAGGATATGCTCAAGTGTTTGGGGTAGATTTTTCTGAAACTTTTGCCCCTGTTCGCGGTTAGATACCATAAGAATGCTGTTGGCTCTTGTTGCACAAAAGGCTTAGGTTATACACTAAATGGATGTGAAATCAGCTTTTTTGAATGGATACTTGGAGGAAGAAATTTTTGTGGAACAACCTGAAGGGTTTGCTGTTCAAGGGCAAGAGGAGAAAGTATATCAACTTAAAAAAGCCTTGTATGGCTTAAAACAAGCTCCAAGGTGTTGGTATAGCAGAATTGATGCACATTTAATAAACTTAGGCTTTGAAAAAAGTCTAAGTGAATCCACTTTATATATTAAAAAGGCTGATAGTGAAATATTAGCAGTATCTCTGTATGTTGATGATCTACTTGTTACAGGAAGTTGTCAGGAGCTGATCGACAAGTTCAAAGAAGAAATGAGAAGTGTTTTTGAAATGACAGACCTTGGAAGGATGACATACTTCCTTGGTATGCAGGTGGAACAAAAGGAAAATGAAATATTTATATGCCAGCACAAATATGCAAAGGAAGTCCTCAAGAAGTTTAACATGGAAGGATGCAAGCCAACTACAACTCCAATGAATCAAAAGGAAAAATTTTGCAGAGAAGATGGAGTTGAAAAGGTGGATGAAGGACTGTACAGGAGTCTTATTGGCTGCCTAATGTATTTAACTACAACTAGGCCAGATATCATGCATGATGTAAGTCTATTATCAAGGTATATGCACTATGCTAGTGAAATTCATTTTCAAGCAGCAAAAAGAGTTCTTAGATATATTAAGGGCACAATTGATTTTGGATTAAGATTCAGCCAAGTTAAAAATTTCAGTTTTCATGGCTATTCAGATAGTGATTGGGCTGGATGTGTTGATGATATGAGAAGCACTTCCGGCTACTATTTTAGCTTTGGTTCTGGAATTTTTTCATGGCAATCAAAGAAGCAGGAGATTGTGGCTCAATCCACAGCAGAAGCAGAATATGTAGCTGCTGCTGCCACTGTGAATCAAGCTCTATGGATCAGAAATCTCATGGTTGATTTGCATATGGAACAACAAGAAAGTACAAAGATATTTGTGGACAACCAAGCTACAATTTCAATTGCTAATAATCCAGTATACCATGGCAGGACAAAACACTTCAAGATAAAGTATTATTTTCTAAGGGATACAAAGGGAAGGAGATGTGCAACTAATTTACTGCAAAACAGAGCATCAAAGTGTTGACATCCTAACAAAAGCACTTCCTAAAGCAAGATTTGAATTCTTGAGGCAGAAGCTTGGCATATGCAGCTCCAGAGTCAAGGAGGAGTGTTGATTGGATGACTCAAAGGAACTGAATTAGTTGCTATTTTTTAGGAGTTTGAATATTTCTTACTTGATAAGTTTATCCTTGTGAGATTTTTCTGTTACCAGTTTTTTAAATATTTTCTATTGAGATATGTAGCAAATTTTTCTACAAATCAGTTTCTATGATACTCTATAAATAAGTTACTTTGTTGATCAATAAAATATACCTTTTTGCATTAAGATATTTGCTTTCCTTTGTTATATTTTTCTGATACCAACAGAGTTCATCTGCTGATAATACTAAATGTGCTCTGACAAGAAATAGATTAACTACTAACTTCACTACTTGGCGTTTCTCTCCATGTCTTGCTATCAAAATTATCCTCTCCTAACGCCTAGAGACGATTCTGCCTTCACACCATCAATATGCGTTTTTCCTTTCTGTTATTCTGAAATCACATAAATTTTCAGGAAAACAAAAGGCATGGTGGGATCAACAACTGCTGTAAATATCATCAGACTTTGTCTAGGATGGCGCTAACAAAATCATTCGGTAAGTTAATAATTAGTCAACAGCACGCTGGAGGGACATCCAATCATGGCGCATATATACCCTGTCTCCCCGTTTTCATATTCATCATCCACACACTCAATTGAGTGGTGCAAAATCCTTGCAGACTTCCAAGATGGGTGACCTTTTTCTATTTGATTTGCTTCAAGAGGGACTCACAGAGCATGAGAGCTCACTGCTAATAAATATATCATTTTTATCTAGTAAACATTCCTATCTTTTATGTGTGTGTGTTTATGTGTAAATATAAATATAAATATATATATTAGAGGGCTGTCTGAGATTTTAGTTTCACGCATGATACGATAACTTATATCAGAAAAGTGAAGGCACATACAAAACGCAAGTCTATCTTCGGCTGGCCCTTATTCTACTGGAAAATTCCACTTAAGTTGTACATATTTTAGGATACAACAGGCTCGAGACGTGCACTGATCACATCTATAGCTAGCGAATCTAAGTACACATCTATCATCCCAATTAATTTCTTGGTTTGACCAGAACCTGCAGAGGATGGAGCTTGTGGGTGGTGAGGCCCGTTGTGTCCACATTTTCTTCATCTCCTTCTTTCAGCTTCCATTCAAACTCTTGCACTAGCCGGCCAATTGCAGTGCACGCTATCAACATTGCTTGAAGAGAGCCTGCACATACTCTCTTCCCTGCTCCAAATGCCATGGTCTTGTACAGATCCATGGTGTCATATTTCTCACTAAGAAACCTCTCCGGCATCCACTTTTGAGGATTCTCCCAGCTCTTCTTGTCCATGTTACATCCATAGATATTTATTGCAATCTGTTCAATGTGAAGCTATCAGAATTGGCAATCAAATACATGCACGGGGGGGGGGGGGGGGGGGGGACGAAAGCAAACTGGAGTACCACCTCGCTCCCTGCAGGAATGTGATATCCTCCAAGTTGGGTATCCTCATGGGCATATCTCAATGGGACAACTGGAACTGGGCTATGTTTCCTCAAGGTTTCATGGAAAACAGCTAATAAGAAGGGTAGCTTTGATAATTGGTCCTCTGCAATCTTCTCATTTCCACAAACATTTTGTAGTTCCTGATAGAGACGGTCCTGTCATACAAAATGGAATTCAGTAACTCAAATTGGCAATAAGAATGGAAGAAATGTTAAATTAAGGGACCGGGTTAGATTTTTAGCCAAGCAAACAAAAAGGAAAAAGCACAAAACCTGCTGGCTTTTGTCCTTTGCAAGTTCATACATAGCCCATTCTGTTGTTACTAATGTAGTGTCCGATGTCTCAATGATAGCCTCCCAAAGCAGCATGATAAGTTGTTCTTCTGTCAGTTCTTTGGCTTCAGATAAGAGGTAGTCAACGTAACAGTTTGCTTCCTGCATCCGGAGCAAACAACTTAAGACAAACAAATTCACAGAAGGTTGAGCACAAATCTTCATTATTACCACAAAGAAAAGTAACCTTTCCGGAGGCAATTCTCTGCTTCTGTTGGTCGATCAAAGCCTTCATCACTACCTTCCTACAGAAGGACATCTGCTGGATTTTCATCTCGATACTAGTATTTGGAATCCATCTCAAGTATGGGAAAAAGTCTCGCCAATCCACTTCAATTGCACCCTCCATCAAGTCAACTACCAGAATCTTATGTATCTGCTGTCTTGACAATGTCTTCCCGAGCTCCTCCACATAAATGGATTGTACATTAGTTCCCAGAGCCTGCAAATTTTCTCATGCACTCGATCTTGTTATTGTCGTTCAATTCAAAGAAAAATTTACATCAATTCTTGTTCGAAAAGGACAAACTTACTTGTTTTAGTGCTAGACCAAAAAGTTCAGGCTCAAATATGCTCCTAAAATTTACAGCCTGATCAGGTGAAGTCTTCACATGTTCGTTAAACTGCTTTGACATATTTTCCATCATTATTTCTCTGTGCCAATGGTGTCGCTTCTGAACATTAAAAAGTGAGTGTAATAAAGTGTTAGAATTTTTATACCTGAGCTATTAATGGTAAGTAAGTATTTTGATTTTGATAAAATTGACTAAATAATGATTTGAGAAATTTTTATTTTAAAAACCCAATTTGATAAAATGTTATATTATTTGAATTTATAAATAATTGGTTGTAATTTAATATGTTTGACAATTAAAATGTAGGTTTATACTTTTACTAACTCATAATAGGTGGGCTTGTTAGAGTTTTATTTAAATTGATTAGATCATTTATTCACTCCTAACCTAAGGCAATCATTTGACTTATTCTATTGATAATCACATACAATAGGAGAAGGAGAAGAAGATATATGCCTATAATATTCATTTTAAATAGTATCATATATAGGAAAATTAAATTCATAGAAGAGTTTGCTTGTGTACTAAGGTGTTTTAAATTTCATAGAAGTTATAATATTAATTTTTCTTACACAAAGAACCTGGTTGTATACAGAAAAGAAAATGAGAAGGTTACTTTAAGCAACTAACCTGTGCATTGGTTCCTAGAACATTTGAAAGTATATGTTTTTTTACCATTTTGTGGAACTCATTGTAATCACTGGTAGCAACCATACATTTATCAGAAGTTAATATCCTCAGTGCATTTGATAGCTTTCTCGTTGAAATGGATGAAAATCTGGTTACCATTGCCTGAACTAACCATAAAAATTAGAAGCCACAAAAACGAAACAACAATAATGTGCATCATAGAGAAACCATCAAATCTCGAAGCTTTTCTTTAACAGAAAGGTTTGTAATAGCCTAGCCAGTTATTAAATTCAGGGAATGTATGCTCATGTCTATTTTAGCGATACTACGTCCTACTATGATTTTACCCTTCTCTTAGTTAGGACGACCTGAGAAGTTGCTACTGGTCATATTTTTACGACTGAAGTCATTAGATAATTAATAAATGTATTTTATGTAGCCAAAACATCTGCGTGGTCAGTATAATTACTTTCTCCATTCTATCAAACTATCATTAAGATTATAGGGTAAAGAACGTTTGAATGAAAATAATTCTCACTTACTTTCGGCCAAAGGGCGATTAGACTTTCTAAATGAACGTTATTTTACGAAATCCATACAATCAAGTGACGACTTTAGGCCACATAACCAAAGGAATGGTGCCACGGGACTCTTGAAGACTGAAGTTTGTAAATGTAGGTTTAGTGAGAAATCCAAACAAAACCAAAAGAATTGGAACCCCGAATAGCAGTCATCCATCTCATCTAGTCACTCATAGCAGCGTTGAACTGCTCTAATTCCAAATCTAAGACTTCTACGGCCTTCTCATTAATAGAAGATTGTTCGTTTCCCTTAATTAAATGTGCGAAATTTATGGTTGACAGAATTTTAATAAATGAAGCTATCAATTTTGATTGTTATATATGTAAAAGTGAACATGAGTTTATAAAAATTATATTCATGCGAATGTAAGTTGCGCTTGTGATTATTTTGAGTTAGCTTCGATTAATAAAAAAAAAAATGGTGAATTACACTTAGCACTTCTTATATTCAACTCAATTATATTCACATTCGTTTCATTTTTGAAAATATATATTCATCTTTCTTATTTTTTTAAAAAAGGAGAGATGATTATATATTCAAAATAATATAGAATAAAGTTGAGTGTATGTGAAAAAATTAATATATATATATATTTTAAAATAGAAGATGATTAAAGACAAAACTCCTTTAAAATGTAAGATGAATTTTAAAAACCCAAAATGTAACACCATGACTCTTGATTTAAAAAAATAAAAAAAAATCAATAGTTATAAATTTAAATACTACTTTTTTATTTATTAAATCTTAAAATTCTTAATTTTCTCGTTGAGGATTATAATATTATAATTTAACTCTAAAATACATCAAGTCCGATTCTATATATATATATATAATTAGATTAAGATTAAATCTCATCAAAAGTGACCGTAATTTCCTCCCGAGTGTAAAAAAAAAATTGAAAATCTACCTTCACACTTCAACTCTCAATCCTATCTCAACTCGCAAAGAAGTTGGCCCTACTCCCGAAAAAAAAAAAGAAAGAAAGAAAGGAGTGTGAGGAAGTGAGAACTGGAGATTGAATGCAGAGGTAAGTTTGAATTTATAAGACCCAAAATACTTGTTAGTTTCAGGCGGACGAAGAAATATTATTTATCAAATCAAACTTAGAATTTTAAGGAAGGACCGATATATAAATAATTTGTCGGATTTTTCTTTCAATTATAAAATTATACCGGAAACAAAATAAAGAGAAGAAATGAGAAAGTAGAGATCAAGAGACCTCTTTGGCAACATCGGTGGAGTTGAGAACAATGAGAGAGGTAGCCCCAGTTCTAATTGAATAAATTGGGCCGTACTCCTCTGCCCACTGCGTGAACGTTTTGTGCGGTTTCTTCTCCTTCAATTGCAGCAGATTCCCTATCACCGGTAGGCCCGGTACCTCTGCAAATTAATCATCATCATTTCATTAACACCCCACATTCTAATTCTAATTTAAGACAAGAAGAAGAGTTAATCAATACCTGGTACTGGAGGAAGTTTAGAGTAATTCTTGGTCTGAAAGCTTTTCACTCTTTTGAGGAGGAAGAAGAAAAACAAGAGAGAGAGAGCTCCCATAGCAACACTTGTGCCAAAGGGCTGGAGGATACCTGTGATGGTAGCCATTTGCTCGATTAGAACCACTAACAACACCGATGCAGTAGGCTGGCTAGGCAGGCAATGTATAGTGCTTCACCTTCAAACAATAAAATAATACAAACTCTTTTTCTATGGAAAATTAATAAAAGAGCAAAATTTATGTATGAACTGGAACTATCGATAATAGATATATTTTTCAAAAAAAAAAATTTAATACACATAAATAACATTTTAAATTTCATATGAAAATTTTGTATTGTGTTAATAAGTAAGAATTTGAATTCCAAGTTAATATTTATTAGAAAGAAAAAAATTCATTAATATCTTAATATTTGGAGTGATTATTTATTAATTAAAAAATATGTGTCATTTTTTTACATAATAAGACAAAAAATTAAATTCATTTACTATTGAACATTTTTAATTTAAGGAACTAATTCAGGAGGTCAATACAAACCGCGCTGAAAGAAAAATTAAAAAACTGAAATGTTATTGCTATTTGGCAAGTTAAAAGCAAATTATGACCTTCATTGGAAAAGGTTGAATTTCCAGTTAAAAAGCGAAGGAATCGTTTGCATTGGATCATGCAAAGTTTTGCGAGAAGTATAGTTTGTTGGAGAGTAAAAATTGAGTGAGTTATCAAATTGATCGTTAAATGTTAAAAGAAGAGAACTAGAACTTTTCAAAAAAATTTAATTGTATTTATCGATAAAAATTTTGAAAAAAATGATAAATTACATAGATTCATTGAATAACTACTTTAATTTTTATAATTATAAAAAATTATAAATTATAAATTTAAAAAATTACGATAAAAGATACAAAATATATCACTTTAAAAATTTTAGAATAATTAAAATTCATCAATATTTTTAAATTTTTTGTACTATAATTATATCAAATATAATAATCATTTTATTTATCTTTCTTAAGAAATTTGGTTTAAACAAAACACAATTTTTTTTTTTTGGGATAAAAAGTCACTTGAATGTTGATCAAATAATTCTTAACAGTCCCAACAAAAATTTTCTTTGTTTATCTGCCAAACGAGTCATTTTTATCATTTTATGGTAAAAAGGTAATTAAGCTATTTGAAATTCGGATGAAGCCGGGGTCGGCATTGGAGACACAATACGTGTCCAATGCCGAGGAAGCTCACGCAATCATTTTTGTTTTCAATGTTTCAGTCTGTCCCTTCCTTTAACTTTTGTAACGTTCCATTATAATTATGATCAGAATAGTTTATTCATACCCCAATATTTAAATTAAAAAAGTTCGGTAGAAATATCTTAATTGATAAATTAATTCAATTTTAATAAGTAAATAATAGATGATAAATCAATAGGCTGTGTGGGGCACATTATTCAATAATTTTTATTTTTAATATTATCCCTGAACTTATATTATTTTTAATTAATCTCTATCTATTAAAATCTAATAAATTATTTATTTAGTGATTCAAAAACTTTTTCCAGTATGACAATAAAAAATTGACACTATTTAGATACACAATTATTATTTTTTACTTATTATGGATAATTATTTTATTAATAAAAATTAATAAATTTATTATATTCATTTTTTGTGACAACAAATCCTAATTACACTAATTTTATTGCATTTATATTACTATTTATCAAATTTTCATTGTAAAAAAATGTATTCATTAATAATGTAGTATTCTATGAATATTTTATATTGTTTATAGATATTTATTTTTATTGAATTTTATACCTTAAATCAGCTAGTAATTCTTTATAAAATGATAAACATGTTTTTATAATCAAATTTGGCCGAAATGGAAGGCAATAGTTAATAATTACAATCATATTTAAAAATAAATTATTAATAAATATATCTCATTTTAATTGTAAAAATTTGTTTGCTCTTCTTTTTTAATGGTGTTATTAAAATTTAAAGAGTAATTAATTTCTATTTTGTAATATTTTTAAAGTTTTTTTATAAGTAATATTTTCCTGTTCTTTCTTTTAAATGAAATCATACTTGTTTTTTAAATTTGTATAGTTAAATATTATTTTATAATATTTTTAACTTCTAATATTTTAATTTTATATATGTTTCAATATTTTTTATAACAAGTTACAATTTTTTTAAACATTTACATATAACAATTGAAAAAAAAAACCCGTCAAATTAAGCTCATCAGAAAGATTTGATATTTTATTGAAAATTTTAACTTTAGATAAAAATAGTTAAATACATTAAAAATTATAGGGTAAGTATTTAATATTCACATTAACTTTTTCATAAAATTTATTTAAATTATTAATCACTTAAAATATAAATTGAACTTACCCTTTTTATAATTTTAACAAAATTTATAGGTTAGATTTCTAACTCATTAAAATTATCTCCTTTCAAGAAATTTTAGCAACTAGATTAAAACAGAAAATAATCTACTCATACATACCATAAATTTAGAGTCTTTTGGGGTAGGGGATTTTTTTTTTTTTTGGGATACGTGGGGGGCGGGAAAAAATATTTTCCCACCCAACACTGTCCCATTTTTTAATTTTTTAAATTTTTATTTATATTTGTACTATTTATTATTTAAATATTATTCAATATTATAAATTTAATAAAGTATGATATTTTTAGGATAAAAATATTGCAAATAATTAAAATTTTTATTTAATTAAATTAATTCTTAAGTATAATATATTAAATTAAATATATTAATTAAAATTTTTTCAAAGTTTTACACTTTTCATGTACTATTTCACTTTTTTTTTATCTCTTCTACTTATATTATTTACAACTCAAATACTATTCCATAAAACAAATTTAACATAGTAGAATTTTATGATAAAAACATTTTAAAAAATTTAAATTTTTATTTAATTAAATTAATTTACTCTATTATATACTTTAATTTTAACTTTCATTATTTTATAACTCAGTCATTATTTCTCTATCTTTTATTTATTCCATTTCATATTTTCTTATTTTTTATGTCTACTTTTATTACTTATAATTTATATATTAATATTACTTAATAGTATATATATAACATTATATATTTTATATTTAAATTTTATAAACATATTAATTAAAATTTCATCAAGATTTTATACTTCATATATTATATATCTTAATTTTTTACTTATATTATTTAAAACTTAAAACTATTGAGAAATATAAATTTATTATAGTATACTTTCTTTTTATGGAAAAATATTTTAAATAAGTTAATAATTTTACTTAATTAAATTAATTTATTATATAATTTATTTTTAACTCTTATTGTTTATTTGCTTAGACTTTTTTATTTTTATTTGCTCTATTTCATTTTTTATTTTTTTATGTCTATTAATATTGCTTATAACTTAGCTATCTATATCATTAAGTACTATAGATATAATATTATATACTTTATTTTCAAATTTTATAAATATTTTAAATAAATTAAATTTTTGGTATAAAAATTATTGTAAATGAATCAATTCATTGCATATTATATTTTTATGCATTTAATTTTTGTCAATATTTTTATTTTAATTTTTAAGTTCTATATGTGAAAATAAATATATATTAATCAAGAGGATTTTGAAATGCTAAATATTTTATTTATTATTTCTTTATTTTCTCTACTTCATTATATGCTTTTCTTATTTGCTTTTATTCATTTATAATATTCAAAGCTAGACACCAATATAATGGTATAGATATGTTATATTATTTTTCAATTATGAAAATATTTTAAATAGGTTAAGAATTTTAAAATTTTTATTTAATTAATTCATTGTATATTTTATTTTCCTTATTACGTAACGCCTTTCATATTATTTCTCAACTTTTTATTTTCTTTGCTACCTATTTTCTCTTTCGTTCATGTACATTCCTATTATTTATGATTTAAACACTAAAATTACTAAGTAATATAAATATAATGTGATATATTTTATTTTTAACTTATTTCAACATTTTAAATAAATTAAAACTTTAAAATGAGAATTATTAAACAAAATAAGTAATTTCATATTTCATTTTAAAAAATAATATTTAAAGAAGTTTTAAATTTTATTTATAAAAATTATCTTTTTTTCTTTGTAATAATTTTGTAATATTATATTTTAAATTAAAAATATATTAATTAAAATTTTATCAAAATTTTATAGCTCACACACTATTTTTTTCTTCATTTCATTGACTTCATGATATGTTTTTTTTTATTTTTTTATATTCATTCCTATTATTCAATGTTCAAATGCAATATATTGGATAGTATTGACCTAATTCAATTTATTTTATTTTTAATATAAAATTATTTTTAATAATTAAAACATTTTATTTAGTTGAATTAGTTTACTATATATTTTATTTTTAACGCTTATTACATTACCACTCACACACTATTTCTCTTATTTTAATTTATCTTGTTAAATATTTTTCCCTTTTTTATGTTTGCTAATATTATTTTCTGTTTAAATATTTACATTTTAAATAGTATATATAAAATACGATGTATTTTATTTTTGTTATAAAAAAATTAAATAATTGAGGTTTTAATAAATATTAATTCAATTAATTATTTACACATCTAATTTTTAATTAAAATATTTAAAAATTAAAATTAATTTTATTTTTTAAAATTTTATTGATATTATCTTGATATTAAATTTTAAGTACTATATTTCAAATTAGATACATATTAAAGAAATTTTATCTACATTTTACAATTTACATATTTTTTCTCATCCTTTTTTTAGTTGCATTGTATAACATATTTAATTTTGAGTGATTTGTGTAATTTTTTTTCAAATAGGTAATATTTGACAGTTTACACTTTGAGATGAAAGTTATTTGTTCAAATATATAATATAAACAATAATAGAAATAATTGAGAAAAATATTAATCAGTTATTGAGATCATAGCTTATATTCGGTTCATTAGACGTGTACTACTTTTTACACTATTAATAAATAAATTATTTGTATCTGTCAAACATGTCTTTTTAATTAATTCCATCTTTAAATATGATTTATAAATATTTCTGTTATAAAAATATATCAAATAATTTAAAATTTTAATATAAAATACATAAATTGAATGAGTCGATTAGATACTTTATTTTTTAATAAAAATCTTAAAATTAATCTTAGATTGATTTATTTAAATTTTCAATATTTTCTTCATGTATATGTTGTCTTTCTATATTTGTTGAAAATTTTTTATTTAAATTAAATTATTTTTTAAATATAAATTTTAAGTATTTTTATTACAAAAATATTTTAAATAACTTGAAATTATTTTATTATTTTATTTTTATTAAGGAGAAAGGTAAATTTATTAATGCAAAAATGGTAAGAAATTATAAAATAAAATAATAAAGATTACTTAATAAAATATTTTTTATATAATCTGTTACTTTTAAATTTAAATTTTTAATTTGGATGTAAAATTTGAAAAAAAATATTAAAATACATTGATAAAAAAAATATGATATTGTTTTAACTGATTAAATGATATTATGTGTGTCTAAATTAATTTAATTTATTGTGAATTAAAAATTATTTATATTATTAGTGAGTACAAAAGATGTTATATTATTAAATAATAAATGTAACTAAAATCCATATTAAAAGTTAAAAAAATTAAAAATTTTCTTATAGTGTAATAATATAGGAATAAGCGGCAGTATAAAACTTATTTATACATTAAAATTTAATTAATTATAACTGAAGTAAAGTTATAAGGTAAGTAGTAAACTTTTGAATGTATAGAATAAACCAATCATAATATTACATTTTAAATAAAATTCTTGAATTATGCAACGTATAATTAGAAAAATGAGTGCATGCAATTTTTTTCCTCAAGAAAGATAAATATGATTACAACTTAGGTCTAACTATACTATTTTATTCATTTATATCAAAATAAAGTGATATTAATAGTTTGATATTTATTTTAAGTTAAGAAATATTAGAACTACACTCAAAGAACTTAATTGATATTGAATTAAAAGAATAAATAATGTTATCAATATGGTATTAAAATTATATTTTTAATTAAAAATTATAATTTTTATTATGAATATTATTATCTTTAAATATTCATTTTCTATTCCATTCTTACATTATTTTCATGTATCAAATATAATTATGGAAATTTTTTTCTTTTTTATTATTATTCTTCTTCTAATTTCATTGTACCAAATATCATATAAACATTTTTTTACCATTAATTTGTGAAATTATATAAAAATTATATACAAGAATATTTAAAATAAGAAAAATAGACAAAACTTATATTTTTGTACATTTCATTCTTTTCTATAAATTAAATCAAATATTTTAATATGTAATTAAATCATTATATTTTTAAATTTTTATTATTATTTTATTAAATATTAACCTCTGTTATGCATGAGTTTAATTTACTCGTGATTTTGATTTTTCATAAAATTGTAATATTAATATTCAAACTTTTAGTTTAAATATATTAAAATTGTCGTTGAAATTATTATATATAGGAAATAAAGGTGTCATGTCTCTTTTAACAAATCATAGAGATGCATACAAATGTCAAGTGATCTGAGCCCTTGAAACTAAGCAATGGACAACCACTGTAGTCCCTAAGATTTTGTTTGTTATTTGCCATAAAGCCTTCCCTTATTTTGCAATCCAGTAAACCATCCATAGATGATGATGATGATAATTTTTTAATTTGTTAGTAATTAATAAATAATAGATTACACATCATACATGAGAACATTTTGTGGTAAAAAACTAGGATATATAGAAACCACATAATAATATCTTATTGAGCAAAATTAATCAGAAATGTGGAAACCTACCTCTAGCCATTACTTTATCAAATTTACTTTGTCAAATTACATGGAGAAGTTGCTCCAATTGCTTCGAGAAACTACATTAAATAGATGTTGCAATCCTTGAAATTAGGTGCTTCTAGGTTCTGGTTTATGCTTCTTTGATAGTGTAATTAGTTTCAAAAAATTAAATTATGCATTCCACCAAACCCGGAGACCCTTGTTTTGCATATATACTCCACGTTGTCAGCTTCTCCCATCAAGAAACTGTGCAATCTGGTGGTCGTTGAGCAAAAAAAATTGCTCTCCTGTTTTTGTGGACCACAACAAAATTGAACGTTGTTTGTTGCCAACGTAAGTGGGAAAAGCTATTACATTCTCCCACTTGGTCCGTAAAAATCAAATATATTCAAAAGTAGAGAAAACTCAATGTATGGATCATAGTGATAAGTCCTCTATATATGAGTATTACCTCTCATGTATCATGATACATTTTGCTTTCTTAATCCATCAAACTTAATGAATAAGTCTTATACTTATTTCGGGTCATCTTAATGCTATTTTTCTCTGAAAATAAATGTATACTCTGAAATGAGAAAAATAACTTAAACTAAATAAGAGATTTATTACAAATATGTGTATATATATATATATATACATCAAACACTCAATATGGTACCAAGTGCCATCCTTAATACATGATCCTTAAATACTAATGGTGGCATGCCTTTTGTTAAAGGATCTGTTATCATTAACTCAGTGCTAATGTATACAATGGTGACTTTATTTTCCTTGACACGTTCTCGAATAGCTAAGTACTTGAAGTCGATGTGTTTACTTCGACTTTCACTTTTGTCATTCTTAGTCAGAAAAATTGCAGTTGATTTGTTATCATAAATCCTTAATGGCCTAGAAATTGAATCCACAACTCTAAGCCCAGAAATAAAGCTCTTCAACCATACACCATGTGAAGTTACCTTAAAACAAGATATGAACTCAGCTTTTGTGGTAAAAGTAGCAACTAAGGTTTGCTTCACGCTCCTCCAAGACACGACACTGCTAGCAAACATAAAAATATATCTTAATGTTGATTTCTATGAATCAATGCATCCGGCAAAATCTGAGTCTAAGTAGCCAACTACCTCAAGATTATCAGTCCATCTGTACATCAGCATGTAGTGTTTGCCACCTTTAAGATACCTCATCACTTTCTTTGCAGCTCTTCAATGATCTATTCCTGGATTACTTTGATATCTCCCTAACATTTCAATTACGAATGCAATGTCAGGTCTTGTACAAACCTGAGCATACATAAGGCTTTCAATAGCAGAAGCATATGGAATGTTTCACAATTGTTCCTTTTCTAAATCATTCTTTGGGAACTGATTCAAATTAAACCTATCTCCCTTCACAATAGGTGCTACACTTGGTAAGCAGTCCTTCATCTGAAATCTCTCTAAGACTTTATTGATATAGGTTTCTTGTGATAGACCTAAAATATATTGAGTTCCATCCCTATAAATCTTAATACCAATTACATAAGATGCCTCACCCATATCCTTCATATGAAAATTCTTAGAGAGAAACTGTTTCACCTCATATAGGAACCCTTTATCATTGGCTGTAAGCAGTATATCATCCACATACAGCACAAGGAAACAAATTTTGCTCCCACTAACTTTCTGGTATATACATTGATCCATGATATTTTTTATAAATCCAAAGGAGGAAATAACATTATGGAACTTAAGATACCATTCGCGAGAGGCCTATTTCAATCCATATATGGATTTCTTAAGCTTGCATACTAAATGCTCACAAGCACTAGAGGAGAATCCTTCAGGTTGTTTCATATATACATCTTCCTCTATATCTTCATTAAGGAATGTTATCTTCACATCCATCTAATATAGTTCCAGGTCAAAATGGGCAACCAATGTCATTATTACACGGAGGGAATCTTTCTTAGACATAAAAGAAAAAGTCTTTCTATAATCAATTCCTTCCTTCTAAGTAAACCCTTTAGCCACAAGTCTTGCCTTATATCTTTTGATGTTGTCTAATGAGTCCCTTTTAGTCTTATAAACTTATTTACACCTAATAGCCTTTGAACCACTAGGCAACTTGATAAGATCTTAGACTCCATTAGACACCATGGAATCCAACTCTTCCTTCATAACATTATATCATAGTCCAGATTCTCTATAATTGATACATAGCATATTATAGTAAGACTCTTGTAGATACACAGCATAATCATTAAGAATTGTTGATCTCTTTTCCCTAGTTGATCTTCTTAATGTTGGGTTAGCATCCTCTTGAGGAGCATGCTCCTCAATTGGTTGCTTAATAATTTCTGATAATTATTCAACAATCGGATTAACTTAGTCATGGCCAACTAGTTGTGGATCCTCAATGATTAACTGTTCAATACCCATTAGTACTTGAAGGGCATGGATCACAACCAATCTATCATTTGATGTGGAAGCTTAGGAACCAAAATGATCACGTTCAGTGTCTAGATGATGGATTTGATCACTCCTACTAATCAAGTTATTTTTAAGAAATTTTACATTTCTTGATTCTACAATCCTAGTGCTATGAGATGGACAATAGAATCTATATCCTTTGGACAATAGAATCTATATCCTTTGGACTTTTTAGCATACCCAATGAAGTATCCACTTGTGGTCCTAGGATCTAGCGTCTTTTCTTGTGGATTGTAGATCCTAACCTCATACGGATATCCCCAAAAGCGCATATGCCTTAAACTCGATTTCCAACCCTTAAATAATTCAAATGGAGTTTTCTCAACAGCTTTGGTTGGAACCTAGTTAAGGATATACATAGCTGTCTTAAGGGCTTCAGTCTACAAGGGCTTATGAAGCTTAGAGCTGCTAAGCATGCTTCGTACCATGTCCAATAATGTTTGATTTCTTCTTTCAACTATACTATTTTGGTCCGGAGAACCAGGCATGGTGTATTGGGCAACAATCCCATACTCTTGAAGAAATCTAGCAAATGGACCTAATGCTTGTCCATTTTCAGTGTATCTATCATAATACTCACCACTTCTATCTAATCTCACTATCTTAATTTATTTATCACATTGTTTCTCTACTTCTATCTTAAATACTTTAGAGGCATCATGCGCCTCACTCTTATTATTCAACAGATAAAGATACATATATTGTGAGTAATCATCAATAAAAGTGATAAAGTATTTCGAACTACTAGAGTTTAAATCTGGACTACAAATATCTGTATGTATGATCTCTAAAATGGTAGTACTCCTCTTGGCACCCTTCTTAGTCTTATTAGTCTACTTTCCCTTTATGCAATCTATACAAGTTTCAAAGTTAATAAAATCTAGGATACTAAGTATTCCATCTTTTACTAACTTTTTAGCCCATTCTATTGAGATATAACCTAGTCTACGGTGCCACAACATAGAGGAATCTTCATTAGTAATATATCTCTTAATACCTATGCTACTAGAAACATCCATTGAATCATTAGATATACTATCTTGTAATTAAATTCAGTAAAGACCATCAGAAATTATATCATTGCCAACAGGATTAGATTTATAAAATAACTTAAACATATTATTTGCAAATTCAAAAGAATATCCAAAAGGCAAAAGTTTCATAGAAATTAAGTTTCTAGAGAAACTTGATACATAAAAGGTCCTTTCCAATATCAAACTAAAGGCAATATCTAAAACTAGTCTGCAAGTTCCTATAACTTCAATTAGTGAACCTATCTTATTACTTGAATAGATGTACTACTCACTGCCTACTGGCTTCCTTTAGTTTAGAAAGCCCTGCAAGGTATTAGAGATATGGATTGTAGAACCAGAATTAATCTACCATATGTTACTACTAACATCTACCATATTAAATTCATAACAAAAGTATGAGATTGAGATATCTTTCTTTTCAAGTCAGCTCTTATATTTGTTATAATTCTTCTTTATGTGTCCTTTCTTCTTGTAGAAGAAACACTTGGATTCTTTCTTTATACTACCTTGAATGGGTGCATTTCCTTTTCCTTTTAAGTTAACTTGCTTGTTGCTCTTTCCTTGTGTTGCCATATGTGCACTTTCTCCCATTTATGCAATAAGCCTCCCTTCTTTCTGTACACACATGGACAGAAGTTCATTAATTGTCCATTTTTCCTTATGTGTGTTGTAGAAAATCTTGAAAGGTCTATACTGAGGCGGCAGAAAGTTCATGATGTAGTGCATAAGGAAAGATTCAAACATATCAACCTCAAGCAATTTTAATTGAGCTGCTATATCCTTCATCTGCATGATATGCTCTGATACCAAATGTGATAAGAAACTAGGATATACAGAAACTACATAATAATATCCTATTGAGAAAAAACTAATTAGAAATGCGGGAGCCTACCTTCAGCCATTACTTTGTCAAATTGTACGAAGAAGTTGCTCTAATTGCTTTAAGAAACTACATCAAATAGATACTGCAATCCTTGAACTTAGGTGCTTCTAGGTTCTGGTTTGTGTTTCTTTGATGGTGTAATCAGTTTCAAAAAATTAAATTATGCATTCCACTAAACTCGAGGACCCTTATTTTGCATATATACTCCACGTTGCTAGCTTCTCCCATAAAAAAGCTGTGTAATCTGAGGGCCGTTGAATAGAAAAATTGCTCTCTTGTTTTTGCGGACTAAAACAAAATTGAACATTGTTTGTTGACAACATTCAAGTGGGAAAAGCTATTACACATTTGACGTGTAGAATTATGCATTTTTAAAATTTTTAATATTTTTAAAAATATAATTTCTTTAAATATCATATTTTATATTCAATTCAATTAAAAAATTCAAAAAAGTTACAATTATAATACTATATTTTAATTAATTTAATTTTTAAAAATATTATTAAATTATAATAAATATACTCACTAAAAGTTAAACGGTTAACAAAAAAGTTAATAAATTAATTATGATATGTGATAATGATAATGATCATTATAACAATGATAAATAGTGATGAAAGATAATCAAAATATCAGTAAATAATTATCAATAACCGTAAATAATAATGGATAGAAATAAAGTTAGAAAATATATTTTAGAAGCTTTAAATTATAATGGAAAATTCTAGGATACCAATGATAAATCCATGAGTACCATAAAAGGGATAAATCTTAAAAAATGGTGATACTTCTAAGAAGATCTCATCCATGAAATGTGATAAATGGACAATCTAGTCTTTACTTGGCACCATTGATAAAACACCCATATTTTTTGTAGGGTGGAGTCTTCTGTGCCTTGGGTGAGAAGTACAGACATCCACGCCTATACCATTTGACAAATGGAAAGTGGCCATGTGTTAGTAGCATAACTTGAAGTTTCAAGTTTCCTTTATTCTACCTTCCATGTGCTTCTATTTCTGTGGAAATTAAAAATTGCAAAGTGACCCCAACGAACATTTCGGTGGAATGAACCATTGGAAGTTTAAATGTGTAGATGCTCAAATAGGCCCAAAAATGCACCCAAAAATACTTGTGCTTTTAAATTATTATATCATACTATTCAATGATATATTTTTAATATCTTGTTAATCATTAAAATATTATTTTTTCTTTTTTATTTTATTACATCATTTTATTTATTTTTAGCCTATTTCTATTATTCATGTTCATACTATAATATTATTAACTACTAATATAGATTAATATGATATGTTATTATTTATTTTAAATAAGTTAAATGTTTAATTTAATTTGATTATTTATTCTATTTTCGAGTTTTAGTACTTCAAAGCTTATTTATTGTTTCTCTTTTTTATTTATTGCATTCTGTATTATTTTTTTACTCATGTTATTTATAGTTTAAACATAACTAATAATAATATTATTAAATATTATAGATATAATATAATGTATTTTAATACTCTCCACATTAAATTTTCGAGTTGTTTACACTATTTTTATATTAAAATTAAATATGCCCTATTATATATATATATATATATATATATATATATATATATATATATATATATATATATATATATATTATTTAATGACATTATTGTTAAAGTTGTAGATAATGGAAATGAAAAGCAAAAAGAATGAAAAATGTGTAATGTAACAAATAAAAGAAATAGAAATAATGGGGTGAGTTGCAAAGTAATATAAGAATTAAAAATAAATTAAATAATTAAGTAAGTCAATGAAATTAAATCTTTAATTTATTAAAAATAAAATAATAAAAAATAAAAAATATCATGTTATATCTATACTTCTTAATATATTAACATAGAAACTATAAATAACATGAAAACATTGAAAAAAATTGTAATAAAAAATAGAAAAAATGGATGATATGGCTATACTATTAAGTACTAAAAGAGTTAAGTAATCAAGTAAATTGATTACATTAAATATTTTACTTGTTTAAATTATTTTTGATAAAAATAAAATAAATTATATTTTATTTATACTACTTAGTGACATTGATGTGTGGAGTGTAAAATTTATCTACTTATGGGGGTGTTGGATTCACGAAATGTTTATGTTTTTCACATTTTCGAGAATCTTTCATGAGAATGTTATATTCTCATATTTGATTCAAATTTTTAAAAAATTTACCAAAGAATATAACATTCTCAAGGATATTTTAGAGTCCAATTTTTCCTCCCCCTTAAATATTTATATGAGGAGAGGTTGGTATCTTAGATTTCTATCTTATAAGAATGTTGATATTAAAGTTAAAAAAATAATTTTACCCTCATTATTTTATACCCTTATTTATTCTAAAAAAAAATTATTTTCATATTTCAATTTTAACTTATATTTCTCATTTTTAATTTTTTTATGGCATCAAGTGTAATTACACTAAATAAGTAACTAAATAAGTAAAAAAAAATTATAATTTCTATATTCCAATTCTAATTTAATTTGACAATTTTTTATTTTTTAAAAAATTTTCATTTTTAACTTATATTTTTTATTTTTAGTTTTTCCATGATAACAAGGATACTTATATTAAATAAGTAAAAAATAAATAAATAAATTATAAATTCCAACTTTTAAAAGTATGAATAATTTATGTTACAACTTTTAAAAATAAATTTCCATAATTTTATTTAAAGTTTCATAATTTTTATATTTAATTTATAAAAATTATAATATCTTATATCAAAATTATTAAAAAATTATAATTCTCTAAATAATTTTTTATTATAGATAAAATTAAAATTTGATTTAATTATAATTGGCTTTTAACCCTGAGTTAGAGTTTTTAATTCTACTAGAAAATATGATATAACTCGTCTAAGACTATGTTAGATCATGATTCGAACCTATCATTCTAATTAACCTAACTAATATTTTAACGTGTATTCCATTTGGGTATTTATTAATTTTTTTATTGTTAACATAAAAATAATTTATCTATAATAAAATAAAAAGTTACAAGGCATTGAAATTTAATTTTTTGTATTTATTTTAAAATTATTCATTCAATTTTATAAATAACAATTCATATAATTTGAATAATTAATAGATTAGATTAGGATTGATTCAAAATATTGATTTGCTAACTTATTTAAGAATTAAAAATTAAAATTTATTTTTTTTCAAATTTTTAGATATTATTTTTTAATCATCAATATAAATAATATATTACCCCTTTATAAATATATATATATATATATATATATATATATATATATAATATTTTTATAAAAAATATTTATCAATAATATAAATAAATATTTAATTTCTTCTCTTATTTGAAAAAATAAAAAGAATAAAGAAGAATATTTAAAGATAAAATGTGTAATCATTATATTTTAATTATTTAAAATTTTAAAATTTTTATTTTATTTTCAATTTAAAATTAAAAGATATTATTTTTCTTCTTTCTCTCTTATTTTCTTTTCAAAGAAAACAAAGTTTCTTGTCAACAATGAAGAAATTACTTATTTATTTTTTATAATTAATTATATAGAAATTTAAATTCAAATTATTAAAAAATTTAATATTTTATATATTAAATTATTTATTATATTTTAGTCAAATAAAATTTAAATTATTAACTTATTAAGTTTTTAAAAGTCTTTATTCATATATTTTTAATTAAATATATAATTTATAATAAAAAATTGATAAGGGTATTTTTTAAAAAAGTAATAAAATTCCTAGAAATATAAAGTGTGAACCAAACATGATAATATAATATATCTGGAAATGTGAAAAAATATTTCTAATAATATATATATTGAACAAAATATAAGAATCTTATATTTCTAAGAGTCACATATTTAGGAATCACATTCTTTGGAATATACATTTTCTTGAGAATATAAGATTTCGTGAACTAAATACTACTATAGTGTAAAATAATTTTATACTATCAATGAATAAAAAGAAAATAAATCATTTAAAAAGTAGTAATAATTAATAATTTTTATTAATATGATAATATAGTAGTAAATAAGAATGTCAAGTTAATTTATATTAATAATAAATCAAATTTAAATCCTAACATATGAGCTATAAATATAATAAGTGAATATGAAAAAAAAATGATAACAGGACAATGCATGAGTTATGAAGTCTTGATAATATTGATAGATTTTAAATAAATAGTTTCAATTTTAATTTTTAAATACTTTATTAAATTATAGAATTTGTAATTAATTATTTAAAATAAATTTTTTTACTAAATTTTATATTTATTTAAGATATTTTTATAAAAAATTTAAAGTTATCATTTTATATCTATTCTACTTTGTAATATTTGTAGCTAATTGATTAATAGTAGTAATAGAAAGAAAAAATAAAAAATATGTAATAGAATACAAATGATAAAAAAAAGAGGTAATTGATAACTTGTATACTTATATGAAAGTTAAAAATAGAAACTATAATTAAGTAATTAAATTAAATTAAATTTTTAATTTCCTTCAAATGAAAAAAATATATATTATGTCGTATGCACAATTTCTAATGACATTACTATTTGAATTATAAATAATAGGATTATAATATGCAATAAAAAATGCATATCATACAATAGAGCAAATAGAAAGAAGAACATGTGATTCTTATATTAAGTAATATAAGAGTTAAGAAATAAAATACACTGTTAAGTAATTCAATTAAAATAAATATATAAATTATTTAAATCATTTTTTAATAAAATAAAATATATTATATTATATCTATACTAATTAATTATATTAACATCAAAACTATAAATACTAGAAATCAAACATTAATAAAATATAGAATAAAGTAGCTAAAAAAATTAAGTAGTGTGTAAATTTATAGTGTTGATAAAATCTTAATTAATATATTTAATTTTTAATGTAGTATTTAAACATCGATATTAAGGAAATATTAAAAAATTTAAATAAATAAAATTTGATTTGAATGTTTAAATATTCCTACTAAGTAGTAGATTATGTGACTAATTTTTCCAATTAATTTTTTATTAAATTTTAACTTATTTGAAAATTTTGATACTAAAATTAAATATATCATGCTTTGATATTAAAATTTAAGTTGTAAGTAATAATAATGGTCATAAAAGGGAAAAATGCAGTCAAGCAAATAAAAATAAGAGAAATAATGAATGAGTTATAAATAAATATAAAATTTAAATTTAGATTATGTATCAAAGTAATTCAATTAAATTAAGGGTTAATACTTATTTGAACTATTTTTAAAAAAATATAAAGTATATCTGGTTATTTATATATTTTTAATGACATTAGCATCTTGGTTATAAACAATAGGAGTAAATATGAAAAAAGAAAAAGAAAAGATATGCAATAAATAAATAAAATAAATAATGGGTGTGCTATGAAATAATATAAAAGTTAAAAATAAAACATGGAATTAATTACTATAATTAAATAAAATATTTATAACTTATTTAAAATATTATTATTGTTTGTCCTCATTTCATCAACAGATTTCTCCACATTAGAACAACAAGAAGCCTCAAATTTGGGCCAACTTTTTCTTCTTCCGTTAGTGATGCAACTATTGCATTGAATAATTGTTCTGTTTTTTGTCGAGCCCGATTTTATAAAAAATTAAAACATTCAATGGCGTCATCAAAGACCCAATTAGCCAGCCAATGATATATGCTAAATTTTTAATTAAACAAAACTTATGAGTTGAAAAGGTAAATCTAACATAACTTCTTTACAACAAGTTACCAATTTTTTGTGAGCTCCATACTCATCAAAATTAACCTCTCTCATGATGACACATGATCAAGGCATTAATGCCTGTAATTTTATCCAAGGCATGATATTCATGGCCTTTTTGTAGATTTTGTTTCAATCCCGATTTTAGTTTATGACTTTGCAAGTACAATCAAATCTCTCCTAAAGACCATAACCTTCCTAGTAATACCCAAAATAATGAAAGCCAAATACGCTATTTTTTTTATTTT
This sequence comes from Sindora glabra, assembly GCA_020226215.1. Classification (NCBI taxonomy): domain Eukaryota; kingdom Viridiplantae; phylum Streptophyta; class Magnoliopsida; order Fabales; family Fabaceae; genus Sindora; species Sindora glabra. The sequence goes on from CM035230.1 coordinate 83,264,242, forward strand.
GCTTGCATCGCTACAACTTTCAAGCAGCACTCAATTTTTACATCTGCTATTATGTCAGCACATAATTACAATATAATAAAAAAACACTTATGCAATCTATCTATTTTATTTTATCTAATTAAAGGTAGTATTCTTTTTTCACATATCCAAATTTGTGCTTCAACCTACTTCTTAATTTCTTTTCTATTTTTTCTCTTTCAACTTTTTTTTCCCTTCCTATTACTTTTCAACTTCCGTCTTATTTTTATGTTTGATTCTTTTTTTATGTCCATTAATCCTATTATTTACAATTTAAATACAAATACTACTAAATAGTATAATATATTATGGTATATTAAATTTTATAAAAAATAATTTTTATTAATTATAACTTTATAGTAGAATTGAGTTGATCATTAATTACACATTCTTTTTTAATAAAAATATTTAAAAATTAAAATTAAAATTATTACTTTAAAATTTATCAATATCTTCTTCATGTAAATGTTCAAGTACTATATTTCAAATTATATATATATAAATTATGATTTTATCAAAACTTTATAATTCAGACATTATTTCTCTTCCTTTCTATTCTATTGAATGCTTTTCTTTTTCTTTCTCCATTCACCCCTCTTAATATTAATATTAACTGAATTTTATAGAAATAATATAATATATTTTATTTTTAATATAAAAATAATTTAAATAAATTAAAATTCAACTTAAATAAATTATTTAACTATATATTTTATTTTTAATTCTTATTATTTTATAGTTTGGCCACTATATTTCTTGCTTTTATTTAGTGAATTGTATATTTTTATTTTTTTCAGCTCTTATATCACATGTTAATATATAAGTTGGTATATTTATTTTGACTTTATTATAGAAATATTTTAAATAATTTAAAATTTAATGTGAAAATTATTAGTTGAATTATTTAAATATATATTTTATTTTTAAATTTTTTTTAAAAATTAAAATATATTTATTTAAATTTTATCACTAATTTATTGATATAAATTTTTAAATTTTATATTTCAAATCAAATATATTTCAGTTGAAATTTTCTCAAAATTTTATAACTCATATTGAATGTGTCAAATTTTAAAAATTTGTTATTTATAAATTTGAATAAATGAATGTAAAATAAATAAAATAAATTATATCTTTTATTGTATACACATTATTTCTATATTAATAATAAAAAATAGGTATTTTGGAAACACACAAAACAAATATTCGTTAATTTATAATAAAATGCGAATCATATTTTAAGTTAACATATGTTATTATTTAACTAAAACAAAATCTATTAATTTTAAAAAATTAAAAATCTATTAACTTTATGTTATAAGTTATTTAATAAAAGTTATTAAATCAGAACATATTTTTTTAAAAAAATTAATGTGTTAAGTAGCTCTTTATTAATTAAATTAATAAGTTATAAGTTACATTATTTATAAATTATTTGATTCATAAAAATAATACAAAAAATTTAACTTTATGCAAAGCAAAAAATATTAAGTCATTTAGTTGGTTACTAATCATTAAAATAAAGAAATTAACTAAAACTTCTTATGAAGTTCTACTTTTCAAAAATTATGAGAAATTACTTATTTACCAACCTCTCCATAAGAAAATTTTTTTATATCATTTATAGATAAAAATATGAAACTACTCCTATTTAACTTGGTAAATAACTAATTTAACATTTTATCCTCATTATTTGAAAACTACAATAAATATAATTTATGAATGATAAACATAATTGATTAATTATATAAAATATAATAAATAGAATGAGTATTATAGAAAATTATCTAAAATAAATATTAAATATTATATCATAATTATAATTATGATATAAATTTAATTCTAAATATAAATATATTTATTATATATATCATATTATATTGTATTATTTTAATATTCTATATATTTCTTACCTATTTTATATGAATTTGATAAATTTAATTATTTATTGTATTAATTATTTAACTAAAATTTTCTTTATTAAATTATATTTCATTCTAATTATGTTAAGATAATTTAGGATATGCATAAGATATATTAATTTTTATCTATATTTATTTTAAATTTTGTAATAAATTAAAAATTAGTAAATTATTAATTTAAAAAAAATTATGATGGAAAGAAATATTAGAAATATGATTTAAAAAGAATAATTAGAGATAATTTAAATTTATTGATATTTTTTTATGTTACAAATTTAAGGGGTAAATTAATCATTTGATAATACTTTTTAAGAAATTTAAAATTAGATCAAATACAATATAAAAATTAATTGTAAAATATATCAATTTCTCGTAAGAATTAATTTTAATCACTTCCAAAAAAAATTAAAAAAAATATATTTTGTAAAAAGTTTAACTTTCTACAACTTCCTGTATATCGTCCTAGGTGTGATTGCAAAGAAGGAGGAAGTGGGTTACATATTTCGGAATATTTATACTCTATTTCCACCTTCAATGTCAAATTAATAAGAAGGAAGAATGTGGGTAAAATATTGATTTTTTGAGACTCCATTTTACCGGCCATGACAAATGTAATAACCACGCGTAAATCATTTGTTTCACTTCCACTGAGAGTACCTAAGAGTACAGAAAATAATTATACTTAAGAAACCCCCAAATATAATTTAAAATTAAAATTTTTAATGATAACACTTTAAATTTTGGGGTTGTATATAAATTTTCTTAGAAAAATTTCGACTGACGGTGGATAATTGTTGTTGTGATAGTAAGTTGGAGTAATAATGATGATAAGATTTTATTGGAAGATTATACAAAAAGTCCTTTTATATGACTAAAATATTTTTATCTCATGGTAAGCTTTTCCCTAAAAAAAAAAAAATTGAGAAGCAATGAACGGAAAGTATTTTGGTGTAATTGTTTTTAAATTGTAAATCAAACATAAAAAATTAACAATCTTTAATAATATTTTAAAAACTATGAGAAAACTATTTCCGAACCAAACTTTATAATGATAACTAGGAAACTAAAACTATATTATTGTCACTGGATCAGAAAAAAATGATCAAATACTTCTTGATTAGTTGTTCATTTCTATATATTTTTTTGCTGTGATTAATCTTGAAGTTTATGGCAGATTCGGAGGAGTGCGGTCAAATTGTGATGCTGGGGTAGTGAAGTCACAACTCCTGGAGAACCTCTTCCTTGTCCAGTAAAGACAGAACTGATTTGCCAAATTCGACGTTTGCAGAATTTAATAATTAAGTGGTATTTGGTTAAGGAATCAATATTCTAAAAAATTTTAATATTTTTTGAAATATAATTTTCAAAATTTTAATTCATAAAAATATGATATTCGTATATTTAGTTCAATTATAAATATTCATAAGAATATTATAATATTATATTTTAATTATTTTTAAAAATATAGTTTGTGATAATGATAATTGTGAACCTAACCTTCAACACTATACCTATACCTTATTTATAGTAATCTTTAATATTTTATTAAGTTAATTTTTATTCTCTTATAATTTTATTCTCTCTTACTCATACTGACTTAAGTATTAGAGTATTTTTTTTTATTATTTTGTAGGTCTTCCACAAAGACTCAATGCACTCTACTAAGAATAATTTTTTTACATTTGTGCAAGGGAAAAAGCTCAAGAGATGACAACGTTAGAAGGAAGGAAAAGAATCCTTTCACCAATTCTTATTGACAAATGACTTTTCTCCATTCATTTGCATTACTTCATAAAAATCTGAACAACAATGTGTGAATTGCTAATTGGCATATGGATCACTAATTTGCAACTCATTTGTATAGGTAATGATGATGATGATTAGCAACATAATATCACAGTCTAAAAGAGTAACATTGAATGTCTTTGTCCAATAACCTTTATTTTTTATGCCTCATCGGCATCTCAAGGTGCTCAAACCATTCGCTAAACTACATCAAAAGGTTAGTGCTAAGAGGTAATGTTGCAATTTGATCCATCATTTTTTATCTGATCAGTTGTAAGATGCCTTCTCTAGCATTCAATAAAGGGTCTTTTAAAAGAAATTGGTGGTATTTAAAAAAGGAATAAGACACTCTTCTAAAAATTATCTTCTACCTGTTCATTTATATGGCTTGCTATAAAAAGTAATTCAAATATACATATATTTACTCACTGATTATTCTCTTTCTTGCAAGGTAAGAAGAATAAACCGATCAACTAAGAAACAATCTACCACCTGACCTATATGGAAAAGAGGAAGAACTCATACAACAAAACCTTTTGGTAATGGCCAACTAGTTAAGTCGAACTTAAGAAAGTTAAAAAAATAAAAATTTAAGAATTAGACAAATAAGCCATGAGCTTATAATATACAGTCTGAGTGAGCTATATCCCCCTCAACATTATATTAAAGCTTGAGTGGAAATCCTCTGGCAACTAATTTGATCCTCTAAACATTCATTCTTACTTAGTACTTTATGCTTTACAATTTTCTCTCATGATACATATTGGCCCAATCAATGAAGGCCTCTTTAAAGAGTAACATTTGGTTCTTTGTTTCTCTATTCTACAAGCATTGAAACTTACTTTTCAAAATGTCGAGATAGAAGGGGGGAAGTGACAATAACAATTATAAACCTATCCATCAACACCAAACTCACACCTTATAGTAACCTTTATCACTTTATTAAATTAACTTTTACTCTCTTATGCTTTTGTTCTTTCTTACTTATACTAACTTAGGTATCAAAGTATCTTTTTTTTTTTTTGGTAAGCTTACTATCAACACCTAAATCTTCAAGATTTTGTTAGTTTGATTACCAAAAATATCTTTATTAAATATTGAATGACTATTAATGATGTATAGGGGTCAATAGTGGTCGTCAAAAGGCAGTGGCAATAGTGATGAGCAATAATCACCAATGATGGGTGATGATTAATGATAATTATTGACAGTGAACGATAGCTAAAGTGGTTATAAAAAATAAATGGCAATGAATAATGGTAATCAACAGTAGGTAGTGACTGATAATGGTCATCTAATAGGTGACGGTGGATAATGGTTATTAGCGATGGGTGGTGAATGCTTAGCGATTGTTATTGGTGAGAGGTAATGGTAAACAATAATAATAAAAAATTAATAGTGATCAACAATGGTAGCTAGTGATGGGTGATAATGGCCAGCAATTATGTCACAACGCAATCCAATCATGATTAGTGTGCATCTTAATACTTAGTTTCTACAAGTCTTAATATTATTCACTCTAACTCTGACTAATGAAAATTTCCCTACTTTTGTGGAGACTCAAGTTACATTTTAAATTTTACACAAAAATAGACAGAGTCTTTTTTATTTTCAAACACTTCTTAAAAGCTATACACAAAAATAGATAGAGTCTCATCTATTTTCAAACACTTCTGAAAAGCCATATATCTTTTAATATAAAACTTGTATTATTTCCAAATATAACAACACCAAACATACATACATTGATATACAAATCTTAAACTTATACACAAATAGACAATTTGACACATCTAATACTGAATCAACAACATTTCTATCTCAAATTTTGATTTTGATCTCAAAAGAATTCCACCTATCAAATCTTCCAATTCAAGTAGTTTTTGATTCTTCATGCATGAGGCATAACCCAAATAAATTATCTTAACTTAAAAATATTGAAATAAAATAAAATGAGCTGCAAGAATTCAATAAACATATATTTGCCACCATTTTATAGGAAATCAATTCCATTAATAATAATGGCAAGGTAGTTATGCACTAAATTAGAAAATATTAACAAAGCCATTTTTCTGAATTTTTGAAGTATATGAAATCATACCCCAAAATGGAAGTTCACCTGTATATGACTTAAACTTTATATCTCATATCATAATTCATGGAAATCTCAACAATCCATTAATACACAACATTATTATCATATCATATACTACCCATTTTGGATAGATATCACATTCACAAACAGTTATTATGAATCAAACACAAATAAATCATCTCAATCACACAATAGTATTATCCAATCATAGACAATTTTTAATATCATATCCTATTAAACATCCAGTTATAGTAAACATACATGTAACTACTTTTTAGTTTCAAGGTTAATTCTATATTTTTTTAATTGTTTATTAGGAATTTCTCATCTGACTTTCAAATTAATATTATATTCCTTACCACTGTTTGTCGAGAATTTCCTTTTTATCTTTCAAAGTATCATTTCATTACAGTTCACAATTTTCAATGTCCTTACTCTAATGTAGTTCATAATTTCTAATGCCTCATAAGGCATGATTCATAATATTGTAAATTTGCTAAAGCTCAACTCTATTCATATCATAAAATTCAATTCAAGCCCATATAAATAACTATTCATCAATTTTGAGGCATTTAAAGTAAATAACACTATACATACATATAGCAGCATTTTCATATCCTCTTGCATGAGCACAACATTCTTTCATGTTTTGATATAGATTGAACTATATTCTTTAGCATGCCTATAATGATATAACTCAATCATAATATAAACTATTATAATTCTATCATAATCAATGAGTCAGTAGTTAATAATGATACTACTATATTTTTATTATGCACTTTGATTAATTAACATTCACTCAAATAACTAATTGCACTTATGCTATGAAGTCGAGTTTACATATGAATTTAGACATATATACATGAATACAAAATTTATACTTTCAATAAGAAAAATACAATTTACATTTAAGCTATCTTTTATTATAATATTAATCTATGATATGATATATACTCACTTGATAATACTGATCCACCATTGGAAATTTCGAAACATCCATATTCATCTTTTCATATTTTCTTCCTATTATCACCATATATAAAGATAAATTGCAATTATATAAATATTACTTATTTGGTGTTGTCTATAGTGTCTATGTGAAAACAAGGGTTCCAAAACCCAGGACAAGTGAAGAAATTGATACATTTACTTGTAAAAATGTCTGACACATTAAAACTGTGAAAAATTGTAGAACTTTCCCACCTCATCAAAGTAGTAGGAATTAACTTCATTACATTAGTTTTCTAAAAGGGCAAATTTATCACTACCTGATTCTATTCATTATTAAACATGTGAGAAATGTTTGGTAATTTGAAAGTCAGACAAGATCTAGAGTTATTTTTTTTCTCTTTGCAAGATTTTACGTACATAAAAAATTATTTAAGAAATAAAATGTAAAAAGGATAAATTATTATGGATATTTTGGTGAAAATTTGAAATAATTTATTTAAAATTATAAAGTATAAATATGTATAATTAAAAAAATAAAAATACAATGATTCAAAGTACATATATCATGTATAAAGAACACACACACTTACTCAATTCAAGATCCAATGCGGAGTCACAAAATAAAACATGATACTCTAGAAACAAAAAACCTTAAATTTTATATATCTTATGAAATTCATTTACTAAAATGTACCTAGCTATCCTTCTAAATCATCACTCCCATAGATGTTAAATATCCTTTATTTTTGTGATAAATATCATAGAAATAGTTTAAATTAATCTTGAAGTAAAACTTCAACTAAATATATATTACTAGAGATAAAATTAAATTCTAAATTTTTATTTATAAGATATGATAGATAACCTTTAAAAACTCAAATGTATATAAATAGTTGATGTTACCCAAAAATCAACTAAGCAAGAAAATTTTTAAATAGAAAAGTCATTTAAAATAAATTTTCAAAGTTCAATAGAGATATATCAAAATATAAGCCAAGAATTTAAATTTTTTTAGAATGTTACAAGTTATCTTTCCTTTAAGACAATTTATCCTTGAATTCTAAAAAAAATTAATGAGTTGGAATAATCTATTCATACTATTATTTCACTAGTAAAGTAGTAAAATGTCCTAACTTAGTTGATAATTAGTAGCTTACAATTGCACTAATATTATTTTATATTGATCATCACTATTAAGGTTAAACAATTATTTATATCTTCATTCCCTGTATAGTCTAAGTGTTTCAAATTTTCTATTATTCTACTTAAGTGACCTATCCTTTCCTTGATATCCTCACCATTTTCTATGCCAAAACTTGCATACTATTTAATGGGTAATTGCCCTATTATAAATTTCTATTTGTCTGTATAAAGCTATTATTTATTTCTAAAGGCTATTTATGTTATAAGGATAGTCTAGTTTAAGAAAATAACTATAATTTTGTACACATAGCTACTGTTTATTACCAAAATTGAGCACATTGGGCTTCCTTTAAAGATTCAAGTAAAATAAACAAAGCGCATGAGGAAGTTTACTCTCTAATTCCATTTATAAGGTAATATATGGGTTATCATATCTTTCATCACGAAGGCACTTTGTTTCCCTTGTTTATATTTATATTCAATTCAATATCTCTATTATCCATCTTTTATAATAATCTCATCTCAATTATAATTGAATTGCATTTGAGATTTCATCATTATACTTATAAACAATCATATTAATATATTCAATATATCAATTTAAATTGCACGATGAATTAAATCTCTATTAGCATACTCTCTTCTTAGGAAGTAAAAACATTCTTTCATTATCAAATTGCAATATATAAACCACTTAATCAATGATGTGACTTTTATTCAATTTAGTAAAATTCTAAGAAAATAACATAAGTATATGGTTTTAACATTCATGTATGTGGGATGTGTGAATATTGCTAGTTGTAATATAATTATAATGATTCAACTTCTAGAGAAAAGGAAATAATTTAGAATAGATAGACGAATAGAGTGATATTTAAATATATGAAACTATTTTATAGATAAAATTGTAAGTAACAAAATAAGATGAAATATAAAAAATTCTCAAGTGTATAATTAGATTATGGTATTCATCATTCATCAATGAATTTATAGCTTTTACATGCTAATGTATCATAAATTATTCAATTATGTTAATATATGAATTGTGTACTAAAACTTTAGTGGTATTTGAATATGGTACTCGAGTATAAATAGTAGAGTAATCTTCCCAAAGCTATATTTGAATACTATGTTTAATTATAAGTAGACATAGATGATACTTTTTTAAGCTATTTAATTATAGTAGTTGAATATGATTTTCTGTAGAACTATGTTCAATTATCCTAATCGAATATAATTTAAAATTTTTTTGAAACCTCATGCAAATTTGTAAAACTTGGAGCCAATTTTAACATACAATCTTAATATACCATTCTCACCTCATCAAGCATTACATTATTAGTAATTGTCAACATATCTTTACTTAAAGTAATGAATAACTTAAGCTAACAACAAGATCATAGGTTCAAGATTTTTCTAATCTAAAACCTAAATCAGTGACACATGAGAAGCGAGTTCAATAATTTTGAATAGCTTTGAATCACGCTATGAATTTTCATAGAAATCAACATGTAAATAAATTCTTAGTTTCATCTCCTAACCCTACCACATTTACTAACTTTGTTCTATATGATTTTTTTTTTAAAAATTATTTGTACTTATTTCATAATAGCACCTGATTTCTCAAACTACTTTTATCCAAAAATTCGGCCAATAAGGTTTATTAATAGATAATAGATATATAATATTATGACTTGAAAAAGAATATAATATAAGTACTCTAATATACATTATGAATAAATAGAAATTTTTACAATATTAGAAAAGAAGTAATTTTATAAACATATAAAAAGTTTATTTTTGAATGACCGCATATTTTATTATTATTATTATTTTCAATTCTAACCTCAATTACTAAACTTTGAAAAATAAATAATTTCTATAAAGTTAATAAATACATAGCCTTACAACAAGGAAAACGTAAACTCAGCTTAATATATTACTATATAAAAAGTAAAACCACATATAGTCAAACTTTTCTTTCTAAATTACCACATGTTAAATTGTCGATCACATTGTTATATCTAGTATCTACATAAAAAAAAGTAAGCATCCAAAAGTTTTCAAAAAAAATGTAAACAATTGTTTACCATGTAGGTTTAGGTAACCAAGAATAGTTAATCATAACAAGAATATAAAGATCCAAACATAGTTATTGTTATAGCTTAAAGGTCAAAAAGTAGTTGAAACCTTAAGTATAAGTAGTACCATCATAGAAAAAATGTTATTTTGTACAAGTAGGCACAAAGCAAGTTTTACAACAAACAACAAATATGTGCCAGTTGAATACCGTAGCCATATGATCCAAATCAAAAGCAAACATGAAAGAGGATCCCGTATCCTTAATAAGGAAATGTGTCCAGAATGAACATATACTTGGGCACCAAAGTTCATCTCTTTTTTTAAGAAATAAAAAAATATCGTATAAAAATTCTTGTTTTTTCAAAAATTTCAATTCTAAAGGTGATCGAAAGAGATCACAATCCATGCAATTTAATTAATCACGTAGAAAAGTGAAGAAAAGGTTAAGGATAAATACCAAATATTGTATAGAAATGCAAAACATACTGCTTCAAGTAGTGACTCCAATATTAGTAAAAAGTTAGCATGACTCTCCTAAATATCATGTTTTTCATGATTCGAAATAAAGAGTTTATGAAACTAATGACATCATCCCAATTTAACTTCACACACACACACACACATAAACACAAGGTTTCCTTATGCTAAAGTAGAATAGTAAGACAAAGATTAAGCTTGGTGATGATTAGGCTTTGAATTTAAGGCAAATTCAATATTAGGATCCAACCTAATAAAACAACACTATAAATATTAAAATTTAGGCGTGATTATTTAGCCTTGATGAGATTTGGTTTTAACTAACTTAATAGCAGCATTAACATTGGTTGGAAGAAAATAGGAACAAAAAAAATGGTATCATAAACTTCTATATGTAACTAATAACGCTTAGCAATATAAATCAATAAAAGTCTCACATACCTAATCTATGTTGATAAAATTTAAGAAACAGAGATTTATCATTTTTTTTTATAGAATTAGTGTTGAAAGCTTGTATGACATTATTTTCCCTAAACCTTATAATAATTTTGTGTTCTAAAATAAATTAGAACTTTAAAATTGAAAAAAAAATCTAAGACAAAGAGATAGAAATTAAATAAGTTAGATATTAGTTCTTTCTTATAATTGAGTTAGTCTTAGTAATTAATATACATACATTATAATCCTTAGATCAGGTTAAAATAAACAGTAAAAATTTGGTGTAAATCTTTTAGACATATATATGTATATATATATAATTACCTTTTAGTTTTTCTACCACATCACATCACACATTATTTACTAGCTTAAATTTTTTTTAGTAATTACATTTTTCTTAAATAGTATAATGTTAAATGTATATGGATTCCTTAAAATAGTACATGTATGAGTTTAATTAGCGTTCCTTATGTAATATAAGCATTTGAATATGTATCATTATAATTCTCCTTGAATTGTGAATTATGAACTTATTTAAATTACTATAAGGTAAGTAAGGAAGGTTATCTAACTTAAAGAGTAGGCTTTAACATCTAAAGAAAAGAGAAGCCTACCTCCCTTTTTAATAATCGATCTATTTATATATAACAATACTATAATAATGTGATAAGAAATTAAATTTTAAATTTTTTATATTTATCAAATTAAACTTTACAAATTTGCCTCACTATCTTGTATTTAATAACAATCTTTAATTTATATTTAAAATTAAAATTAAAATTTTATTTTTGATATATGTAGCATTATTAAATTAGATAAAAAATGATAATTGAAAGAAAATAACAGTCTTACATTAAAGTAATATAACATAAGATCTATAATTTGTTCTTTTACATTAAGTAAATTCAATGTACATATTACATCAACAATGGAAACTAAAACAAAATAAGAGAATTTAATGTATTACAACTTGTGATGAAGCATTCAATTTATATACTAAACAAAAGTGGTCCTAAGATTATAGTAGCAAAAAACTAGATTATGCACCATTTAGTAGCCAACGATAATTGGTGGAGGAGGTGATGCATATAAAGAGCCGAAAGTAGGGGGAAGAATGACATCTTCAAAGACTGGAGTAGGTGGGGATAAATTAGGAGGGGGAGATAAAGAAGATGGAAAGGGTGGTGGTGGTGGAGGAGAATAGACAAGTGGTGGTGATGAGAATACTGGTGGTGGAGGAGAATGGATAAGTGGTGGCGATGAAAATTCAACAGGAGGGGGAGGAGATCGGATTGGTGGTTGCATTAGCGAAGGTGGTGGAGGTGATTGAACTAAGAGTAGAGGAGATTGGATTAGTGGTGGGGGAGATTGAACTGATGGTTGTGGAGATTGGATTGAAACTAGTGGTGGTGATAATTTTTCTTGTCCTTTAGGTGGTTTTGGGGTTTCTACCTCAATAGGTGGTTGTGCTTTTAGAGGTTCTTGTTTAGGTAATTGGGGTTGTGACTTAGGAAGTTGTGGTTCTAGGTTTGGTTTAGAATGATTTTGTTCAAGTGGTTGAGGTTGTTGCTTAGGATCTTGTGGTTGTGGGTTTGACTTAGGATTTTCATTTTTAGGTGGTTGTGGTTGGGGTCGTGGATTAGGTTGTTCTTGTTTAGAAAGTTGTGGTTGTGGCTTAAGAGATTGAGGTTGTGGTTGTGGTTGTGGATTTGGTTGCTCTTGTTTAGGAGGCAATGGTTGTGGTTTAGGTTGTTCTTGTTTAGGAGATTGTGGTTGCGGTTTAGGTTGTTCTTGTTTAGAAGATTGAGGTTGTGGCTTAGGAGATTGAGGTTGCAGTTGTAGGTTTGGTTTAGGATAATGTTGTTTAGATGGGTTTGAAACTGAAGGAGTTGGAATATTTTTAGTTGGAGAATTTGGGGGAGGTCTTGAAGAATGGCCACATTTTGCCTTACCACAATCAACGGGCTTACTTATCATAGCATTACAACTATTTGATGCCTTTTGTTTTGGCCTACCAGGAATACAATTGCTTAAATCATCTAACACAACATCTTTTCTAGTAGGAGGTGAACAACCTTCTTCCTCACCATTAAAATAGTTATTAGAGAAAGTGAAATTCACTAAGCTTGGTAATTGACATATACTTTGTTTAACAAAACCTGTGAACTTATTATTTGCAATTGATAGTTGGTTTATATTTTTAAGACTTTTTAAAGTTTTAGGCAAAATGCCAGTGAACAAATTCTGGCTCAAATCTATTACTTTGGTACTGCTAAGTCTTCCAATTTCTTGAGGCAAACAACCAGTAAGCTTATTATTAATTAAAATAAACTCATTTAATGTGTTTTTCATCTTACCAATACTACTTGGGATGCATCCATTCAAATGGTTATTGGCCAACATAACTACAGTGGCAGGAGAGTTACCTAAATTTTCTGGGATCATAGATGTGAAGCGATTATTGTTTAAGAAAATTGCATCAAGATCTTTGTTGAAAAGCTCATGAGGCAATTCACCTTCAAAGTCATTATACCTAATATCAAGGTATTTAAGATTTGGAAGTGGTATAACACACATAGGGAATGGCCCAACAAAACGGTTGTTGCTAATATCTACTTCATGCAAGAGCTTCAATTTAGAGAAGCTCTTTGGAAGGATCCCACAAAACCTATTTGTGTTAATATGCAAAAGAGCAATGTCAGTCAACAAACTAAACTCTGTAGGAATGTAACCTGCAATGTCTGCATGGTTAAGATCAATCCCTGCCACAACATTAATTTTGGGGTCATCTAATGCAGGTGCACAAAATACCCTTTTATAAGAACAAACGTCGGGACCAACCCAATTAGCTGTGGTTTTGAATGGATCCGAGTACATTGCCTTCTTCCAAGTGTGAAGGGCGATATAAGCACTTTTGAGTCTTGCATTATGGAAAGTTAAATTTGTTTTATAATTTTGTACATAGTCATCAGGCAAATCTCCATTCTCATGAAGCACTAACAATTGGCGATGGGCAATAAAAGAAGCTTCAACATTAGATAAAGCATACGAGAAAGATGATAGGCAAAGTAAAGATAGAAGAAGAAAGCAACAACCCAAGGCCTTTTGCATTTTCATAGTAAGATAGTTTATGGTGTCGCCTTGTTAGAAAGCGTTAAGGGCTTATAGGGAGAGAAGGTGGCTTAAAAGCTATTATATTAGGTTGATACGTATTGAAACATATGAAAGGTATAGCAATAATTTCTGCGTAAGCATTACCCTCAATGGGATTGGTTTGTATCACAAAGTTTGTATGCCATTAGAAATTTGGTATTTTTTTCTTCTATTTTTGTTCATAATTCTCTAATTTAGACAAAGGTTTTTTTTATCATAGAATTACTAAGTTTAGACCAATGATGCCTAAATTTGCATTTTGAGGTGATGTCATTAGAAAATTAAAGAATAGGCAGGACTTAATTATATATATTGACCATTCCTTCAATTTAGTTATGATGGCCTCCATTTGGTATCCATTATCTTATCTTATCTTATTATGAAGATTTTTGACATGTAGAAATGAGCTGCCAAATAAGAAAAGTCATCATAAAAAAGTTAAAGAATAAGTAAAATTGCAAATTTTACAAAAAAATGAAATTTAAGAGTAAAGGTATGAAACTAGTTTAATGATTGATGTGTGCAAGTAAAAGGAGAAAAAATGAAAAAAGAAAGGCAAGGAAAATATGCTACAAGGGCACAACGTGATAATGGGATGGGTTTCTAACATAATAGCCTTTGATTACGAGTATAGGATGTGAGAATCTCGAAAAAAGACCAGAATCTACTATAATCCTAAGTCTACTAATGTTCATTCTACAGCAAAATGATTCATTCAATATGATAAATTCTACAAAAAAAAAAGTAAATAAATAAATAACTTTAAGGAATTGTTAACTTGCATTCTTCATAAAATTTTGAATTTTATTAAGCACTCTATTTTCTTTTAGGTATTCATGTCTAGTTATTTGCATTTTAAAACCTTATAGTGAAAGTGTATTCAATCTATATTCTAGATTTCCTTTTTGGCCACTTATCATTCAAATGTTTATTTTTGTGATAAATTAAATTTTTATAAATCCTATAAATAATAAGTTAGAAGATGCAAGAATACCATATATTATTCAATTAGAAAGTGAAAAAGATTTGTTAAATTATTAGTTTCAACTTATATTTTTTATGCAAAGCATAAATTTTAGTAAGTGGTGCTAAATGACTGATTAAAATCTTTATAATTGACATTCAATTAAATTATCATTAAATTAATATGTATTTCAAAAAGATAGTATAAATATTTATATACTTGTAGTGAAGAATTGTGTATATACATATATATAGGTGAAGGTTGCATTAAATATATATGTGTGCGTGTGTAGGTTAGTGATCCGTTAATACTAATATATGTTTGACTTATGTCAAATCTATATCATTAATCATAATAAAATTTAAATGCTGAGATCAATTTCATTTTAAGCAATTTATACTTTACATGTAACTTATTCTCCCCTTTAATTAATACTTTAAATAAAAATACTCACACCATTAATAATAATAATGAATGAATTGGAAATAATTTTTTATTATTATTTATCATGATTCTATAGTAATATTTTATAATTTCTTTTATATATTAATAATAAAATAAATGTAACTATAAATTATTAGAATTATGAATATCAATAATTAAAATTTTAATTATCAAGATTTGTTTTAAAGATAATCTATAGAAACATATTTATGCTTTCAATATTTTATTTTAAAGATAATCTATCTATCTTTCTTATTATTACATGTTAAGGAAATCTACTCCTAAAATCAATATTTATTTTAAAGGCATAAATATATTATGAAATGACATCAAAGTATGAATAATTCTATTAATATAATAATATAGAGCTTTCTATGGTGCTAAGAGAACAGGTGAAGCATTTAGTGTTTTAGGTACAAAAATGCAATAAAAATATTATATATTTATAAATTATCTATTGTTATATTTTTAATGAATTTTCAATTAAATCCTTCAAAAATATAAAATTATATATTAAAACTTTTAACTAAGATGTTGAGACAAATAAAATTACATATTGCAATATTTTATGACAATAAGGCTTTCGAGACTACTCTTCCTTTCTCCCTCAATTATCTAACATGTCAAGCATAGTGAAGCAAATAAGAATTTCCATTGTGAAGTGTCTAGCAAGATAGTCAATTAATCAGGAAAAAGTTATCACTTTTAATCATATTTTAATTTCTCAATTTAGTTTGATTCTAGTTTTAACTTCTTTTGTAGTATTAGGCTTTAGGGGTATTTATCATACACTTCTTGGACTTGAGACTCTTGAAGAATCATTAGTGTTTATGAAGTTCTTAATTAAAGGAGGTTTGTAGGATACAGGTTTATATAATCGTGTAAGAGAGAGTTGAGTGAACTACAAAAATTAATAGTGTAATTTAAAGTATGATAAAACAATTAAATAGCTTGATTTGATTACGTACAAAAAATGAGAACTTAGACATGTTTATGTTTAAAACTTGGGATGTTAAACAATCTTTTAACCATAACGATGTTAATAATTAGGAAACTACTTTACAAGCTTCCAATTCTTTAACAATTCTTCTTATTTTTTGCAAGAATTGTGAGAAAACCCAATGAATAAAACTTCCTTTCACAAATTGTTATTAAATGTAAAATTTATTCCTTAATGAAAGAACAAGATGTTGGAATATAAGAAATAGAAATTTACAGCTAGTTTGCTTAATTAAGTAGGCCAAAAAAGAAGATAGCAAGTACCTGTGACTAAACTCTTCTTGATTATATTTCACTAACAATACAATGCAATTACAAGAAGTGCATAAATTAATTGGTAAAACTATAACATTCTAGTTTTTTTAATTATTGTTATTATTATTTTGATTTCAATGATTTTTTCCTAGTTTATCTAGTATTTTTGGTTTTACTGATTTTTCTTGTTTTACCATTTTTTTCTCAATTTTTTAATTTTGTCAATTTTTTTATTTTAAAAGTTTTTTCAAATTTTCTATTCCACCAATTTTTCTAGTTTAATAAGTTAATTCCTATCAATTTAATCTCTTATAAACAATCTATGGGTTAGTAGTTAGAATTGAATGAAGTTTTTTCTTTAGAATTATATAAAGAGGAGTTAATAAGTTACTTTAAAGTTAAGAAAATGAAGGCATAAAAAATGATATAATGACACAAGATCCCTCCTTGCGCTTTCAATTAGCCACGTTTGAATAAATTTATCATGAAACCTTAATGTTTTTACCAATTTAAGATTGATCTAAGAAAACCCGTTTATGCATGCTTTGAGTTATGTGGTGATGGCTATGAAAAATATGAAATTTATGCTATTGGATGATTGAATGATATAATTAAAATCTTTATATGTCATCAACCTTAATAATTTTTTATGATTTGAAGTTAGGTTAAGGAAAATGCATTTTTAGACATAGTTTGAGAGATTTAATAATAGCTTGCTTGGGGGCTTTTAAGTTAGAAGGTGTAGATCATTGCATTCAGCATTACTAAGCTATTGAGAAGGTTTTAGAGTCTATCAAAAGTCCATATGAAAATGCAAGGATGGGTTTATTACTCTCTCTTTAATTATAAATAAATTAGAAATTATGATATAAAAAAGAATAGTTAAAGTAATTGATAAATTCAGATGAATTAAAATTTTATGTGTGAAATATAAAATAAAATAAAATTAAAAATGTTATGCTATGTAATATTAGAATAGCATCTTTGGAACATACCTAGATCATCAAGTTTTAATGTTTATTCTTAAATGGTCTTGATCCAAGCAAAAGCCTTGAATATATTAAATGTAATTTTTAATTATCTTGGATTTTTAAGTTAAAAATATTAAAAATTAAATATGTGATTTTATGTAACAATATGATAAAAGCATGTTTAGAGCATAAAGTTCCAATATTTTGTTTATTTTGTGCTTGATACAGAGAAACCTTTTTTTATGAGAATTTTTAAATAATTTATAATAATCTTTAAAATATAAGAAAATGAGTACATGGTGATATAATGCTATAAATAGATACTCTTTATAGCATAAAATTTTAATATTCTTAATGGTATAGTTTTAATTTGAAAATCTCTATATTATGGTATATTTTTAATTTCTTATGATTAATTCAAGAAAAGATAATATAGTCATAATACGGGAGGTTAAGATATTATAATTAGATCTTAGAATAGTAATTTGAAAAGAAAATGAGTAAATTCAATGTATTTATAAATTATCCTTATAAATTGTAAAGTAGAAAAAAATGTGGAAGGATAAATATAGATATCTTGGAATATCCAAAAGTGGATAGGCATCCTCAGATAAGTATATATCTCACCCTAAAACTTATATATTACTTATATTGGTTAATCATTATATTTTATAATTTCCTAATTAATTATATAGATTGCAAATATGTTCATATATGGAATCGAATCTATTTATGATTAGAAAACTTTGATCCTGATATTAATGACTATTTGCTTGATTGATAAGTCATCAAAATAATTGGTTCATTAATAAGTGTGGATATATATATTCATTCATATGGTTATTTTATAAGATGTTGTTATTCTCATTCTAAGACCTTAAGATAAAGGCATGGTAAATGTTAATTTACCATGCTTAAATAGCATGGTAGTGCTATTACTAACTATTGATTAATTGTAATTGAGTTTACATTTTGCCTATATGTTGGAAAATATAGTACAAATGATATTAGGACATGAATGAATGTTGTAACCATGCAAGAGAGTATGGTGGTATTATTGTATATATTATTATGTGCTTTGACATTATCTTGTGATGATAAACTAGCTACTTTGTGTTAAAATTGCATTACAATTATCATATATAGAGCTTAAGCTATAATGTGTATATTACATTGTGAATTATGTCACAAGTAGCATTGAAATGTGAAAATGTAATAGGGTTAATGATGTGAATATTGGATAGAAGATTCTTGCTAAAAAGATGGGTAAGATATAAGGTTAGCCTGAAAGAAATAAGAATGCAAAGCTTGTAAAAAGTGTAAGGTTAACTCAAGAGTCAAAAAGTGGATGCATGTTTATTTATTATAACATGTTATGTATTATGATTTGACATTGAAATTTACTCATCTTTGAATATTCTTATTTAATGTGATAGTGATGACTTGATTATGATTTAGTCTTATTGGCTACTTTGAAATTTGATAATTATATGAATGGAT
Source organism: Sindora glabra (assembly GCA_020226215.1). Classification (NCBI taxonomy): domain Eukaryota; kingdom Viridiplantae; phylum Streptophyta; class Magnoliopsida; order Fabales; family Fabaceae; genus Sindora; species Sindora glabra. The sequence continues at coordinate 83,283,442 of CM035230.1, forward strand.
TACATGCAAAATTGTAATTATATTGTGAAAAAATGAATGGTTGAGACTATTTTAAATTGTGATATAAAATAAGAAATTTAATTTATGTGCAAGTAATTATGTTAACTCGAGAATTGGTGTCACATGTTACAAACTTCAAGAATTGGGTTTGCAATTATTTTCTATTCTTAATACTTAATCAGCCTTTGATCATCTTATATAATTAATTATAAGTATGGTTGTAGTAGATATATGCTTATTGAGTTCTCGTAACTTATTGAAAATCACTTTGTTAGGAGACTTGATAGTTAGGCTAGAAGAATAGGTTGTCTATATAAATAAATATGATGGAATGTACATTCTATGTGTACTTTGTATTCTTTTGAATCTATAACTTCATAAGTTATATGACTTAGGGTGTGTCACCTTTGAAAAGTGTCTAAAAATATAAAAAAACTCTATTTATTTTTCTACAAAAATTTAAAATGTAATTATATCTTTACAAAATTAGAGATTTTCATTAGGTTGAATCAGCATAATTAGTATTAGGTTGAAGGAAATCAAATAGCGGGATCCACACCTATCATGATTGAGTTTGTGCCTTAACAACAAATTATTCGGTTCAAGTAAAATATGGAGTCCTTGTATTGAATCTATTAATAACAATGATATTTAGGTTTGCCCTTCTAATGGATAGGTATAAAGCAAGTTATAAAAATAAGAGTTGGTTACTTTTATGATTGTAATTATAATGATCTTTTAGTTTATAGCCCATTATTTATAATTAGTTTCTTTGTTTGTATCATTTTGATGTTAGGGTTTATATGTGGTCAAAAAAGAAATCAATTTGGATCACACTAGCATATTAGGCACATCAGGTTGACTAGATAGGAAAATTACTACAACTATTAGTTAAGACCTTAGGGTTTTAATTTATGATTGTTTTCAACCTCTCTAATTTATTTATATAATATTTTTGTATATTTTCCTATTTTGAGCTAAACATGTCATTGATTAGTTAGCAAAGAAAAGAAATATATTTACTTTTCATTGGCATCATGTTCCTAATATCTAACATGCATTGCAAACATTACAATCTTATAAATTTTATTGAGTTTAATTCAATAAATGGTATTATTTTATAATGATATGTTGAATTTATATAAACTTGATATACTATTATCCTTTGTATGTGTTGTCATTTAAAAAATTCCAAATAATCATTACTTAAAGTAAGTAACTGAAGTTTTTCTTGACCTTTAACTTCTAAACTAGAAATAATGTAGATTAATGAGATCAAGTGTTTATTTTAAAGTCAATTTCAAATGTGGATAAATTTAAGATGTCTTTTGTTTTGTATATATTAATCTTTACATGTCAGTTAGTAAGGGTAATATTATTCTTCAAATGATGAATACCCTTATGAAGCCTATATATTTTTAAATCCTATTATTTGATGTTATTATCTTTGTTACTATAATGATAGATTGAGAATATATAATTATTGCAAAAGAAATGATTTGGCAATATAAAATACCACCAAGCTATAATAAGCTAATAGTTTCTTTTGAAATGTATGAGAAAGCCGCAACTTTGTTATCACAGTCTAATTTCTTTTATCCTTTGAAAGTTTGCAACTTTTTATGACATAATGTATTTCTTCTAGTATATGAATCATCTTATAGTGTAATGCTATAACCTATTCAAGTGATTTTCAACTAATGACCTCTACCTCGAAAGACACAATAATGACATTATAGGAATTATACCTTCCTTAAAGTTGAAATCAAATATGTAGATTATTTTAATTTCTTAGATGATATATATAGTTCACTTATTATACTATTTGGCTTAATTTATGTATCCAAGTTTTTTCCTTTTATGTATGTCAATTAAATGTAGTTATCATAGTATACCATTAAAAATAAGTCTTTAAGGAGTATTTGTTCATTTTTCTTAAGTTTGTATACTACTTCCATTTGTAAAATTAATACTTATTTTTCAACCAAATTTTAGCAACTAGTATATATTTGGGTTTTCAACTGATTTAGTCTTATATTTGCTTATATAGAGAAGTAATGAATACCAATCAATAAAAATATCCTTGCAAAAGAAAATAAATTATAAGGTGCTAATCTTGCTCGATTAGGTAGGTTGGCTTAATCAATCTTGATTGTTAGGTACCCTCATTTTTTCAACAAATCTTCTTTTACACTTATATTCCAATTGGTGAATTTTCACTAATACTCTCACACATATAGTTAATGTGATTCAAAATTTCCTATCCCACTTGTAAGAAAGAATAAGAAAAAGAGTACAAGTATAACATGGGAGTATGTGCATGTATGTACATGTGCACTTTTTTCTTATTTTAAATGAATGGATGATAAACTACTGAGACCAAACCATACAATCTTTAAAGTTTGAATTAAGAAAATGTAAGAAGAAGATCTTAAAAGTTTCCTTGATATGCAAGCTACACTATACCAAAATTAAATTATACTGATTTGTTAAAAATAATATAATATAGGATGTCAAATCAAGTTATACCCTTAGTGATCCATTGATTTATCTTTTCTAAATTGACTCACTAACAATAATTATATAATTATTTAATTTATTTATGTACTAAAAATAAAAGAAACTAATATAAATAGTAATAAATCAAAATGTAAGCAAAAATTAGAGTATATGTAGTATACAATATTAACATAGAATCAAAGTTAAAGGGTTTATGATTCAAAATTAAAATAAGTGTATTAAATAAAGTAAAATACAAAGTAAAATAACAAAAAAGAAAACTAATATAATAAAATAGCTAATTCAAGGATTTAAGAACTTTAGTTTGGATTAATCATGAATCGCTTGATATTTGACTTTTTTAATTAACTTTTAAACCTTAAATTATTTGGAACCTATACAATAATTCATGAATTCCATGTTAGATAACTATTTAGGATTTGATCAATTAAGATTAGCTAAATTAAGTAACAATTATAATCTGTTAGTCAGATACAAATTGATTTGAAGATAGAATTTAATTAAATTAAAAGATTAAATTAGAAACCTCCAAATTAATCTCTTAATCTTCTACCCTTATATGTAAAACCATGATGAATCAACCACAATTCAACATTAAAATAGCAAAAGATTAGAAATCATAAGAATGAATATCAATTATACTAAATTGATATTCAACACATATAATTTCAAGAAATTAGTATAAAAAGTTAGGGAAAGAGAAAAAATTAATTAGAATAAATAAACATTACAAATTAAGATCTCATAATCTAATAAAGAAGAGCTTCAAAATCCTTGAATCAACTTCAAGTATTTAACCCTTTATTGAGGAAGAACAAAAGTTAGAAGAAGAGAGAAAATTATATTGTTAAATTCTGTGTGAAGTCTAAAGTCTAATTATGTTCTTACTTCTAATCTAACTTTATAATTCTAAAATCTAATTGAACTTGAATCCTATGCCTCTTAGGGTTATAAGAATAGGGCCTTATTAATTTTTAGAAACTCAGAAGCTATTTTTACAAAGCAATAAACTTTAAGAGTATTAGTAGTGAAATCTTATATGTTTGACTTCTACCCAATATAAAAGTTGTAAAGTTATGTTTTATGAAGATTTGGGCACTTATCTCACATTAATTAGGGTAGAAACAAGGATTCAATTTTTTAGCTAAATAAGATCTCCAAAGAGTTCAAACTAGACTTTGACTAAAATATCAAAATTGTAGAACCTTTTTTAAGCTTTCTAATGGTATATAGATTATCCCAATCTAATATCTGAAGCCTCAAATATAGCTAAAAATAGTGTAAAAATCTAACATTAATTGAATAAATTTATAACATTGTAAAACCAATATCAAATTATAAAACAAGGCTAATTTTATTAAATTAAGCATGTGTAATACATTAAAAGACATGAAATAAGAGAAAATAATATAGTAAACATTTTTCACATCAAAATTTTCCATATTTATCTTTCATACATCCTTAGGCAAAACATAACTAAAGTAAAAAAAATAAGAGACTTTACTTTTTAAAAACTTCAAAATTATGACTCTACAAGCATGAGGCAAATAAAAAGCCAGTAAGAAACATAATACATTATGAAAAAAACCTTGATAAACTTGAAATTCACTAATATAGTAACTACAATAAAAAAAAGGTAGATCAACATGGTAGATTTTAACAAAATTCACTCTTTAACTCTCAAATGTTTAGGTTAGGTGTTTCACTCAAGTTCATTCCATGAAATTACTTTACTATAAGTTTACTAATCATCTAATCTCTATGACTTAAATCAGATACACAATATAAAGCAAAAGAATTTTATTCAAGATTGTAATGTGGTTAAAGAAAAAGAAAAGGGAAAATGAGGATATAAAAAGATAGAAACTAAAGAAATCAATAAAGAACTTCAACCAAAATCATATGGGCTAATTATGAGTAATTATAATTTAACATAACAATCCAAATTTAAATTCAAACACTCATCAACTTCCTTATTTTCCCTTTTTTTATCAATGTCATTTTACCTTATTTTTCTCTTCTTCTTTTTTTACTTTTTTTAATTTTCTTTTTAATTTTTTTATTTTTTCTCATATATATATATTTTTAACCAAACTTTGAACTTGAAGTTAATAACTTTTTACAATACATAAATTCATAGACCCTCACACTTATTTAAAAACTTAATCTCACAAAAATTCAAATACTCTACAAAGTTGGGTAAAGACACTTACTTTTCAATGGAAAAATATGCTCATGTGCTACTCAACAAAGAAAAAGGTAATTAAAGCTTAAAAGGGCTTAACAATGATAAAAATTCAAGATTAGCTTATTTGGTTTTAGCTTAAACAAAGAAAGAATGTTTTTACCATTTTTGTGTATGCACAAGTAAATGTAATCTCAAAAAGAATCAAAGCAAGTTTTAGAAAAATAAATAATAGAAGAACAACACAAAAGAAGGAAAGAGAATAGCATAAATTTTTAACATAAGGCTTAAAATCTCCTAAGATAAGTCATGCTACTAAGTTTAATTTACCAATTTAAAATCTATTAGTACATCAATCAATTTCAAGAAACAAAATTATTCATCTAATCATATTATGAATTCTATCTAACTTTAATTGAATCCTACTTATGAAAATGCAAAATACTCATTAATGGAAAATAACTAAAATGACTTAAAAAGGACTCAAAAAAAGTAAAAAAACACATACCTTTTTAATTTGTTTATATTTTTCTATTTTTTGAAAGCATTAAATAAAGTCACAAAGTATAAAGTAAATACTAAAAGCATCCTCCTTCACTTAAATTTTACATTATCTTCAATGTAAAGCATATCAACATTATGAAAAAAGATAAAGTACAAGTAAATAAAAAGAAAGGGTAAGAGAAAGCAAATCTCAATGGCTTTGGTTGGCTTCTAAGAAGCACTTTTCTTTAACATCTTTGGCTAAACATGGCCTATATAGCTTCAATTAGGATTCACACAAGGATTAGCTACCTCTATTACTTCCAAATTATTGACCTCTAATTTATCCATCAAAGAGGTGCTTTGAGAGTTAGGATCATCTACCATAATTTCTGCAAATGTCATTCTTAAATCATTCTTGCTTGAATGTTCAAAATTATTTAGTAAAATAAATTCAATACGATCAATAAAATAACTAGAATGATCAATATGAAAACATTCTTTTTCTTCCAAAAATGGAATGTCTCTATCATCATTTTTTTATAATTTTTGAAACAACACTATTGTTATCACCTAAAAATGTAAAAATTTTAGCACATATATCACATTTAATAACACTATTTCTATAAGGATATTCATGGCTATCCATACAATCTATAAATTTAGAAAGTTCAGGAAACTTAGTAAGCATGCCATCATAAATAGTATTAATTTGTAAATTAGAGTTAACAAATATAGAACTAATAACATCAAAAATAGAATTTTCAAAATTAGAAATAATAGAAATAACAAAAATAATAAAGTTAGAAACAATATTAAAAAATTCAGAATAAGGAACATCATATACTAAAGGCTTCAAAATGCTAAGAAAGGATACATAATTGTTATGCATATCTTAAGAAATATCAAATTTAGTTATGATACCATTAAACTCTATGGTTAATATTCCATTTTGAACATTAATCATGATTTTTGTTATCTTAAGAAAAGGCTGGCCAAGAATAATTAGTGGAAGAATATCCAATGTCTTATTTTCCATTTTCAAAATATAGAAATCTACTAAAAGAATAAGTTTATCAACCTACATTAAAACATCCTCATCAGACACTCAAGGGGTAAGTGTTAAAATTATTTGCTAATTGAATAACCATATTTATTTCTTTCAAAGCTCCCAAATTCAAATTTAAAGTATTAAAAATAGAAAAATGTATGACATTAATTGATGCTCCTAAATCTAACATGGCATGCTCACTTTTGGTTTTTCCTATAATACATGGAATGATAAATGTGCTTGAATCTTTGTATTTTCTTGGTAATTTTTTTAGAATGATTAAAGATATATTTGGCCCCACACTTATTTTCTTATCATCCTGTAGTTTTCTCTTGTTAATGCATAAATTTTTTAGAAATTTAGCAAACCTTGGGATTTGTTTTATTAAATCTAACAAAGGTATGTTAACTTTTACTTTTCTAAGGGAATCTAAAATCTAGTTTTTATCTTCTATTTTCTTTTGTTGAAAGACTCTTCTTCTTGGAAAGGAAAGAGAATGGGAAAATCAAAAAGAGGAGAAATTGGAAATAAAAATTTTCCTCATTATTATTATGTGTTGTTTTTATTTTTGGTTGCTTCTATTTCTCCTGTTCGGTCTTATGGCTTGTCTCTAATTGTAAAGGTTTGTTAACTTACTTGCCACTTTTCAACATAATGATATTCATAACTTCTTTATTTCTTACATTGCTAGAAGAAGGTTGACTTGAACCTTGTGCTTTAAGCTCACTTATTATGGAAGTTAATTACCTAAATTATATTTGCAAATTTATGATTGTAGCCTCTATTCTTTATTGAAACTAAAGGTTGTTTGCTGCCATTTTCTTAACCAAATCTTCAAAAGATGATTGAGAAAAAGTTGAATCTAGTTAAGAAGTAGGATTTAGTTGTATTTTGTTATGTATAGGAGGAGTATGTTGCACTTGGCCTAAGTAGTATTGGTATTATAGCTTGCTAAGGAAAATGGCTACTGCACATGGTAGAAGAGGTTAATACTCATCATCTTGTAATATAGGACATGAATCAGTTGGATGAGTTAGACATGAGTAAATACCACAAACTCTAAACTTGAAGTTGTTGTTGTTCTATTGCCATTTGTCTAACCAAAAATGTTAATTCGTCAAATCTATTCTTTAATCTTTAGTAATTTGAATTGGAAAAATCTAACTCATGCACACCTCTAATGGTAGCTATAATTTTAGTTCCAAATTATTGGAAGTTTGTTGCCATATTTTCCATTAAATCTTTGATTGCTATAGGAGTTTTATCCATTACTACTCTACCACTTGCTGCATTAATCATGATCCTGTTTATAAGAGGAAGTCCTTCATAAAAATATTGAATTAGGAGTTGGTTACTGATTTGGTGGTGCAGATAACTTGCATATAGCTTCTTAAATCTCTTCGAATATTTATATAATATTTCTATAATTATTTGCCTTATTCCATAAATCTCTTTTCTTATTATAGCATTATATGAAAATTAGGGAAAAGATTAGAAATCACAAGGATAAATACTAATTGTACTAAATCAATATTCAACATATATAATTTCAAGAAATTAATACAAAAAGTTAGGAAAAAAGGAAAAAAGAAAAATTAATTAGAAGAAATTAATATTATAAATTAAGATTTTATAATCTAATAAAGAAAAGCTTCAAATCCTTAAATCAACTCTAAGTTTTTAACCCACTATTGATAAAGAACAAAAGTTAGAAGAAGAGAAAAATTTATGTTGCTAAATTCTATAGGAAGTCTAGAGTCCAATTGTATTCTTACCTATAATATGACTTTATAACTCTAAAACCCTATTAAACCTGAATCTATGCACTAAGAATAAGGCCTTGTTAAGTTTTAAAAGCTCAGAACTTATTTTTACAAAATAATAAATTTTAAGAGTTTTAATAGTAAAATCTCGTAGGTCTAGCTTCTATCCAATATAAGACCATTAAAATAATGTAATTTCAGTAAATTAGAAATATAAAAATTATAAAGTTAGGCTTTATGTAGATTTAGGTGCTGATCTCACATTAATTAGACCTTTATAACTCCAAATATATCTCAAAAATCAAAGTTGACTTAACGAAGACAAAAATAGGACTTTAAGTTCTTTGGTAAATAAGACCTTCAAGGAGTCTAAACTAGGCTTTGACTAAAATATCAAAGTGCAAAACTTTCTTCAAACTTTCTAATAGTATAAAGATCATCCCAATCCAATATTCAAAACCCAAGATATAGCTAAAAACTTAAAATAATATAAAATTTAGCATTAGCTAAATAAATTTAAAATATTATAAAACTAACCCCAAATTATAAAATAAGGCCAATTTTGTGAAATTAAATATGTGTAGCACACTAAGAGATATAGAATATGAGGAAATAATATAGTAAATATTTTTCACATCACTTTTTCAAGTGATAGGACTCTATAATAAAATTCTAGTTACTTTTTAGAATTAATATAGACATTATGATTTTGTATATTCTAACTTCTTTCATTCTTTATTGCATATTTACCATTACTTAGGAATAACATTTGAACATGAACTTAAGGTTCAGATAGTGCATCATAAGAAGTTAATTGTTATTTTGTTACATTTAGTCTTCCTGAGTTCATTGCATCTCATATATGTTGATCTTGCTATAAATTACTTTTTGTTCTTTAAAGATTTTTTTTATCTTAAAATGTATGATACAAAACTTGGTCTTCTCGAGTTTAATGCATCTCAATTATATTGATCTTGCTATGAATTACTTTTTTAATTTTTTTAAGTATGATATCATTATTTTCCTAATAAGATATGTTTCATTTGTTTCTTTGTTTGTTTATATTTCCTGAAATTCTCACTTTAGGTTGAGAATATCTTGATTGGAAAAAATGAAATTACATAAAATATTAAAAAATTTGAATAACACTAGAGAAATACCATACTAAATTAATATATATATATATATATATCATATGCTATTATGATTAAAATGACACTTCTAAAGAAAATAAGCATTTCATACAAAAAAAATTATGAAATTAAAATAAAATGTCAATTTATGTAGCTTCCACTTCTTGTAACCATAATGTTAGTTGCTAAATTTACTTCTCATTAGAGAAATTTTCATGCACATTTCCTTTCTCTATTTTCATATATGCACATTTAATGATTGCTTTATTGTACTAGTTGTACTCTTTCACAACCAAATCCAGAGCTTGCCTCATCTTCCTATTACTTGATAAAAACTACAAAAATAAAAAAGAATTAAAGTTATTCTTTCACATAGATACTACAAATCATTCAAAATAGTTCTTACATATTATGGTTAGGCTTGTAGTTGCAAGTAAAATTATCAACACATCATAATATCCTTATCAATTTGACAAAGCCATCTAGTTTGCCACCCACAAACCACAATCAAAGTTGGAATATCACATAAAAATATTAATTTTAAGTGATATAAGGTCAACAATAATAATATATGTTAAGCCAAGAAGAAAACTAAGTGGACATAGTTGTAAGTATCTATTGTGTTTTGCTTTAGCACATTATTTAGAATAACAATTTCATACTGAGATATCTTAAGAGAGCAAGAAAGGACTAAATTCATAAAAGCATTTATGCAACAACATATTCTCTAAGGACTTCATCTACATATTTAGGCAATGCAAAAAATGATTACAAAATTTAGGAATATAACCCTACTAACATTTTAATTGATATAGGCTACAATTTATAGGATGATGCTCAATCTATATTTTGTATACTTTTTCAAAGGTAGTGAATTAACATATAGTATTTACTTTGCTAGTTAGTCAACAATCATTAGAAATTAATGGACATTGAAATTATTTAAAGGAATAAAAAATTACAAAATCAATCATTGCAATTATATGATAAATAGAATCAAATTAAGGTGTTAACATTTAAATATTTCAAGTATATCTTTTTAGAGTATTCCATAGAACCCATGAAATCTTCCTTCAATTTGTAAATTATGTTTTTCATAAGATAAATGTTCATTTGTCAGTAATTACTGCAAGATCAAATAACCACAATTATCCAAAACAAAATTCATACTTGCTATTATTGCAAATATACATATGAAATTTAGAATTGTAACATTAAACATGTTGTTAGACTTAAGTATGCATATGGCAAAACAAAGAGGTAGGAACCAATTTCTTTAAGTGTAAGCATATATACCACTAGCGTTAACACCTATAAACACAACATATTAAAAAAAGTATCTTTAAGTAAAAAGTTAAAAAACATGAGGGTGCATTAAGATATAAAAACATATACGTCATCTTTAATGCACATTTTAGGGGATGAGCATTGGAATGATTTCCTTACATGACTTAAGTTTCCACCACAATTCTATTGTATAACTCAATATAATTAGTTAGAACTAATACATGCAACAATACAAATAATTTCTCTTAAGTGAGTAAAGTTATTTTAACTCTAACGTCTCTTTTTCTATGTATTTAAATATAAATTTAGCAATTGGTAGTATTTTATAGGACAAACTCATCAACTCTATAGTTGGAAAAATACTTGACAATTCTTGTTAAAAATGGGAAAATATAGTTAGAATTTTAATAAATAACATTTTACCATTTAAGTACAACAATAGTATATTATTCGCAACTTGTGTGAAGTAAGAGATGAAACATTGTCACCTTTACTTGGTGGAAGTTTTACCTTCGTGAAGCTTGAATTTCTCAATATACCCCAATCTTTTTTCTTACTCAGATAAATTTCAACTCACTTTAATGTGCTTTTTCCATTTGGACATGCATAAAATTTCAATTTTTCTTGTTAGTGTCAATTAATCAATCCTAACAATGCAAGCATAATTCAAATGATGCAAGATATAAGGACAATTTGTCAATAACAATGTTATTAAAAAAACACTTATGTCTACTAAAGTATAAAAGATATTTTACTTTTTAGGCTAGGCAATTATAAAAAAAATATATAAAAGGTGAGATGATTAGAATCTATAAGCTTAATTCACTTTCATTTTCATTACACAAATTAATGAAATTTTTATAAATTTCACTAATTTTCCTTTTCATGGGACTTTTGAAAAGTGATAAACTTTGAGTGCAATTTTTAACTTCTATAAATAGGTCAAGATGACTTTTAAATATAGATATGCACTTCTTTAGGATTTGCAAATTATATTCCATCATGATACATGATTCACTTTACTAAAAACTGTAATGTTTTAGTGAATTATACATTACACCCATAAGTAATTGGCTTTCGATTTATTTCTCATTACATTGTCATAAAAGGAAATCATTTGTTGTTTTTCAAATGTCAAATAGAGCCAAGCTAACTAATGTTTATAGTCAATAGAATTGTTAACAATTCTAGGCATATTTACAATAAAAAGCTTAAAAAATTGAATGAATTTTACATAGGAAAAAGGTAGAACTTATAATCGAATTATAGATCCCTTTTTCTTTTTATCATAAAACATAACATGTATTGAATTGTAATTCATACTTGCTCTAATTCAATTTTTTATACCTACTTTCAATTTGTTTACATTGAGGTTTCTTGATCGATTGCCATGACTTTCAACCTTTTGTTTCCCAACCATCTATAATTTTTGTTCTTTTGATATTGTAATTCCTAATCATTTGTAATTGATTATGTATAGCATTCTAAATTTCCAAAGTCACTTCTCTTATTAATTCAGCTTCCATTCCTTACTATCTTTACTCCCCCAACCACATTGTCAATTTGTTGATTAAACTTAACTTTTCTTCCCTCATATTTTCTAATAAGTAAAACTAATTAATCATATATATCGAGTAAAGCCCTCTTTAATTAAATAATGTACTATATTTTCTTTCAAATAATTAGTTGTAGCTACATTTTAGAGTCAAACACAATTTTTTTCTATAAAAAGCTTAATGTTCAATTTTGTATTTAAATTTATTTAATTTCATATGTATACAAACTTAAAATATAAGATGATAAATAGTAGAAATATTTTGAGTTAAAATTAATGATAGTGGGAAAAAAATTACAAACTCTTATGGTATTTATAAGGGTTTTATTTCATATGATAAATAAATTAACTTATAGTATATAAACCAATTGAGTTACTAATAAGTTATAATTTAACTTATAAAAGTATTTTAGATACTAACTTATAAAAAATAAATTTTGATTTAATAAGTTATCGTCAATGACTTTAAGTAGGTACTTTTTTAATTTTTTTAACTTTATCCTTTTTTTATTAATTTATAAATATACCCTTAATAAATAATTATATTCATATTTTAAATAATAAATAAATAAAAATTAATTTTTGAGTAGATAAATTAATATATAATATCATAAATTTATTATAAATAATTTAATAAAAATAAGTAAGTAAATAAATTAATAACTATATGATATCATAAATTATAATTAATTAAATTTCAAATAATTATATTTTTCAGTAAAATGTAGATAAATAAAAATAAATAAGTAAATAAATAAATGTATGATGTAACAAATTGTAAATAATTCAATTTTATTTCATTACATTATAATTTTCAACTATAAAAATATAAAAATAAGTATGTAAATAAATATTTCATAAAACATAATTAGTAATTTTTATGTCATTATATTTTTTTATAATTAATAATTAAATAAAAATTATGTAAGTATATAAATATATAATATCATAAAATATAATTAATTAAAATATAATTAATTATATTTTTATTTTAAATATTTTAATTATGTTAATATAATTTGATCTTTAAATAAATATAATTTATTGTATTTTATATATTTATTTATGTTAACATATCTTTTTATATCATTTTATATTTTTAACTAATTCAACAACTGAAGTTATCAAACATTTTTATATAATAAAATTTAAATTTATAATTGATTAAAATTAAATAATATTTGTTATTATAATTTAAAATCTTTGACCAGATATCATTTAATTATTAAGATCCGTGATTACATGTTTTAGGTGTGGTAGTTGAGATTATTTTTGAAATAATTTTGATTTGTTCTTTTTATATTAGAATTATATAAAGAGATTATAAGTTAGTAGTGTGAAAATTTGTTAGCAACTAGTTTCTAATTTAATTTAAAAAATAAATATTTTAAAATATATATGAAAATTTTAAATATTTTATTTTTTAAAATTTTATTACTAATTTTTTAGAAATATTTATAAAATTTTATATTTAAATTTTTATTTTAAAGTTAAAAATAATTTATAAATTTATTTTTGTATTATTTATAAAATTAAGTGTCATTTAAAATTCCAATTTTAGAGTTGAAATATTCCATAATTTACTTTTTTTTTATGTTTCTAGCAATTTTTCCAAAAATTTGAAATAAATTTTATTAGTAAATTTCTTATTTTAGAATATAATTAAATTTGAAAAATAATGTGATATAGATATTTTGGAAGGAAAAATTTTCATAAGAAGTCATCATGTATCACAACATAATATCATTAATTTTTCTTATATATATAATATATATATATATATATATATATAAATATAAAATATAAAATATAAATGTATGTGTGTATATGAATTGCTAACCTCTAAATCCATATATGTAGGTTTAACAATTTTCATTGTTTCAATTGGATGAAAAAAAATACTAATTTAATGATAATAAAATAATTAAAGGCATTTAAGTAATTTTGGTAAAGAAATATTATTTTGAAATATTTAGTTAACTCCACTCATTCTCTCTTATATTAACAATAAATATATGCTTTAAATTAAAAAATTATTAGTGGTCACAAATTGAGTATAATATTATTTATTATTTTATTATCATTAAATTAATAGTATGATTTATTTATCTAGTAGAAAAAGTGAAGGTTGCTAGCCTTCAAGTATAGATGTGAAAATTAATAATTCCTATATATATGTATTTATGTATCTACATATGTGTGTGCATCTAACGAATGTTAACTTCCACTTCTCCATATTTTCATTTGGATAAAAAATATCCAACCTTTTTCCTTCAAAACAATTTTTTATAGGAATATTTTAGTAATTAAGATAGTTTTAATAATTAACGAGAGAGAAAATCTTATTACCATTAAATTATTTGTAATTCTTTTAAGGATACATAAATAGTTTGCAACCTGTAGTCATTACAAATATGGGGTAAGCCTAAAAATTTAAGCTTGCAAAAAATATGAGTTTAAATGGATTAGTTTCATGCTAGCGTGGGTTAAGGCCTATAGGCCTATTATTTTTATAGATAATATATATTTTTAATTATAATTGGAATAATATAATATATTGAAGGTTCAATAACTTAATCTAATATAATTTATAGACTACAAATTATATGGGCTAATATGCAAGCCACTACTTTCATATAATATATATATATATATATATATATATATATATATAATTATAATAGGTATGACTTAATATCTTAAAAATCTAATAACTTAAATTAATGCAATTTATTAATTATAAATAATATGGGTAAATATAAGCAGGTTGTAAATGGGGAAAGCCTAATCTATTCAAACCCAACTCATATGTTATGCATACCTAAATTCTTTCTCCTTCCTCTTTTATATTTTAATTATTGCAATAATTGAACATTTTTTTTAACTACTAAAATACTTGCTATTAAAATTTTGTTTTAAAAAATGGTTGGTCATTTTCATCTAAATAAAAATATAGAGAATGCTAACTTCCACAAGAATATGTGTTAACCTTTATATTTAGATATGGAGATTAGTAATATATATATATATATATATATATATATATATTATAATATATATTAGGCGTGAGTTTGTTCCGAGATTTTTTAACCTAATATTATATAAAAGTGCGTAACTTTTCACTCGCTTTAACAAAGCTACTTTTCAATATTTGATTAGTATGGCCATGTGTTCTTCCATCTCTCTGCCCTGTCTTTTATTTTAATATTATTTATTGTAATATTTATATTGTTATTATTTTTTCTTTCCTCCAACTACTTTAATATTATTTATGTCAATTCCACCTATCATCCTATTTCTACCCTTTCATTTATTTTAATTTTAATATTATTTATATTTATTTTATTTTTTCCTTCCTCCAACTTTTTCAATATTAATTTATATTTTTGCTTTCACCTAGATTCATGGTCATCTATAAATTAATTTTATTATTTTATTTTATACATATTTTTATTATAAAATTTAAAATCCTCTTTTAATTTTTTATCTTATAATACAATTTATTTTTTATTTTAAGAATATTTAAAATATGTTAAAGGATTGAATTAATAAATTTAATTAACTTATGTTCTATTTTTAACCATTATCATTTTACAATTAACATATTGTATGTCTTTATTTTATTTGTTCTATATCATTTTTCTAATTTTTTTCATATCCATATATATTATTTATTACTCAAATACTAATATTATTAAATAATACAAACATAATATGATATAATTTTGTTATTATAAAAATATTTTAAATAAGTTAAAATTTTAATTTAATAGAATTACTTAATTATATGTGTTATTTTTAACTATTATTACTTTGTGACTCATACATTATTGTCTTTTTTTTATATTTGCAACGATGTGTATTTTTTTCAAGTTCATTCCTTTTAATTATAATTCAAGTACTAATATTATAAAAAAAAATATAAATATAGTATGATATATTTTATTTTTATAATAAAAATATGTTAAATAAATTGAAATTTTAATTTGATTGAATTTCTTAATAACATATTTAATTTTTAACTTTTATTTACAACTCATCATCATTTTGCACTTTTTTTTCTTTCAAATACATGTTTTTCCTACTCTTACCAAAGAATTTGGGTCAATTTTTCTAATAATTATGTTATAATTTATTTTTATTAGGGACGGAAGGTGAATTCATCAATATAATAGCAATAATTTATTACTTTTGAATTAAAATTTTTTGGATGCAAAATTTAAAAAAATAATATCAAAACATATTAATATAAAAATATTTGAAAAATGGAACTACCTTAATTGATTAAATAGTGTCATGTATAACTAAATTAATTTGATTTACTATGAAATTTAAAATTATTTATATTATTAGTGAATATGAAGATGTTATGTTACTAAGAAAAAAGGTAACTAAAATTTTGGATAAAAAGTTTAAAAAAAAAGAAGGCATTTTCTCACAACATAATAATATATGAATAAGTGGTGGCACAAAATTTACTTATATATTTAACTTCAATTCATTTTATAGATTTAAACAAAGATGTAAAGGTAGATAGTACATTTTTTAATATATAAAATGAACTAATAACCATAACTCATTTTAAACAAAATTCATTATATATATAGGTAGAAAAAAATTCTCTAAAAAAATAAAAAAGTGCATGCAACTTATGTTTAACTATACTAATTCTATTCATTGATGTGAAAATAAAGTAATATTACCAAACATGTCAATATATAGTAAAACTAAAATTTAATTAATATTTAATTAAAAATAGTAGGGTTATTTATAATGTTCCAAAATTATATATTTAAATAAAAATTATATGTTATTATATGCATTATTTTATTTCATTCTCATTATTTTTTTATTTTATTTTTATTTGTATTCCATCATATCAAATGCATATAAATTCTTTCTTTTTATCATTAATTTTAACTATTATAATTATATTAGATACATACAAGGATATTTAAAACAATAAGAAAATACATATATAATTTAAATTTTTAAAATTTTATATTTCTTTATAAATTAAATAAAATATTTTAATATATATTTAAGTTATTATATTTTTAAAACTTTATTATTTTTTAATTAAATGATGAGCCATGCATAGCACATGCTTAGATTTTAGTGTATATATATATATATAAGGGAATCCATTGATACGAGTGTAAATTTAGATGACTTACACTAAATACAAGCCATTAATTGCAATAAAATTTAAAGGATAAAATCAATTTTATTTTAAGCAATTTGTACACTGAATGTAACTTATTATTCTTCTTAATTAATGAATTAAATAAAATACTCACATTATTAATAATAAAAATGATTAAATTGGAAGTAAAAGACTCTTTTTGTATTTTAGAAACAAAAGTACATTTTAGAAGAACTACTTAAATTAAAGATAGGAATTTTCCTTTCGATTTTTGCATATCATTGTTCAATAATAGTATTATGAGTACAATTTTTATTTATTTTAATAATATATCTTTATTTTCATATTATAAATATATATCTAAAATATTTTTTACAATACATTGTTCTATATTCAAAATTTTAAAAAATAATAACATTTTAGTATCATTCATAAAAAAATACTCTAAAACAAGGTATTGAAATGAAATATTATTAGTGTAATTTTATAATGCTTGGGGTAGAAACCCAAGTATAAAATGCCATGAGTATGTGATATTATCTTAGTTAACATTAAATTTATTTGTTCCATATATAAATGTTAGAAGCAATGTTTTCAAATTCAGACGCCCGATCAGTTCAACTGGTCGAACTAGTTCCTTGGTAAGAAAATGGTTTGAAAGGACTTTTAAATCTGGACTAGGTAAAAAGCCAAGTTGGCCTAATTAAATTCAATATAAAATTGATTGAACCACTAGCCCAGTTGACCTAATGACTAGGTTCATTCATTTCTCATATTACTTTTATCCTAATTTAAAAGCTTAATGTAAAAATGTCTTACGTAAATTTAAGGATTTATTATATGTTTAAAGAATAAAGTGAATTAAATTTCTTAAGTTATATTAACTATTATATTATTTGAAGCATATTATAAATATTAGTATTGCTTGAAATAATTTTTCAGTGAGCAATCATGAAATATTTCAAAACATAACTACCTCTTAAACTATCTTGTTTAGTTTATATTTTCTACATTTTGGAATTTGTGACTTTATTATCTATTTATTATAATATAAATTGCTATTATATTTACTTTATATTAAAGTATATACAGAAGGAATATTTTGCTAGTATATTTAAACCCACTAAAATATAAATTTCTAGAAAATAATAGTCTTGCAATTTTAATATAAGATATTATGCTTCAATTGTCTTGGAAACTTTTCCTATCAATTATTCTTTCTACTGCTATGTTACTTATAATTGTAGCATAATGAATGTTTATTTATGCTTTAAAAATATAGTAATAAAATTATACTAATTGGATAAATTTATTTTATATATATGTAGTATATATAAAAATATAATAATCAATTTAACCACTCGATTTAATCGATTGAACCAATATGACCTTAATCCGCTTACCTTACCGAGTCAATAATCAGCCTAAGTTTAAGAACATTGATTAAGAGATAACTAATTTGATGAGTAAAAAAATAATATTTGTTAAATTTTGATAAGTATCCTTGAAATTTTTTTAAATTGAAGTTTTATGATTTAGGTATTATCCGTTTGAAGTTATTAGTGATGGCATTTCTATGAAAAGAGAATGTTTTCATCACCAAATTGTTTTAGTTATTCTTTTCTTTGAAAGTTTCATTAATGGCACAACTTTTACTTTCAATGATTTAAAAGTAAGCATTCCACTTTCTTTCCTAGGTTTAATTTGGGATTATTCTATTTTTCTCCCAATCTAGTTAGAAATAAATAATGGTTTCATATTTCTACCTTTTCTCAGAGTTGTTTGCCTTCAAACCTTTTTCTATAACATGTAGCTATAATTACTTAAGATCTCCTACTATTTCTTTTGCTTTCATGATGGAAACTTGGCATCAGTGATTTTATCTATACCATGTTTAACATCATTACATGTCTAAGCAAGAAAAATGGCTCTAACACTTACAATTTATTCAAAACCTTAGGGTTTATAGTTTGTCCAAGCCTTAAATTTTTACAAATATCATACTTTTCTCTCAAACTTGACTATTTTCTTGTAATATGAGCTATTAGAGGTTTTAGACTTTCATTTAAGGTAAAATTACTAAATTTTATTTTCCATTGCATTTTTTTTCATATTAGTAAAGAATAACTACTCAAGTATCATTATGAGATAGTTATAATCCATGAAACTAAAAACTATAGCTAGGATTTCTAGAATTCATAATACTACATATAATTGGAAGATTTAAGTCAGAGATTAATCCTTATCAAGATTTAACCATTTAGACATACTTTAAGTGGCAATATATTAATAGGTACCAAAAGGCCCAAAACCAAAAACTTATCCAGTTTTAGACTTTTACAGATCTAAAGCTAGAATTTCAAAATTCTCAATTTAAAAAACCCAATGCTCAGTTTCTAAATGCAAATCTAGAAATAAATGGGAAATGTGTGGTCAAGTACCACATTAGTTTATGTATTCTATTCAAATTTTGTATTCTAAGCATAAACATCTAGGTGACTTTCATGTACAAGTGAATTAGCAACTGTTAATTGATTTTTATCATAGAATTCATCTTTTATTTCAATCAGATCAATTTATTTAATGTTCCTTCAATAGGTTGAAATTCAATATTCAATCATGATATGTAACTAAAGTTTTATACATCTTACTTATTCTTCTTGCTATTTAGAAATTATAAGAATTTGTAAGTCTACTTCATTTTTTTAATTCTTTCATGAATTGATAAAATTAATTAGAGGTATACTTCCTATATAAATTGAAATGTAAAGAAAGGAAACACTTATAATTTACATCCATTCATAAATGCAATATTATTCTGCTTCTACATAAAGGAAAAGTTATTAGGTAAGATATAATTTAGTGATAAATGGAAATAATGTGCTAAGGTGAGCTATTACTTCCATCTTTGCAACTACATGGGTTAATGGACTTATGGTTTCTTACAATATCAACCTCTAAGAAGATACTTAATATATAATTAATTTTGGCTCAAATGAACTTTAAAGATAGTTTATGCTTTTTGCCTTATCTTATTTACTAATTGTTTTCAAATTTAATAGCATTTCAGATTTAGTGAATATTTTTTATCAGCCATATAGTGTAAATGTCTTTACTTTTTTTTTAAGACTTAATTTCTCAATTGGTGCATTTGATTAGTATCTAGGGATTAAGAAGCTTTCACCTAGAAGTTAATTGGTAGAGAAGGCATTGGTATTTGAGCTATAACATAACAACCTAAGAAATTATGTATTAAACAATTCTTAATTTCATATTGGCCTCTTTTCTTAAATTAAATTTACTCTTTAAAAGCTTACTATAAGTACTTGTCTTTGGAATGAGTGAAAGCCTATTTATATAATATCTTTATTGCATTATCAAATGTTGTTGAGGTTAAAAATACTATTTTACCTTTTTTTATATTTATACTTTAACTTGATTACATATAAAGTATTTATTTTTTTATTGTCTTTCCTTAATTTTCATTCAAATTAATGACATAACAAATTATATGATGCTATCATTATAGTAGTTTAGTTTTTTTTTAGTTGATCCATCACTTGTTATGTTTTTTAAAGCATTTCTTTATCTTATTTTACATCATATAGACTTAACATCATTAAGAGTAATATTTAGGGTTCTAGCATGGTTCCCAAAATCTTGCTCCTATCAAAGGTTTTTTTATCTTTCTCCCATTCATTTAATATGTTTTGTAATGAAAACCATCAAAAAGATATATGGCTAATAGTAGCTCAATTGTTACTTTATTTAAAGAGTTAGGAGATCAAGCTTTTGGCTTAGATATTATAAATTGAGATGCACAAAGTTAATCATTTGGATGGAGAAAATGATAATTGGATGCTTATTAATGAAAATGGAAGACATAATACTTGAGCAGTTGTACACTTAGAAGCGTAGGCCTGTCAAATAAGTTAGTTTGTGTGAATACAGAATTATTCATAATACTTGTGTTTAAAATAAGTCCAATATTAGTGGGTCCAAACTTGCCAAAACCTGTGATGGACTATATTGAGCTACAAGTTTTAAATGTGACTCCACAGTATATTATGTAAATCCAAAATAAACTAAATTTTGAATGTTCAAATTCACCAAAAGCCACAAAGGATATGGATTAATCCACAGGTTATGACACATTTAACACCCTTATAGAAATAGTTCATTAAAGTATCTTTCAAAACACATTATTTAATTACATATGTCTTAATAAATTCTATTAGATCTTAAAGACTTGAATGTTTCTTACTTGTAACTTTAACCTTAGTATTTGGAAATAAGGATAATTTTTGAGGTGACACTCATTTCTCAATTATTACTACTATAAGTGAAATAATCTACTAAAATTTAACTTGGTTTTCAACCCTATATGAAATAGGTCTTTTTGTTGTTTTTTTTTATCTTCTATTATGTTTAGAATACTTCCTTTTTCAAAGGGTTTAAGATGAAATTAGTGCCATTCATGTTATTGCTAAAGGTTTATAGGCTGCTAGAGAAATTTCATTATTTCAATTTCTTATTAATGTCTTTACAAGCAAAAAGTATGTCTTAGTAATGAATGAAGCTATTGTTCCTTTACCAAATATAGAGAAATTTCTTGTTATATATCTTCATTGAGAAGCTTTAGTGTTAATATTGCCATTGAAATTATCCATAAAGTTGCATCCTTTGGGGACTATGAAGTTACAAGATCTCCTCAAATAGCTTACAAGATATTGCTATGGAAGCTAATTCCAAAGATAGAAAGTGAATGCTAATGTAACTTTGTAGGTATTGTGGATTCAACTACAAAAGGATAATTGATGAATAGTTTACCTAGTTGTGCATATTTCATTTGATAGCTTTGTTTTATTTATTAAGTAATCTATTCCCTCATATAGAACTAGGTGTAATAGCACAAATCTATTATGTTATAATGGTTTAGGTTTGTAATAATAAGTTATGGTGTTCATATAAATTTGTAGAATAGGCACCAGTGTATTACTATTATAATGCATGAATATTCATAGAGATATTTAGTGTAACCTAAATTTTGCTTTATGCTAGTTTATAATTTATTACATATTTCAATTAATGGTTATCCTAAGCATATTCAGACTTAGTTAAGAATGGACACTTTTTAATATGAAAAGATTATATAATGAAGATTATTTTTTTTGTTTGGAAACTCTATTCTATATATATGTGTTAGCTTTTAAAATCCGCTTTCCTCTTGTATTTTTATGTCTTATTAATGGAATAATGTGCTCTTATCTTAATCTCAATCCATATTATCATCTACTAGAGCTAGCTTCTCACCAAAACATAGAGATAAAAGTTAGAGTACACTATTGAAATAACTTGTAATTGACATTATGTGTTCAAGATATTATTAAGGCCATGAAAACATAATTAGTGTGAAGTATCTTTTAAATTATCATACTCATCTTTCAGATGTTCAGTGTACTCCTTTTAACAATATATTAATTATTAGTGCACTTTGTATATGAACTCACTCTTCTCATTCAATGTATATGAACCCTAAATCATTAGTAAAATGTTGAAAACGATTGCAAGTAACATTGTGCTCACTAGATATTGCTAATGCTATGAAAACATAATTAGCGTAAGGTATCTTCTGAATTGTTGAATAAATCATTCAAATTTTCAGTGTACTCTTTTTTACACTAGGTTAATCATTAGTACACTATGTATATAAACTTAATCATATCATCCAATATAACCATTGATAGTGTGTTTGGTTCTAATTTAATAATCTTAATTTAATTTAAAATAAAAGAATTAGTATGGTGTTTATTTTTTATCAATACATGTTCAAGGTACATTTATAATTATAATCATATTTTAAATTTTAGCTAAATATAAATATGTTACTAAGGTCTCCTAACCAAAGAACACTTTAACTCTATTTCGTCTAAGTAACTAATACGTTAATTGATAGTTGATATATTTTAGGGAAAAAGGTTTTTTTACCAAAATTTTTCATAATTTTATGTTTTAGGGAAAAAGGTTTTTTAATAAGAAAGTCTAAGAGGTTCAAGGCTTTCAAAGATGGTCCAATGTCAAGCTTACTTAAGAGGTTTAACAATTATCATACCTTAGGTGGGTTAGTTATAATTGAATTGACATGTTATTCTATTAAGATGATGTCTTTCTAGGAAGAATGCACCTCGTTGTGAATAGAAACTATCCATTAAAAGGAATTCTAACAAAGTAATAGAGGTCAAAATTAGCACCCATCTATCATAATTCCCTTCAAACTAATTTAACTAAACTTGCCTGTTCATCATATCGGCATTTAAGCTAGCATTTCAATTCTCCCTACTATAGGAATGGTAAACATCAATGCTAAAAAATTTCCATGAGAGGCATAAGGCCAATAATAAAATTCATTTACATCGTTAATTAAGGAATTGATAGAAACCTTCCTATTCGATTGCCCCTAATACCAAGCTCAAGGAGGTTTGTCTTGATCTACCATAGTTCTCATGATAGGAGTATACCTTGGAAAGCATTTATATAGAAAAAGCTAAAGAAAATTGAGTTAGTGTAGCAATATACATCACATTGCCTATTAGATAGCTTTATTTAACCTTAAATTTTTATAAGGTGAAGGTAAAGCCCTGCTAAGAAAGTAAGGCTTAAAGCTAATCTCATGCTTGAAGGAGACACAATAAAGATAAAGTGGCTTAATTAATGAGTTAGAAAAGTAGAGAGAAATGAATTACCTTCATCATTACCATAATTATTAGCTTTGGCAATAGAGCACCTTTTGGCATATTGTTTGCTTTTCTTCTCTAAAGCACCATGAAAATATTTCAACCACCTAGCAAATGTGAATTTATCCCTAGAACTTCTTCACTACCATTTGGTTCTTCTCAGAATACTTCATAAATTTACATTTACCCATGCATCCTTTAAGTTTAGCTACCAACTTCACATAATTTTTAGAAGTGTCCACAGTAAAAATATTAACCTCACCTACTAAGGGTAATTTTTATAAATGTATCTATCCTAAAAGGTAGGAGTAAGTTTGCCCTAAGCAGTTATAAAAGTGAGAGTACCACTCACCTAGTGTTTCAATAAGAAATTTAAATCTTTAGGGTTCTTCTTTATAGTCTAGCGAGAAAAGATGTAAATAGCATTAATAACTTATTTATGCTTTAATTGATTGTGATAGTTAGGGTTTCCCAACACCTTGTTTACCTAAGCATTAAACCCATTAGTAGGTTGCAATTTAGTCATATATCTTCCTGAACAAAATGAATAACTTTATTTTCCAAATACATTAATATCAACGAACCATTAAAGAAAGGAACCTTTTACTTTAAAACCTTTTTTTAATGGTAAAAATTAAGTTTCTAAAGGACTTATCTTGGTATTTAAAAAATTCACAAGAAATTAATCAAAAAATTTTCCTACTAACCCTAATTGCGCCATCTGAACATTTGTGCCAAAATTTACCTTGAAGGTTGAGGGCACATTCTCAAAATCAATAGTTATAAAAATTAATGCCTTTTTATCACTATTTATAGCAACAACTTTGGATGAATTGCTCTTGCAATTTGTCTTTTTAAGGGGCTATTATGATTACAAATAAAATCATAAATGAAGTAATAAGAAGGTTTCTCAAAATATAGAGCAAAAATCACTTTAGAGAATAAATGTTTGAAATAAAGAAGTGAAGACACATTAAATTTAAAAGAAATATGTTAAGCTTAATTAAAAGATTATATTACTTTTTAAAAAGAGGGCCATGATAAAGAACAAAATTTCTTAAATGTAGCCTTGGTAGAATAGATGAAAATACTATGAGATAGAGAACAAAAGATTCTTGAAAATGCAAAATTGCCAAAAAAGTTAGCAAATTGCACAATGCCTACCACTTTCAAGAAAGAGTCATGATAATCCCTACGTAACGGCCAAATGTAGATAATTTAGCTTCAAAATGCCAAAGACATAAGTTAGTCCATTAAACTTGGCAAAACCCAATAATAAAGTGTATTTCAAAAGAAAAACAAAGGTAAACCTCGGTCAAAAAGGATCTAAATTATATCAATAAAAAAGTTAGGTCCAAAAGTGACTATAGGCATCGAGGGCACCCAAGATATCGTGGGAGTTTAAACGAACAAGGCATCACAAAGTTATGGAGTCATCTATTAGTTAGCTAGTTTAAGGCAAAAGTCATTTTGGTTGTAGAGAATAGAAATCTCTCTCCAACTTGCTGAGAACTCCTTTAAGGAAGGTTTACTTAGATTAGAATGAGACCCGACCATGGTACATAGGAGCACTAGACATATTACACCTATGCCTTTTCATCACCACAGGCCCTTTACATTGAAGTAAACAAGAAAATAGCAATGATTCACCCTACTTTTACCTAAATAACCCTAACCTTTCATGGCCCCACTAAATCATCTATATCAATCCATATCTATTATTGAAAATATCCCACCACAATATTTAAATCCCATATCAATTATCTTCCTATTATTAATTATCCAATTATTATTCATATCAATTATCAATCACCCTATGATATGATTAACCCTAATTCAAACAATGAAATATAACTTATTGCCTAATTCACTATCTTCCCATGACTATAATAAAACTCTACTTTCACCCATCCAAAATGACCAACAACCAATAAGAATGAGTTAAAAAACAACATATAAGGATCTTTTTGTCTTGCTAATATACTTCACAAAAGGTGCTCATTCTTTTATCTCTTAAGCCACTTTTAAGAATTCCATTATCATACTTATACTTCCAATCCCTTAAACCCTAAGAATTAATAGCTTTATATTTGATTTCTATTGATTGATCTCTAATCCTTTGAGTTTGACCTAAACTTATTAGTACTATGTGTTCTAACAAAAACAATATAATTTTGATGTGAGTAATGCACATTACTTGCATTAAAGGATTACAATTAAAATATAAAGTTATATAATTTTTTTAAATAATGATGTGACTTCTAATAATATTTTAATCTTGAATATTGAATATAAGATATGATAACGGTCATGAATTTTCATCTCATCTCTCACATAAAAATATCACATTCACCTTAAATAATATGTGTATGTGCGCATGCGCATATTGATTTAAGAGTAATATGTGTCCAAACTACTATATTTTAAGTGAGAAAATGTAAAAGTTTAATATTATTATAGAAAGCAAAAAATAAAGCTAATTGATCCTTCCATTTCATGAAACCAGCGGTATTGAACAAATTATTCCCAATTCGATTATGAAATGTTACCTAAAATTCAAGGAATTCTAATCAGAAGCTGGAGAGCTTAATAATACTGCCAACTAAATTTGCAAAGAAAGATACCATGGGAGCAGAGTTCCGGCCGGGCGGTTTTATTCTTCATTTTTTGATATTCTTTGTCTCCCCAGCAGCACACGATCCTCGTTATCAAACATTGCCAAGCAATTTATATAAAATAAATGCCCCCAAACTTTCTGCCGCTACACTTGGACGTAATCTGATAAGGTCATTTGTTCCTCATTTGAATCCTTCTGTTTGTTCTTTTTCCTCAAATCGTCCAGTGGAAATGACCAATCACAAATGCCTTGCAATGACTTTATCTTAATAAAAGATATATATGATCATGGCACTACCACAATAAAATATCTTAACTATATAAATGTCTGTCCTTTTCCATATGCTTCTCACAAGCATATACTGTCTTGACAAAGGAATGCTTCAACGGGCAAATTGCCAAAATCAAACAATATTGGTTTCCATTTGTTGTCTCTTGCCGTTTTTCTTTTCACTTAATGATTAGCATATAATAAATTTTTCTTTTCACTTAATGATTATCTCCATTTAAGATGAATGATCACAGGTGATGATGAATTTGATTCATGTGTTTGGAACATTAAAATGACTTTGGAACAATGATATCATGCATCGTGGGGCGGCTTCTCTCTGGTGAAAGGGACATTAAGAGTAATGTACGTAGTTGTTATAAGCTGACATTTTGGTCCGATTACTTAATGACTTAGTTATAAGGAGGAACATGGCAACCCATATCAAGACAACAGTGCCATTCATGTTCTAGAAATGTTAGAAAGATTCATAACATTAGAAGACGAAAAAATGAGAAAGCATAAAGCTTGCGAACCTAATCATGACAAGAACTTGTCCTTAGCAGAGATCTATCTCAAAGTTCGCTTTGTTTCATGATTAAGATTGCAAACTTATTTATTCTTTGTCTTCTTTATGGCGATGTTACATATTAAGACCTATAAATTTTGACAGATTGTCCTGTAATAAATTGAACCTTTACTTTAAGTTGAAAACACTATATCTTTGTAGTAAACTTCAAATATATGATACTCATTCATCGATCTCATCCTTTTTATGTACCAGAAATTGAACCTCTAATTCATATTAAAAAATATCCCTCCTTAATTATTAAGCTGGCGTTTATCATCAAAGTGCATAATTGATCTAAAATGATAATCGCCATCAACTTGTTTTTCTTTCCTTTAGGGTTGAGAGAGAGAGAGTGTGTGGTGGCCCTGGTGGGCAGTACTGTGAATATGAAACTGAAATGTGCAACAAGTGAATAGAGGGCACATGATAGGCGTACCATCCAAGGGCACATATAGTAGCAGCTGATGCTCATCAATTAGTTTGCTTAACAATTTCTCACTTGTTATAGATATCCACCTCCCTGCCTGCCACTCCTGCCCCAGACTTGTTCCAGAGCTCAGCTCCATTATCTTTTTGAAAATTTTCTCTCAAAGTCTACAGACACATCATCAGTTCTGCTACAAATCAACTGGCAAGTACAAATCTACTATATATCTCTCCTCTTTTTCCCTCACTGATTTTTGCTCATTGTACTTAGGTTGCACAAAGTCACAAACAGTTATTCTCTTCACTAACCATATGTCAACACGAATCAAACCTATTTTTAAGCCGTAAAATTGCTATATAGCTTGTAAAATAGACAAGTTTGGCAAAATCAGTTAATTTATCGGAAATCATTGCCCTAGAAACAACAGTTGTACTCATCGGTGTCAGCAGCCTGGGAAGGGAGGAGTATTTAGTCTAATACTATTGAATTTCGAATTCTTCTGACTGCAAAATATAACGTATAAAATGTCTGAAAGATTTCGAGTTTCAAAGTTAATGATTTGTTTGCCAATTACAAGACATTAAAAATTTTATTAGGTTTGCGTAGGCTCTGACTTCATTCTCACTAATCTGTCTCAGTATGTCTCTTTGACCTAAGGACGATTTAGCTATCTACCATCTCACAATCAAGGGCAAATTTTGATCTAAACTGTTAGGGGAAAAATTTTAGCAGGTGAAATGAGTAATATAAAAAAAAATTTTAAATTTTTTATATAACTGTATCATACTAATTTGGGGGAGCTAGAGCCCTTCTATGTCCCTTCTAAATTCTGCCTTTCTTTGCAATATAAGACCATTAATAAATTTGCTAACGAGATTAGTTATAATTTTTTTTTTTGGTTCATAAATGGCTGTTTGATTGATGAGAAGCTATAATTGTGAGTTAGGGTTTACCTCTTTAATGTTTTTATTGCATGATCTGTTCGAAAAAAAGATGAGGTTTTGAGCTTAGGGTTCACTCATCATCAGCGAATTATTATGGCTATGATTACATTGAAAAAGGAGATAGCAATAAAAGTTATCATACCTTACAAAAATCTAATATTCAGAGATTTTGGTGGAACCATCAATTAACCAGTAATACTGGAAGGCGCAGGAGAATTAATTTGTTTTTATATTACTACTTTGCTGAGATTAAATTATGAAATACGATAGTATTTAAGTGCGGGTGCACATGAGCCTAAATGGCGTTGATTTCGGTGATTCCTCGCCTTGTTTTTTGACGTTTGGTTGATACTCAAAGTATAGTAGTAATTAGCAGAGGAGGGTAGGGGGAGAAGGTGAAACTCAAACTTCGAAGCAACACATGCTTGTATGGCTGTATTCCAATCTCTGGAATAAACATGACGAACCTAATATTCTTCTCATTATTACACAACATATTCTTTTTTTTTTTTTTTTTTGCTGTTTTGGAAAGCATAACAATTGATTTTCTGTTCAAATATCGAGTTCTACTACGCATCGCTGGTTCCCTAAACCAATTATTGTAAGATTACAAGAAAGGGGAAGAAAACCGAGAATATTTAATCCAAATGACGTATAATGTAGTTTAAAATTTTGTTTGCTTCGCATTTTGTGAAAAAAAAAAAAAAGAAGAAGGAAAGAAGTGAAATATTTGAACCACCTATGTCTATGACTGAAAAACTAGTCTTCTGTTCTAATTTTTTGTTGTTGTCAAGGAATAATTAAAATGCAATTAGACGTCAATATGAATCTGACGGGAAATTAGTTATTTTTATTAAAAAATTCAGAAATGAGATTGACCAAGAAATCAAGAAAGCTTCGCAAGTCAATGATATTATTGTATGTATAGTAATTAATTAATTTACTATGCTTATAACAGCAAGATCATGTCTGATCTTGCTTGAGGTTCACTGAAGTTACTACAATTCATCAAGTTGAGCTTTTAAGAAATCGTAAGAATATATGAACGACGGACAGTGTTCTTGCATAGTGGGGTAAAAAAACTAATGTCAAACAGACTAATAAGAAAGCGTGGTTGTTTACAAGACACACACATTGAATATAGGGAAAGCATTTGACAAGGAGGAAATTGAGGGATAGAACGACATGTTGACCGGATATTACCTGATCACAAGCTTATTGCTGGATAGTCCAAAAAAACGAGAGAGAGAGAGAGCCTAAGTCGCATTTCCCGGAGAATCTAGAGCGCATAAGGCGCTGACCGTGGCTTCGGAAACTTTTAACAAATGATTAACATATTCCTATTAAATAAACAAAGAGAGAGTAAGCATAGTCCTTGGAGTGCGACCATAATTCAAACAAATCTTAATGCTTACACATCTACTAAAGACCATGACTAGAGAACCAAGCAAGAGACTATCGCCCAGACAAGGTCACGCTCATCAGTCACGTGACGGTAACCCTGTTGACGCCGAGCAATGTGCTACTATTCTCTATTCCCACGCGCACCTTCTAGACATTGCATATTGCGATGGACATATACTAGCCATTTAATTGTTAGGGTTGGAACCAGGGTTTCCCTTATACCATTCCCAGTTTCACGCGCCACCGTTATCTGCTCAACTCTCCTAGTTACAAGGGAGGCGCGTGAGGGGAGGAGGCAGAGGAGGAGAGTTAACAGCACGTGGTTTCACCGAACATCACAACCGATCTGACACACACTATTTTGTCATTGTTATATTCCTTTCCCTTAATTTGTATTTCACACGAGACTATATGTTTTTGTAGTCGGAATATTTGCAGTTGGGGTTTGGCACGTGTACAGCTCAATGTTAATTGGGCATTCGACAGTCCAGATCAATACCATACGTGATTGTTAATTACCTGAAACTAAACTTGAAGTATTTGTGTTGAAGCAAAATTGTTATTAGAATCCAAGATCTGGCTTTCGTTAGTTTGAGACTCCTGAGTTAAGGTTGGACATGGTCTGGTTTATTCTCACTGGTGGTTAAGAAATTAGAGACATCATTCTTCAATTTTTTTTTTCCCTAAACGACGGGTCCTAAAGCTAAGGATTTTTATTTTCTGTTTGATTTAACAGGAAATTGTATGATGTTTGACGCAAAGAAGAGTCAAAAACTCCAGAAGTAATAAAATGAAATAGCCAGAAAGAGCACAAGGTTTCAGAGATAACAGAAGCTGATGTAAAAGCCACGTCTGTGCATGAAAGAGGGATATTTTGGAGGTAGCAGTGAATCCTTGTTGATAATAAAAAGGGAATATTCCAATTGAAGAAAAGGAGGGTATTAATAGAAACAAAAAGAGCAGAGGAATTTTAAACGTTCGCCATCCATCGCCCCAATTCCCATTCCAATATTCCAATGAATAGTACTCATTTTGTTTTTCTCCCATTCTAACCATTCCTTTCTGCAACGCCATCACCATCACCACTGCACCCTCCTCTTAATTGCTAAAATAATAACAATAGATATGTTTACTCCTCCCAACACTACACTTGAATATATTTGATATAAATCACAATTTTGTGATAATAAAATGAATATTAATTTTATGAAAAAAATAATTTTATTAAATATTCTAAAAAAAAGAGTGGACTTAAGGTTAGTTCAAATTTAATTACCATAAAAGTGAATGTAGGGTCACAAGTACTATTACACAGATAGGGGAAACCGACTTGAGGTCGCCGGTCTGATCAAAATTTCCCTCTTGCTTTCTCTTACTGGTCACATAATCTTCTGATCACTATTCCCTCGTCTTCCATTAACAACTAGTTCCCCTTTTCACTAACTTTTCGTTCAAACCATCATCCCCATAAAACTCTCATCTTTTACTCTTTTCCCTGCGTTCTTTTTATCTGACTAGTGACTACTAGTCTCTCTGCAATAACTGCTTCTCGCTGCTTTATAATTTTCCCCTCTGGCCTGCTTTTAACCCTACTGAATCCTCCTAAAAAGCCTATAATCTCCTTTCTCTCTCCCTCAGAACCAATGCTAATCATAAGGAACTCATGATATAATCAAACCCAAACCCTTCTTTCTTTCTTCCATTCATTACCTCCTTCTTTCTTTAACTATATTTGCTTCTCTAGATCCTCTCTTCGCATCCATTTACTACCACTCTCGGCTCTTTCATCAACACGCTGGTTTTTTGTCTGAACCAGATCTTTTCACCGTTAGAATGTCCACTTCCTCACACCCAATAATGCGAACCTCAACATCCATGCCAGACCTCTCCTTAAACATCAGTCTGCCATCAATTTCAGATTGTGAGGTCAAAGAAGTGGGAGGCTACAAAGGATTGACAAACAAAAACCTCCATAATGATATCTGCTCAACCTCTGATTCTGGTAACAGTGGAAGTGATTTAAGCCATGAAAATGGCCTTTTCTGTAACCCTGGCCATCGGGAGCCCACTTTGAGCTTAGGTTTTGAAACATCTGATTTGAATCCTCAGAAGCAGCGGCTACCTGCACTTTCGAGAAATCTTAATCGTCACCAACCTCAAATCTATGGACGCGAGTTCAAGCGGAATGCAAGAGTCATGAATGGTGTAAAAAGAAGCGTTAGAGCTCCTAGAATGAGATGGACTTCAACTCTCCATGCCCATTTTGTTCATGCGGTCCAACTCCTTGGCGGCCATGAAAGTAAGACGACCCATTAAAGATTCTAACTACTGATTAGATGCTATATATATATATATATATATATATATATATATATATATATATATGATTGTCTTTACTATTATTAATAGGTTACGTCTAATTTTGGATTGTCTTTTCAATCGCAGGGGCAACACCAAAGTCCGTGTTAGAGTTGATGAATGTTAAGGATCTAACCCTAGCTCACGTCAAAAGTCACTTGCAGGTGAGGTTTGCCGTTCTTATCCTCCATTTCCCTAGTCTTTCAGCTTATTGGGTGAAATTCCTTTTTTTTCTTTTTATTAAGTTTTCTTAGCCCTAGTAGTAGGGAGGGAAAACAAGGGCTAAGGACAAAAGAAAGAGCATCTAGGTAGATGAGTAATCTCAGCATTGTGGACTTTTCTTCTCTTTTTTTTTTTTCTTTGTTCATGCAGATGTATAGAACAGTGAAGAGCACTGACAAAGATACAGGTAATTGGATTTTCCCTTCACAAGGTGCCGTTTTGGTTTCAAGTATTATTATTCTCTTTGTTTGATATTTGGTAATTCGAGTGTGACAGAAACTCTATTATTTGCTCTAGTACTGTTCCCCGATAAAAACAAAAGTTGGTTTTGTCCAGGAGTGTTTTCGAGTCTTCAAGTGAATTATTAGCCTGGTGTCCGATAATGGTTCTATGGATGATGAATATTGCAGGTCATGGGCACACAAGTATGGGCTTCAGCCAAAGGCCTGGGAATAATGCCGAGATGCAAATGCAAGGAACCTCAGCTTCTGAAAGGACCAATCCACCACAACCCCAGCCCAGATCCCACAGGTAACTGCATTTTCCAGTTTTTACTTTTTATTTTTTAATATATATGTGCCCAAAGTAGAAGACATTATTTTCAACTCACAAAGTATTGAATTACTGACTGATTCAAGTCGAAGTCATTGTAGCTATCGCCTATGCTATGACAACGAATATTCACAAATGTCTCGTGTTTGGGCCAAGAATTTTCATGTTTGTTTTTGCCTTTCTGCTTAACTTTTTGATTGCGGGTTTCGTTTGCTTGTGCTGGCAGATTTTGAACCTAGGGTTTGTATTGATCGCTTTTATGTGGAGCAGTAATACTTGTATTATGAGTGGTAATGAATTTGGGTAGTTTGTTGGATATCATAATTTGCCTTAGTAACTAGTCATGCAACACTCGTCCTCCGTTGGATCCTCAATGTATTGATCCCAATGTGCAAACACGAAGTCAAGCATTTGGTACAATTCTGGATGTGCTATGTTACAAATTAAACATATTACTCATTAATTGACTCAAAAGGAACACCCCTGATAGGCATGCTCAAATGTTCATTTAATGTTAGATGTGAACCTTGGGCCTCTGAAGTCTGGTCCTTATTTAGTATCGATCAGGTTAGACTTGCCAAAAATTAAGAGCGTTGTGTTTGTGTTTGATGGCGAATAATTTGGTGCATGCGGCTCTTCCTGAATGCTTGCTATTTCTATGCAAAAATATGATTTCCATATCTGAGTCCAAGTTGCTTGATTAATTCTGCCGATAATAACTAATCTTAGAAGGTCATGGATGGCACTGCAATTCATATGTATATATTCCAGTTTTTGCTTCTTTGTGCTGATATCTCCCTTGAGACTTTAACTTGTACAGGCTGCTCTGCAGGGCATCAAGGCAATCATCAACAGAGACAAATACAAATGTGAGTGGACGTTCTCATCGAAAGGCGCACGAAACCATGGTATGCTGGCATACACACAATCAGAGCCGGCTTGGGGTTTTCTTGAACTCTTTATTAATTTGTTTAAATACTGAAACAGGTGGATGCAGGACGCGGAGTCCTGCTGTTGGAGTCTAGCTCTTTGTCCCGTAATTCAGATATGGCGCTTAACCTAGAATTCACACTTGGAAGACCTAGTTGGCAAAAAGAACTTGCTGAATCTTCACCAGACCTAACTCTTCTCAAGTGCTAAACACTAATTAATCCTTAACCTTCCTCATGAACACACGTTCATAGCTATATGGATGTTTTTGTTGCAAATTCTTAGTTTTTGTACTTGGGGAGGTGGGGGGGGGGGGTGGGAGGGAATCGCATTGGAATTGGATAAAGCCTTTGCTAGAAAACAATTGCTTCAGTCCAAGGATTTCTGGACAACATATATACTCGTGTCATTTTCGGACCAAGGTAATATTCAAAGGGATTGTGATGCTTTTCTGGCTATGGAACAAGTGGGTCTAGATTTATGTCCTAACTTGGTACCATCCTTTTCATCATCATTTCCGTTTGCAAGAGTTCATTACGATTCAAAGTAAGATCGAAACTTTGGAGAGAGATGGAGGTAAGGCTGAAAAACAAGGGTGAAAGAGGTGCTGTATTAGTTTTTCAAATAACAATCATCGTGCATACGATTCATTTATGCCCCACATATAATTTCAAAAAAAAATTATTTATGAAATCAAAGGTTTATATCCGGGAAACTTTCATTAGAGGACCAACTACACACACATATATAATTATTATGCAAACAAAATTTTGTGCCCAAAATAAAATTATAAAATACAAAATTTAAAATGAAATTATTTTACAGTGTATATGTTTTATTATTAATTAGGTATTTATACTTCAAATTTTCAAATTAAGCATATGTAATTATAGCCATATTCAATTAAAATTTTATAATATAAATATTCAATTTGAAATTGCATAAAATTATAAAAATAACACAGTAATTTAATTTAAATTTAATTAAAGAAATAGATTTTAAACTATGGGATAATATATGGTAGATTTAGTGCTTCTGTTTCAAAAGTTACTATATTTCATGTAAGATAATAGTAAAACATCAAATTTGATTAAATTTCTTTTACACTTATGGTATAATGTGTTACTGTCAATCTGGGACTGAGTTAAGATAAGATTTATTGAACTAGTTAAATCAAATATAAGTGAATTGGTTAATATATTTTATATTTATAAAAAAATATTATATATATAGATGTGTATAAAAATATAAAAAGTTAAATTTACTTAACTAATATAATCTACAACAAATAAACATTAAATTTACTTGCCCTAAACCCCTAAATATATGTAATATGAATTTTATATTTAATTAAAATAAATATTTAATATTTTAAAACTTTGAATTTAAATTTAATTCATTGATAGTATAAAATATTTTACACTATTAATAAATAGAAAGAAAATATGCCATTAAATAAGTAAAAGTAATTAAAATTTTTTTATTGTTATAAAAAAGTTTAAATAATTTTTTATTAACGCCATAATTTATACTAAACAATAATATAAAGAAAGCTTATACTTATAATAAATTAAATTTAAATCTTAAAATTATTGCAACCCATTGTTTTATAGATATAACTTCCTTGTCAACCAACAAAAGCTTATTGGTGGAGTGGTTGTGCCATGATATCCTATTGCTAGAACAAGGGTTTGATACTTAAGGTATCAATACTAACCTCAAATTTTTTTTAGTAAGTAGTAGGTCGGGTCAATTAGATTATTGATTCTCACTAGTTCTCTATGTTTAATCTAGTTTTTACTAATTCAATCTAAACCAATTTTAAGTTTAGGATAAAGGTTTGATTCAAATTGCTTAGTACCTTAGGTCCTAACTTGATCAATTGAACTGGTCTTAAGTTTAGGATAAGGGTTTGATTCAAATTACTTGATACCTTGGGTCTTGGCTTGACCAATTGAACCAATCAGATCGAATTTTAAAAACTTTAGTTTCTATTATAAAAAAAATTATTTTTATTGAATTAAGAATGCATTTTAAAAAAAATATAACTTTTGTGCTATGTAAGGAAATGTGAACTTAAATATATAATTTTTAAAAATTAATTAAAAGTTTATAGCATAATGGCATGTAGGATGGGGTGAATACTTGCATGTCTTCCTAATTTCTTATATTCAAAATACCTAGATTTATATATGAAAGTTGAACTCTTTTATGCATAAATGGTATAAAGTGAAAGCAAATTTATGTTAGGATCATAGGCCAAATTTTTATTATGTCTTTAATCTTTCTAATTATATATTTCTTATAATATTTTAGCATATTTAATTATTCAATTTTTTTTTGCATGCACAATGCTCACCCTTGTAAACCATGCTTTCTAACTATTGGCTAGTGTTGCACACCACTAACTAATGGAGAGCATGACATACTACGATTCCCTTTTCAAAGTAATTTCACT
Organism: Sindora glabra; assembly: GCA_020226215.1. Lineage (NCBI taxonomy): Eukaryota > Viridiplantae > Streptophyta > Magnoliopsida > Fabales > Fabaceae > Sindora > Sindora glabra. The sequence goes on from CM035230.1 coordinate 83,320,049, forward strand.
AATTTCTTATGTTTTTCATTTCTGACAAGAATGATAACAACTCTAAATATTCCACCCTCACTTTGTCTTCCTTTGCCTCAGTCTTTTATTCAACACATTCCCCCTTTGCCTCTATATTCTTTTACCTTTGTTCTCTTCATCAATTCATCATCGATGATTAGATTAAAGGTTGAAATCAATCTTGTATCTTATATTGTACTTCCAAAGGTGGTTTGCTTTTTAAGTATAAATTTATTATGCATTTTATAAATTTGCATCTCAAAACATTAGCAATCTATTATTTCATTTCATGGATCTTACAAAAATTCTAAAAGTTCTGTTGGTTTTTCAACTAGTTCAAATTAATTTATTTTTATTAGCATTTTGGTTTCTTTAATCCTTCAAACTCTTTCCCTTTTTTTAGATTCTCCTTCCTAGTCTATCAATGTTCTAGAAGTTTCTTTTCTTTTTTTCAACTTTTTTTTGGTGACACTAGCTTCACTAGCTTTTTTGTTTACCCCTATAGGTTTTTGTGCATTCTTTTTTTCTTCCAATTTTTATGGCTTTTTAAGCTTTTTCCATTGAAGTTCTTTATAGCCTTGACATGTGTAAATCCAAATTTTTTATTTGACATTCACCAATAGTCATCCTTGTATGTCTTATTTAAGGATTACAAAATGATTTTCTCTTTAATTCTTCTTACAATGCCAGTTGGTATTGCTATTTTATGGGATTTTTGTATGATAGTGTTGCTAAAGAATTCTTATATAATGTTATCGTCGCTTATGGTTTTTGCTTTCTTCATTTGAATGATCTTATTGAATCTAGCGAGAATAAAACATATTTGTTGATAAATAATTGCTAATTCACTTTTCTTCATTGTGGAGTTTGTAACTTTCTAATTGAATATAATATCAAATTGGTTTTTGCATTATTGATGTTGAAGGTGGATCATGGATTTAAGGTTCATATGGATTGATCTCTTATATAGTGGGATTAAATTAGGATTTAAATCATAGTTCTATTGATTCTTATTTTTCAAACATCTTGTAGTTGAAGTTCAAATTCTCGAAACTAAAATTTGATTGTCAAGATTCTTGGGGGGAAAATTGTATGCAACATATTTTGAGATAAGTTTCATGGACAAAAAAGAAAGACATAAGTTCTTAAAAAAAAATACGTTGGAGTTCAACTTTATATTATGGTGAATTTTCAATTTGGATTGAGAATGTCTACCTTAATTTTTAGTTTTTGATACTTCCTTTGTTCATATAATTGTTTTTTATTATATTCCAAGCACCACTTTGATGGTTACCATGATTATTGGATTGACATTATATCTCTTACTTTTTGCAAAATCATTTAATTGTAATCCATTTGTAATTTATTACTTTCTTCCTGTATTTATATGCTTTCCAATAATAATCACCTTGTTGTTGTGCCCCTTCTTATTCAAAATTTAAAAAGGAATTACCTAAATCCCAGAGACCATTTTCTTTATTCAAATTGTTTCCCTCCCTACCTCATCATTCAAAACCTCTTTTTCCTTTTAATCTTTATTGATTTCTAACCCCTTTTGAATTGTAGTGGGTCTACTCTATATTATCCTCTTTTTATTTTCTCATGTATATTTTTATGTTTTTTTGGATGAATTGTTAATTATCCTCTTCCTTTTGCATTATTCTATTTATAATTTTGTTATGTCTCATGATTTTACTGTAATGTATATTTTTAAAATTTTCATTTGTGTTCATGTTTAACTCTTTTTATATTGTCATCCTCCATTAGGATTGTTTAAATTTAATTTCAAAGTTTGTGTATTCCTATTAACTTATGTTCATTGCTTAGTTTGAAATGGTCATATGTCTCTAATCATAAGAAAGTATTGTATGTACCATGTTTAAATGATTGAAACTAACCTCTTTAAATGTATGACCATGACTTATTCTTGATTTGAAGCAATATGCATTCTTATTTCTTAAAAGGAAAATTTTCCTCTTTAGCAGTTGAGTGTTAATCATGTTCGAGTCATACATTCCATTAATTGTGCCATTCTAGGGAGCCAACCATGCTTTAGAAAAGACTCATGGGTACAAAAAATGTTGAAATTGAAATTTTGTTAGATGGCCTTGGATATGATTGATCTAGTACTTAAATATTGTGAAGAGGATTCCCCAAATTCATATTTTTACTTGTAATTGTAATTGGAAAGTTATAATTACATGTCTTTTTGTATCACTAAGCTTTTAACTAGAAGAGTAATGACAATATAGAGTCAGAATTTATTTTCATGAAAGTAATTCATAATGTATACACACTCGTGTCTTTTTGTATTATTCTATGATGTGACTATGTTGATCAAAGTCCTCCTTTCAAATATAAAAGTGCATTGGGAATGAAATTACATCATATCAAATATTTTCAATATGTTTTTTTAATAACTTTTGAAGTGGTGCTTTAGATTATATAGGATTTTATAATTATAATTAAATTATTTTGTGTGCACGTGTATGTGTATAAAAGGGGCTGAATTGACACTACCCTTAAACTTATACTTTTGCATCAGGTTTATATCATTCATTTTAATTTTATCTAATGGCTATATTCAAATTAATCATCAAAATTGATTTTAATGATGAAAGGAATTAGTATTTGATTTATTTAGTATTCCTTTTTGCATGATTTGTAGTTCCTACTACCCTTTTAAAATTCCTTGAACAGGTTGTCGGTTATTTTACTACATTTCTTATTCTTAATTTTTTTTGTTTAATCATAGCAGGTGGTTTGAGCTATTTTAACAAACTTCCTTTTGTAGCTGTGAGAGCATTGAGTGAGTAATGAGGTGATTATTGTCTGCCCACTAAATGAGGTTATATTAAGTTAAAATAGTCAATCATGATTTGTTGGGGGAAAAAAAGCTAACTCAGGTATTTATAAACAGAAAAACTATGACAATTTTTGTCCATATGATCATTTGACAGACGGTTTAAGAAAGCAACTCTTCTTGATATATTTACTAATATAATAATAGCAATTCAAATCACAACTAACTTTAATATACTTAACCTCACCTATTTTATTCTCATAAAATGTAGGTAAAATAGGTATAATTAGGATTTGTTTGCTTTTTATAGAAAATATTTTATATAAAAATATAATCATAAAATATTAGAATATAGAAAAATATTTTATTTTTTCAATTAAATGTAGAGAATGATGGAAAATAACATTTTATATTTTAAAAAAAGGAAGCCATTTTTTCATATGACATTAAGTATTATAAATTTTTAATTAAAATATATGATATGGTACTTTATATATATATATATATATATATATATATATATATATATATATATATATATATATATATATATATATATATATATAAGTAAATGAATTTTCTTACGTAAAAAAAACAAAATTTTGATCTCTGCACATGTGGTCAAATTTAATCAAACATATAACAAATAATTTTATTAAGAAATAAAGGTTCACAAGAGATGTAAATATCGTAATTTTCAACATATATAAGTTAAATACTTCGAATATAGATTTTATTTAAACCTTTTTTTCTTTTCATTAATTTTATGTGAGAGATGAGTTCAATATGAAATTGATTTTAATTATTTCAATTTAATTATATGATGCACAATATAAATAAAGCCAACGATATTTTTTTATTATTTAATATATAAATAGAAATTGAATAAGATTAAATTATAATTTTGTAAAATATAATATAATTTTCATACTTCTAACCTTTACGGTTTAAAATTGAAATGATTTTAAAAAAGGCGCGCAGGATCCACAGGAATCCACGGGTTACATACTAGTATAGTTTATATAGATTAATAAATAGTAATATTCATATTTTACGACTAAATCATTGCATTATACAGGCACTATTATTTTTATTTATTCATCAAGTTAATCTCATATATCCTCAGCATCTCCCAACCGAAGGGATTTGTATCACCTCTTCTATTTCTTTTTTTCAATTTAAGAGTGATATAGAAATAATCTTATTTATTTTTCAATATTCTTAATTTTTTTTATTAAGACCCACGATTTTAATTAAAAAAATTATGTATATATATTTTTATGCTAAATTTACACCCTTAATTTTTTAAGAAAATTTTGGATATCCAAATTTGCACCGTGGAGGACCTCTTCCGTTAATATTTCATAACTAGAATAACACATGCATAGTACATAATTTATTTGTAAAATAGAAACTTGATTTTGGAAGAATAATTAAAATTTATTTTTTTTAATCCTTCAATTAAAAACTTACAAAGAAAAATAATAAGAACAAACAAAGAATTAGATTTGAATCGAAAATTTTAAATTTTAAGTTGAAAAGCTTATGATAGATATAGAAACTTAATTTTAGGAAGTTAATCTATTTTTTTTAAAAATATGTTTCTGCGATTACTGCCAAAGCTTTCATTCAATATGAACAAAGAGAACATATGAGATATCGGAGATAAAATCATAGAATATATACCCACAGTATTAAGCTTTGATGTGAAAATATTGAAATTTTTGGATTCTCCCTCATCTTAAAATGAAGAAAAAAAAGGAAAGATGGAGAAAATCAATAGCCTCACGATACAAGAAAAAGAAAATTATATTAAATTTTAAGGTTTTTGTGAAGAGGGAAGATAATTCATGACATCAAAGACGTTAGAATTTCAATCCGAGTAAAATTTCAAAATTTTAAATATTATCCAACTTTTTGTTAAGCCCAATATGCTACAGGACAACAAATCCTACTCAAATTTAAAAATTAAAAAAAAATCCGAACAGATGGCCTTTTGTTTTAAATAGAATGGATTCTAAAGGATTTGCGCTGTTACGCTCTGAAGGAGAGGAAGAAAATGGATAGAAAGAAATCAGGAAAGAAAGAAAATAAAAAAGAAGATAAAAAAGAAGATATTTTTATTATATTTAATTGAAAAGAAAATAAAGAAGAAATAAAATAAAAAATAATTTATTATTAGTTCGTTGAATAGAAAAATGAGTAAAAAAAAGTTAATGTGTTCAAATGAAAATTATATCCTTCAATTATGTTAGTAAAAACTCTTGCATTAATATTAATCTCTTCCTCATATTTTAAATATTATGACATCTTCATTTATATAAATAAAAATATGTCCTTTTACCTTTATATGTAAATAATAATTTTTTTACAATTAATAAATATTTATAGGATAAATTAATAAAGTATGTGATATTTATTATTGAAAATAATATTATTAGTAAAATTAATAAAATAAATTATGTAAATTATAATAAAGGTTACATTTAATTCACTATCGATATAAAATATTTTATATTATTAATAAAAAACTATTGCACCAACATTAATCTCTTCCATGTATTTTAAATATTGTGATAAATTCATTTACAAAAATAAAAATACATTTATTTTTATGTGTAAATAATAATTGTTTTACAATTAATAAATATGTACAGAATAAATTTATCTATTAAGTAATATTTACTATTGAAAATAATAATTATTAGCAAAATTAATAAAATAAATTAAGCAAAAATAACATGGTGTAAATTTAATTTATTATTAGTATAAAATATTTTATATTACCAATAAATTAAAAAATAATACATCATTAAAAAAATTAAAGTAATTAAAAAATTTTATTGATAGTAAAAGAATTTTAATAGTTTTTAAATAACATCACAATATATCAAAAAAATTTATAGGTGGTAAAAGAATTTTAATAATTTTTAAATAATGTAATAATACATGAATAAATAGTAGTGTAAAATTAATATACATTGATGGTGAATCAAATTTAATTTCTATTAGCAACATTGCTAAATTAAAAAGTGTTACACTCCATCCATTTTTTGTGTTGTTTTATAAAAATATTTATATTTATTTATCATTTTAGAAAATGAATATTACATTTATTATTTTCTTCCAAATACTACCTATACTATCTTAATTAATGCTTAACAATTTTATTGATTAGTTATTTATAATGAGGAATATATTAGCAAATCACAATTTTTTTTTGAAATTGAAGTTGTTTTTGTACATTTACCTTAAATAATATTTTAAACATTACAAAAAATAAAGGGAATAAATATTATAATTTTAAATTTAATTCACTAATAGTAAAAATCATACTTATATAATCATTATATAATAATTTTTTATTGCGATCAAAATTTTTCAATAATATATCTTCTTCTTTGTTATTAATAGTTAAAATATTTTACGTTTAAATTTTAAATATAATTAAAAACATTTAATAGTTATTATTAAAATCAATAAAATAAGTTGCATTAAATTAATAGAATTACTAGTAAAATAAGTAAAAGTTAAGATAGAAGTAGATTTTATCGAAATTAATAAATTTAATAAAAGAAGTGATAATAATAATCATTAAAATTTAATAAAATTCTCACAAGCCTTAGCTGCATGGCATCTTACAAATCTTTCTAAAAATAGGGGTAAATTTGAAACAATATTTTATTGTGTCTTTTTAATACATTTTTTTCTCTATCTTCTTTCAATCAGTGGAGAAAATGGAAATTACATTGGATCCACTCTAAACTTCTACTCGAATTTCTATCTTTCTTATTTTTATCCCGTCATCCAATCAAACGAAATCCCTTTTTCTCCTTCGTTTTTCTCTTTTCCAATTTCTCTTTTTCTTAATTTCTACCCATCCAAACAATGTCTTGAGGTGAGAAGGGACTCGTAGTCGCAAGGCTTACCAAGCATTCCTTGAATATCTCAACCAATTCTGACGCAGTGCGAGGCATGGCGCCATGGCCCATGGGATTTGTAAGCCTCCCATCGATAAAGTGCCAATTCAAAGTTGATAACCCCGTCCTGATTCAACCTTGCATAAACATCAGGAAAGATGGAATTCTTCAAAATATGGTTGAAGGCAACACAAGTCCTATTATATTAATTCAGTAATAATATATATATACATATACATATTATACATTGGATTAATTAAAATTAAAATACATAAATTTAAGACTTGATCATTCTTGTAAAATTGTGTTAAAATTTGAGGGAACATCTATAAATAATTAAAAATTAGTTTATTTATTTTCCACCTCACAAATTGCAGTGAATAAAAAAGATTATTTATTAAAATTTAAAATTTCACATGAAAAATAGATATATCTTCAAAATATTTTGGATAACAAATTAAACTTTGCTATGTATGTATGATGACACTGGTCAATTAATTAAAAAAAAAAAGGGCATGAGTTAGCAACAAAATTAGAACAAATTGAGCTTCAATTTATTATAAGATTTAAAAATAAATGATAATGAAGCTTCCATTGCCCGGTTGGATTGAAGTCAACGTAGGAAGAGTTCCCAAAGACAATTTGGGTAATGCTGGCTGCAGTGGAATTCTGCGTAATGAGGCTGGGAGTTGGATCTCGGGCTTTATCCACAACATAGGCATAGTTCGTTGATGGCTGAATTATCATGGTTGGAAACGGGCCTGCGACCAGGGCTCTGATCAACATGTCCTGAACGCAATAGGCTGATAGAAAAATATTGGCAAGTGATCTTTCGCCACGAATGCAAAGAAAGTAACAAACATGCCGATCGAATCGCCTCCTATAATTTATTCATGAACTTGGGTTTTTACACTCTTCAATCGCTACCTCCAAAACTTAGTTATTTAATTTTCAATAATACAATTGGGTCTCTACCCCTATTATTGTTTAGTGTGTAGTTTGTTTTCCTTCGTTTTGTGTGTTTTTGCCCCTTCTAATTACCCAAAAAATAAATGATTTGATACGAAAAATCTTCAAAACATCCACCATATATGCTACGCGTTATTTTTTAATTGATTTGTTAGTTAAATTAAGGGGTCATTTGCTCCAATTAAAGAATCAAGGGGAAAAAGAATTAATATTCTATGATTACCCATTATATTTAGTTAAAACAAGAAAAGGAATTAAATTCTCTTGATTCACGTTGGCAACAATTTGTATATGGAAAATTTAATTATTTTTTATTATTGTTAAAATAATTATTAAATTTATTATTATAATTATTATTCATAATTATATTTATTTATTTTCTATTTATTATTATTAAATTATTGTTAACTAATATTATTACTTTATAATAATTATTATTTAAGCAATGTTAATTATTAATATTTTATTATTACACTTTTTTAATTTTCATTATTCATTTATTTATTATTACTATATTTCTATTTAGCATTATTTTATTAATAATAATATTATTATCGTTATTATTATCAGAGATGATAAATGTAAAACTTAAAATGAGAGAGTTGAATTTTCTAAGAAATTAGAATTTTCTAAAAAAATTAGGAAAATCATCATTATTTCATTTAGTATAATTTCATTGAGAAAAAAATGAGATTTTTCTAAATTATATAAATATAAAGCTAATGAAAACTCTCAATTGCCTTTTTTGTTCCTAATTATCTTGAATCAAATAGCCCTTAAATGCTGCTATAGGAAAAACAATCCTTTTCTTAATTTTTCCTCACACCTCTCTCTTCCATATTTGTCTACCTCACATGCATCTCTTTATTAGATTTGTCAAAATAGGTTAAATCAATCCTATTGAATTAATTCAATAGATAAAAATTATATATTGGTTACATCACAAATTAAGCTACTTTTTTATCAAATTAAATTGCTATAGTATCAATTTTAGTTCTAAATCAACTTTTATCAAATAAATTTTACAATCCGTTATAATAATATATTATTATTGCTATTACATCTCTTATTTATTTATTATTAACTTTATATTATTAATTAATTAAAAGTAATTATTATTATTTAATATAAGGCACAAAAACTTTTAATATGAAAATTCCCTTAATCAGGAGAGTAAAAATTACAAGACTTAATCTAAAAAAATTGTTATTAATTAAAATTGATATAAATATTTTGTTAATCAAATTCACAATATATATATATATATATATATATATATATATATATATATATATATATATATGAATATATCATTATTTTATTTTTATTGAGAGAAAAATAAAAAATGAGATTTTTCTAAACTATATACATATAAAGGGGATAAAAACCATTAATTGCCTTTTTATTTCTTAATTATCTTGAATCAAATTATTTTTAAATTAATCCAATAGATAAAAATTGACATAGGAAAAACTATCCTTCCCTTTTTTTTTTTGTATACCTTGTATTAAGGTTGGGTAGCGATAAGTTATGGTCAGTTTTGTGCTCTTTAGCCAACCGACCATTTGTAACCTTTAATTATTTTTTATCATCCGAAGTCAATCGATGCAAAAGAGGTAACTGATTGGAACTGCGAATAATAGTTTAAATCAATTTATTCGAATTAAATCGGATAACCGATTATTATCCTCCTCTTTAGTTTTTCTTCTTTCTAGACTAAAGATAAACTCACCTAAAATTTATAGAGGTGCAAAATAATGTACCAAAGTGAATTTGGATGGATTATATAAAATGGATTTCCTACTTGTAAGGCTCACCATGGAAACTACGGTGATAGCAATGATGATTCCTTGACTTTGATGTCTTCTCTGGGCCAAGTCATCATGGAAACCACAGTGATAGCATCTTCGTCGATTTTCTGGCAAGTAGCAACAACATAAGAGAAGGAGCATAATGAAAATTACTGCATAGATGATAAAGCTAAGAAACAAACAAACGAATGAAAAGAAAAGTCAAATGATTGACATTTTTTATAGAGGAAAAGTTGAAGCTTATTAAATTAGGAGTATTAGACATATAAAAGGTTGGGAATTGGAAATCTAAAGGCCTCTAAGAGTTCGAGACAATGGGTGAAAATATCAAAGATTCACAAATCAAAAAAAAAAAAAAAAAGAGCTTTGATTGGTGAAAATTAATGCACTTGGATTAGTTAGAAAAGTGGGACAAGAAGTGAACATGTGTATGGCTGAGAAGAAATACCATTAGAAAGGACAGACATTTCTTTCTTAACTTTCATATTTCTAATATATATATATTGTATTTACCTTTTTAGTGGATTGAATATGTGGTTAGGATTAGGTTTCTTTGAATTAACTAATTTTCACCAATCACCGACCATTAAATTAAAATCTATTGAAACTTAGCTCGCTTTCGACCAATCAGTTCATCTTTTTTGTCTTTATCTACTCATTATCGAGTTGTATTGATCGGATTCTAACGGGTGATGCAAAAATGCTCACCCCTACCTTGTATGCATCTCTTCATTAGATCTGTCAAAACGAGACAAGTTGATCATATTAAATTAATTCAATAAATAAAAATTATATACAAGCTACGTCATAGGTGAAGTTATTTTTTTTATAAAATTAGGTTGCTATAATATGAATCTTAGTTTTAAGTCGACTTTTACTAAGAAAATTTTATAATTCATAATAATATTATTATATCACTTATTTATTTGTTATTAATTTTATTAATTAATTAAAATTAAGTATTATTATTGAATATAACTAAAATAGTAAGAAAATAAATTAAGGTATAAAACTTTTTAATGTTGAAAATTCCCTAATTAGAGGAGTAAAAACTACAAAATTTAATCCAAAATTTTTTTATTAAAATCAATGTAAATATGTTGTTAGCTAAATTCATGATAGACACATACACATATGAATATATCTTGTAATAGTAATAATTTATTACTCTAATCAATATATATTTGGTTTCAATAGTTATTTTATATTTATTTAGTTATAATAATTATTTTATGTAATTATTTTTATTAAATTTTTAGTTTTATAATAATAAGTTTAACTTTTACATAATTTTTAGTAATAATATTAAATTTTAATATGATTATTTATTCTAATAAACTTATATAATATATATTGAAAATATTAAATATATATTTATAGTTTTATTAAAAATTATTTAATATTATTCATATAAATATTAAAATATAATTTATTAAAATCATATTTTAATATATGTAAATTAATAAATTAATTATTATTTATTAATATTAATAGGCTAACGGATTAAATTAAATTATTAGCATAATAAAATCAAACTAGCAAATAAATTTAACAATCCGACGAGTTAATTAATGTTAATCCCTTTTCAAATTAAACCATTATTATCATATTTTATACCAATTACACTCCTACATCAAATAAAATTATACCGCTTTCAATACCTCTCCTCGCAGTTGACCATTTGGTTCTTGGACTGATCTACTTAAATTCTAGAAATAATGATTAATTAGGCTAGTAGCGCAAATCCAACGTGGAGCCTTGTACGAAAATACGCGTCAAATCTATACTTCAATTCTCTATTACAAAAGCAAGGTTTTTTTACCACTTTTTGTTGGGACATGTGTTGCGCTATGGGAAAATTTTTTCCCGATCAACAGACAACACTGTCCCAGATTTATTTTTATGCTTTTTTTTTTGCCTTTCATTTGTATTATTATAATATAATTTAAATATTATAAATTTAATATAATATAATTTTTTAGAACAAAATATTTTAAATAATTCAAATTTTTTATTTAATTAAATTAATTTATTTTATTATATATTCTTTATTTTTTACTTTTATTACTTTATAATTTAGGTATTATTTTTTTCATTTTATTTTTTTTCATATTTTTGTGTCCACTTTTATTGTTTTTAACTCAAATGATAATATTATTAAATAGTATGTACATATAATATTCTAAATTTTATACTTAAATTTTTATAAATATTTTAAATAAATTAAATAGTATGTATTCCATAGTATATTTCATAGTAATATTACATATAATATTATTAAATATTACATACATATAATATTCTAAATTACATACTTAAATTTTTATAAATTAAATTTTTTCATGCAAATTAATAAATGAAATAATTAATTGTATAGTCTAATTTTTAAATACAATATTTGAATATTATAATTAAATTTATTTATTTAAATTTTGTTAATATTTTTTTATATCAAGTTCATGTACAATATAACAAATTAAATATATATGAATTAAGATTTTAGCAAGGCCTTATACTTTATATATTATTTTTTATACTTTTTTCTTTTTCATTTTTATTTTTTATAATTTAAATACTATTGAATAATATAAATTTAGCACAATTTAATTTTTAATAATAAAAAAATTTTTTAATTAAATTAATTTATTTTATTATATATTTTGCTTTTAATTGCTATCATTTATTAGCTTAGACATTGTTTCTCTTCTTTTATTTTGTTTTGTTCATATTTTTTTATTTTTTATATCCACTTATATTGCTTATGACTAAGACATTAATATCACTAAATTCTATAGATATAATATTATATATTTTATTTTAATATATATGAATATTTTAAATAAATTAAAATTTTAAAATAAAAATTATTAATTGAATCAATTAGTTGTATATTATATGTTTTAATAATAATATTTTAATATTAAAATTAAATTTATTTAATTAAATTTTGTCAACATTTTTTATACTATACCTAAAAATAAATACATATCAATTAGGAGAATTTCAAAAAAATTTAATTTTTTATGTATTATTTTTCTTCATCATATCTACTTCATTACATGCTTTTCTTATTCTTTGTTTTTTTAAGTTTAGATGCTATATTTTTAAGTAGTATAGATATATCACATTATATTTTAATATTGTATATTTTATTTTTCTTATTACTTTATGCTTCACATATTATTTCTCATCTTTTTATTTACTTTGCTGCGTATTTTTTCTTTTTTTATGTACACTTTAATTATTTATAATTTAAATAATGATATTATTAAATAATATAAATATAATATGATGTATTTTATTTTTAACTTATTTAAATATTTTAAATGGATTGACACTTTAACATAAAAATTAACAATAAATTAATTAATTACATATTTTATTTTTAAATATAAAATACAAAGATGTTTTAAATTTTATTTATTTAGATTTTGTTATTTCTTATAATAATTATCATGTATTATATTTTGAATTAAAAATACATTAATTGGAATTTAATTAAGAGTTCACAATTCACATACTATTTTCCTTTATTTCATCTATTTCATTATATATTTTTCTTCTTTTTTTTTATCCATTTCTACTATTTAAAGTTTAGATGTAATATATTGAATAATTTAGATATAATAAAATTATATTATTATCACATTATTTTTATTAAGTCAAAACACTTTACTTAATTGAATTAATTTATTGAATATTCTATTTTTAAATCTTTTTTACTTTACAATTCACACATTATTTATATTATTTTAATTTTTTGTTACATATTTTTCCTTCTTTTATGTTCATTCATATTATTTATAGTTTAAACATTAAAATCATTAAATAGTATAGATATAGTATGACATATTTTATTTTTATTATAAAATATTTTAAATAAATTAAGATTATTAAACATATTAATTGAATTAATTATTTATACATTCTATTTTTAATAAAATTAATTAAAATTTTAATTTTATTTTTTTACATTTTATTTTGATACTAAATTTTAAGTAAAATATTTTAAATTAAATATATATTAATGAAATCTTCTTATTATAAAAGGAAAGTTTTTTGGAGGAATCTTTTTATTCTTAAAGGAGAGTTTTATGGGAAAGGGTTTATAATTTTTTTTTTCCTTGCATGCATTGGGATGAGGAAAAAGCTTTCCCGCCCAATACTGTTTTTTAATGTTTTATAATTCAAGTATTATTGAATATTATAATTTAGGTATTGTTTTCCGTTTTTTTATTTATTTTGTTTCATGTTAGCTTATTTCTTATATCCACTTATATTAATTATAACTCAATTATTAATATTATTAAATAGTAAATATAACATTATATAATTTATTTTTAAATTTTCATAAATATTTTCAATAAATTAAATTTTAGCATAAAAATTATTACTTAAATTAATTAATAACATATTCTATTTTTTAATAATAATATTTTAAGTTTAAAATTAAATTTATTTATTAAAATTTTATCAATATTTTTATATTAAAGGTAAAATTCATTAACCTCCCCTAGGATTTGGGTATAAATCATTTGCCTCCCTTTCATTTTTAAAAGAGACAAAAAGCTCTCTTACCAATTAACGATTAATAACATCATTAGAGATAGAATTTTTTTACTAATTCTTCCCTTTAATTAATCATCAGAATATAAGTCGCCAGTTTCATTGTTTGCCAACCCCTTTCCTTTTCGTTTACACAGACAAGAGGCCAAAGAAATTTCTGAAAGCACACATTCATTTCCTCTATCAATCAACCACAAATCATCATTCTTAAACCATTTATACATTACTAAGGTTGATGTAAGTTGTCTGAAGTCAAGTTTTTTTCGCTATGGTTTTATTTTGAGAATTTTTTATGTTTCAAAAATTTTAATAATAGCTATTTTTCCACATTTACAAAATTGATTCACATCCTTAATCCTAAATCTTCACTACCAATCACATTTAAAGAAGGCATTATATTTGCAAATAAACTAAATATCAATTTTTTGCAAAATTCTTAACACAAGAAAAATAATTTTCAATCAAAGATAAATTCTAGCAATAGACAACTCAAATGAAAATTTCCAATCAACAATTTAAACTAACCTTCTTTTACAAAAATAGAATAGAAGAAAGTAAATTTACACATTGTAAAATGACAAAATATCATATTTTTTACACTAAAACAAGAGAAACTGCCATTTTTCAGCAGTTTAAGATGACCAAAATGCTTTAACTTTTAAGCTTTCCTTTAAGCCTAAGAGACAAAAATGATCAAAATCTATATTTGTTAACCTTCTAATTGTTTTGCTTTCATGAAATGCACACAGAAGGTTTGATTTTTTTTTCTTTCCTATTTCTTAATGGTTTATAAGCTTTTCTGGAGTTTTAATAAAGGCAAAAATATCCTAAAATTCAATTTTTTGGTCAAACTAATGTGAAATTGTATTAGATATATCCTAACTCAAATACAATTAAAGAAAAAGGAAGGATATTCTCGCCATATTTTAAAAAAGAAAAAGAGATTGGAAGCAATAAGAGATAAAATTGATGCCACAAAGGTTGAATCTCTTTTAATAAGTCTTCAAGTTTTTACAAGAACTTAGAAAAAAAACTCTCATAAGCAATCAAATTGCATTCATATCAAAAGTCAAAGTCTAATGTAATAGAAGAAATAAGCCTCCTTATATAACTTTCTAAAATCTTAATTGAAAAATACTCTCAAATAATACCAAACACGCCGAAAATGCTTTAAAATAATTCAGCACAAAATAAACACAAATGAAAAGCCTAAATATTATATTAAAGTCCAAAATAACAAATAATAGAAAAATGGGATGAGGTGACACCAATTAAGGATGTGGCATCGATGTGGCATCATCTTCTTGATGTTGATGATATGGTATTGATATGAATTATGATTGATGTGGTGTTGATGTGGCTCCATCTCCTTAATGATGTAGTGGTGATGTGGTACTAATTTGGTGATAATGTGGCAAAATTCAAATGTACTTGAACAATCTCCTCTAAATTAACTTCCTTATAATTGACCTCCCAACATAAACACCATTACATAACATCTCAGTTAACTAGTAAGGGAGCTTAGTGTTTTTTTTTTTTTTTAAATAAAGGGGAGACAAATAATTTATCTAAATCATAGAGGAGGTTAGTGAAATTTATTTTAGTTTTTAAGTATTATGTCTATATATTAAATTAAATAAATATTAATTAAAATTTTATCAAAACTTTATACTTCATGTATTATTTCAAATGTTTTCTTTATATTTCTATCTATATCATTTACAACTCAAACACTATTAAATTGAATAATAAAAATTTAATACAATAGAATTTTTTATGATAAAAATATTTTAATTATGTAAAATTTTTTATTTAATTAAATTAATTTATTTGAGAGCAAATTTCACTGACGCAAATTTCGCTAACCTCAAGGGAAATTAGTGAAATTTATCCTAATCTTTAAGTATTATGTCTATATATTAAATTAAATACATATCAATTAAAATTTTATTAAGAATTTATACTTCATATACTTCATATTTTTCTTTGTTTTTTTATTTATATCATTTACAACTCAAACACTATTAAATTAAATAATACAAATTTAATACAATAGAATTTTTTATGATAAAAATATTTTAATTATGTAAATGTTTTTATTTAATTTAATTAATTTATTTTATTATATATTTTATTTTTAACTCTAATTATTTTATAATTTAGGTATTATTTATTTTTTTTATTTGCTCTATTTCATTTTTTTATTTTTCATATATACTTATATTACCCATAACTCAAATATTAACAATATTGAGTAATATAAATATAACAATATATATTTTATATTTTAATTTTATAAATATTTTAGATAAATTAAAATTTTAGCATAAAATTATTTTTTGATTCATTTAATTGCATATTATTTTTAATAATAAATTTTATTATTAAAATCAACTTGTTTATTATATTTTTATTATAAATTATTTTAAATAATTTAAATTTTTATTTCATTAATTAATTTATTATATATCCTATTTTTCTTATTACTTTGTTTCTCACATATTTTTTTCTCATTTTTTTATTTGCTCCACTATATATTTTTTGTATGTGTACTCCTATTGTTTACTGTTAGAACACTAATATTATTAAACATTATATGTATAATATAATATATTTTATTATTAATTTATATAAATATTGTAAAATAATTAAAAATTTAATATTAATATTATTGATAAAAATTAATTAATTGTATATTTTATTTTTTAGAATAACATTTAAAATTAAATTGAATTTTATTTATTTAAAATTTAAAATATAATATTTTATTCTATTTTTATAATAATTTTTAAATATTATATTTTAAATTAAAAATATATCAATTAAGATTTTGTTAAGAATTTTTAATTTACATATTATTTTTTCTCATTTCATCTATTCTATTATATATTTTTCTTCTTTTTTCATATTCATTCCTATTATTTAAAGTTCAAATATTTTATTTGCTATAAAATTCAAGAATTTTTTTTTCACTTTACTCTTACTCACTTTTTTATTCTTATTTATTTCCTTTTATATTTTTCTATTATTATATATTTATATAATTACGTTATATGTAACAAATTTTAAAATAAAAAATATCTAAGTTATATTTTTAAGATTTTATTTTTATATATTAAATAAAATATTTTAATATATAAATAAATTATTTTATTTTTAAAAAATTTATTTTTCTTTTATTAAATATTGACCTGTATATAACACAAACTTAAAAAATAACTTTTTTATAACACTTCAAATTTTGTCAATAGAATTGTTAACTCTCTCTCTCTCACACACACATACACATACATATATATATATATATATTAACAATTTTAAATTTTTATTAGAATGAAAAAATATATTATTAATTTAATGATAATAAAATAATAAAAATATTAATGAAAAATATTATAACAATTTTTATTAAAATATATCCTTTTTATGAAATATCTATTAAATTTTCTTTGTTTTATCTCTCTATTACCTCTTTTAATGTGAAAATCACACTCTCTTTCTCTCTCTCTATTTTTTTTTTCCATTTCCTTTCTCTATTTTCCGGTATGTTTCGCATAAGCTTAGATTTCCATTGAAAAGATTTACTTTGCTTTTATTTCATATATAAAAAGCCCTGTTTTTCAACAGCAGTTACCCAGAAAATTGATACAGGGAGAATTCATTTGCATCATTAAAGAGCCCAGTATTCAAGAGAGAAGATTAATTAATAATGATATGAAACGTGCTAGAGATAAACTTTGAAAAAAATGGCATCTACAGAGACTTCAATGATTATTTCAACCTTCACCTATTATTTTTTTGAAAGAAATGAATTTATTATCATTTCAAAATTTAACTGGAGAAGAATAAGGTCAGTAACGTGGAGGGAGACAACCAGTCACTTAAATATAAAAATGAAAGAAATATGAAGATTAACCAGCAATGCTCCATGTGATCCAAAAAGCAACGCAACCAAATTAATCAATCTACGGAAACCCATATTCCTCAGGTGAGACAAAGAACAAAGAAAGACTGAAAAAGAATTTTGCAAATGAGTAAGAATAACAGAATTTTTCGGGATGGAAAATATTCTTTTAGTAGAGTTAAGTTGTTAACAAATGAAAAGATAGTGCATTTTGTTTGAATAAAAATGTCTAAGATATTTATTAATCTCCATATTAACTGTGGAGAGGTTAGCGGTCCTCAGTAGAAAATAATTAAATTAATATAATTAAAGTCATGACATTACAATAATATTCAATTTTATTTTAAAAACCTTTTTCTTTTAATAATTATATATATTAACCGATTTATTAGTTTAATGATTAAAAAAAGTCATATAGGATAAATAGTACAAAACAATAATTTGAAGGATGGCAGTAACATTTAAATTATATTATGCTTTTTACTTATAGGTAGTGTTTTAAAAATCTGGCCCAATTGTCTGAATCAAGCCATATTAATTCGAACCAAAGGTTGATTCCGATTGAATCGTTGAGAACTGGTTTAAATTCAACAATTTGCCATGCCAAACCGTTAATTCATACTAGAGATTGATTTAGATTGAACCGGTGAGAGTTGGTTAAATTTGATCATCAGCCATAAATTGCTTACCTGATCCACTAGATTTACCATTGTGCCACTACTGCTTTTATGTTTAATAGTCTGAATTATATACACATATATATGGATAAAATGTTATGAATCACATATTATTATATATTTATTTTATTTACTTATTATTTATGCATTATTATTTATCCATATTACATATGCACATATTTACTATTTTTTCAAGCTCAATTTCAAGATTTATTATAATACATAATTTTAAATAGGTCTAATTTTTTATACATTTTTTACATGCATATATATATATATATATATATATATATATATATATATATAATACATAATTTTATTTATAAAAAATTATGCTGAACAGTTTAACTATTTAATTTATTAAAATCTAATTTTGATTCAATTAGATCAATAATTGAATTAAATTTTAAAAAAACATATCAAGGGTTCAACCACAATTCTTTCATTTTCCATTTCAACAACGATTTTGATGGTTTTTTTTTCATCAATAAAAATTTATTCCAATTATATGTGTTATATCATTCACTTGCTACTCACTTTTCATAAAGTGTGAGGTCTCCAATTTCATAAACCTCACTATCTATTAAAGAAAATAAATACTTATTCTTTAAAAAATGTGCTAGTAGCATTTTTCTTTCTCAAAATAATCATGAAGTTTGCGCATGATGCCCTTTCGTGGTCAAACAAGTTTTTTCCATGGTCATTTGGAGAAATTCCATCTTATTTTTAAAATAAGAGTATTTTATTATTTTAAAAAAGAGATAAGCGTAATTTTAAAAGTAGGTATATAGACTCTATAAATATAAATTTTCTTATATTTTTATGAGTCTATTTTTATTTCACTAAAATAAATAATACTTTTACTTGTAAAGTAAAATATTTAAGTTATTTATAAATAAAGATATCAAACGGAATCCAATTTGTAAATATATTCGAATTTATTTGGATTTTTAACAAATTTAGACACTCTAAAATTTGACTTTAACTTTTTTTTTATAGATAATATAAACCTATTTGTTACGAATCAAGTCCATACCAATTGAGTAGAATTTATTCCGTTCGTAAACTTGTAACTAAAATTTATGAATTTATTCGGTTTTGTATAATTTTTTGACGAATTTACGCTCTAAAATTAATTTTTTTAACGAATAGTACAAATTCATCGATCAACGATTGGATTTATATTTAACTCGGTCTGCCCACTTGACACCCAGTTTGAAAAACAAACAGGTGCGACACAAAAACGCAACTTGTTGTGCGGGCCCCAGGCCCATGTGGGAGGTGTGTCTGGTCGTGGTCACGAACTAAGTTTCCGTCTCAAAATGGTCATTTGCTTCCTTGGTCAGCAATTTCCCCAAAAGGGTCATTGGCAGGCTAGTGCATCTGCAGCGCAAAATACTCAACTTTCTCGCCCTCCCATTTGATATGACTTCATCGGATACCATGCCGTGGGACCCCTTAGCTCTGTCTGATTTGTTTCCTACATCTTTTGTAAGAAAAAAATTCAATTATTTATCTTTATCATTACAGGTACTTCAGATTATAAAAGAGGTATTTTATTTACTTAATATTATATATAAATTATATGATGAAAAATAATATTTATTTTTTAAAATAAAAATTATTTTCTTCTTTTAAGATGTTATAATTCATTATTTTATTAACTACAATATATATATCTTTCATTCTTAAATAAATGAATTTTGTTTTATGAAAGATGTCTCTCATCAAGCAAAGAAGGGGCTGAACTTGTTTTCATTCTACATTCTCTTTTGAAAATCTCTTATGCCGTAAAAATTTACTCACAACAATTAGCCTTCCCGTTCAAAACAATGTTTTAAAGTCCACCTGACTACTGCTCCGTTTGGATTGAGATTGGATCAAGCGTTTGAATCGATTGACAGAATAATAATAATAATAATAATAATAATAATAATAATAATAATAATAATAATAATAATATACTGTTTAAAATATATTATAAAACAAAAATAAAATCATCATTTGATAAAATGGCATTTTAAATTAAAAATTAAAAATATTGATAGGATCATAATTACAATCACCAATTATATATAAATTTAGAATAAATAGAACTTATGAATTAGAATTTATAAAAATTGATTTATATTTTTAGCTAATATCGATCACAAATGCACATGTAATTCATTTTAGTTTAATTCTTTTAAGTCTTGAATTATTATCACATTAGGCATTCAAATTTTAAAAAATAAAATAAAAGCTTAAATTGTAAATTATTTTGTAAACTTCAATTAAAATTTTAATATTGAATCATGGAATTTTTATTAACATGTATTTATAAATATATATAATATAATATTTAATTTGCTTGCAGTGTGTAGTTATATATATGCTTGTTTTGTGTAGACATGTAAAATAGGACTCGTGACTATTGATAATGTGGACAACTTGTAATCATAAATCAATGCGAGCAGTTTAGTATGAAGCTCGCATTTAATGTAGGTTTATGTGGCCAAACTCGTGTGGGCAAAAAATTATTTTTTTCCTTACACTTAAGCCTAATATATATAAAAAAAAAATTCAACCCAATTACTTCCTAATAAATTCAATTCAATTTTTATACTCTAATCCAATTTTTTTGCCTAAATAATATAATGAAAATTAAAATATTAAAATTTAATTCATAAATTATAAAATAAAATAATTAATAAAAATATAAAAAATTACAAGTTGCTTGTGAGTAAGCTCGCACTATATGCTAGGCGATGTGGGTAGCTTAACATAAAACTCATATTTAATACGAACTTATGTGTTCAAGCTCGTGTAGGTAAAAGTCTGTGCGAGTTAGGCTCATATAAACTTACCTCACTTGTTATACATGTTTATTTTGTGGGAAAATATTTTCATTAAAATTTTTCACTAATTTATACATAAGTAAAAGAATTTTATGTCATATATATTATAATTAAAAAATAATATATGATATCATGAGAATAAGAATTTTAATATTTCCTGTTTTTAACATTAATAATTATCATTATTGTATAATTATACAGATAAATAAATAAGATTATTTCCATATATAAAAATATTATGAGAAAACAAACAGACCCTAGGGATTGAATACTTTGCCATGCGGTTGTAAAATCATATTTTAACCTCCTCTGAAATTTAAAATATTGTAGTTGCCTCGTGATAGTGAGGTTGCAGAAAATTAGACTGGACTTTTCTCTTCTGATAGATACAATTACCCTACGTTTCGTAGGATGGAAAATAAAAATTAAAAAAAAAAGAAAATTTTGAATTTAAAATTTTCTTATCCTTGATCCGAAGAAAATAAAAGGCAATTTTGCACTTATAATATATTCATATATTAATATTTTAAAATTTTTTCTATTCTTTATTCTAACTAAATTTCAAAATTTTCCTTCTTTTTATTTTGAGGAAAATATAATTTACCTTTTTGAACTTTAACTGATTAATAAAAATAGTACATAAATTTTAAAATTTTATATTTTACTTCTTTAAACTTAAAAAAAGATGAAAATATTAATTATAAATTAAATTTAAAAATTTATTTATTTGACTATTTTAACAATATACAGTCACCTAGGAACCATGAATGTATTATGACAATAATTGAAACTCATAAAATACATAATATTAAAATTTGATCAACTTGTAATTAATTAAAATTGCTTTTTAAAAAGTCTCAAAAATTCATTTTTGTAACGTCTTAATAAATTTTACATAATATATAGTTTTGAAAAACCAAACTATTTTGACCAGGATAGTTTAGAAATATCATAAATTTTTTTGTTAAATTATTCTAGAAAATTATTGTTTGAAACATTGTATAAATGAAAATTTTAATTTAGTGGGGCACATTCATTCTTAAAATATTGAGCAAATTAATATAATCAAAATAAATTTTATATTTATAAAAAAATTTATTCCAAAATTTAAAAGCAATTTTCGATCCTAATTTTTTAATTCTTCTTTAATTTTTTATGATGAATTTATATCAAATTTAAATTTTTTTCTCATTTGTCTAAATGAAATAGTAGTTTACTGTAATAAAAAATAAAATTAAAAAATATTATTATTAATTTAAATTAATAATTTTATTATTTAAAAATTTTTAAAAATAATATAAATTTTTAAAATTTATATATTATTTTTATCATTGTATCAAAAGTTTAAATGGAATATATTATATTTTTCTCTTTTATCCTGTCCAACGGATGAAATTGGGATAGAAAGAACGGATGAAATTGGGATAGAAAGAAATGCGGGCAAAAAAGTTAAGAGAGAAATGCAATACTTGGGATGAAATTGAAGGAGACAAAGGGAATGTTTATTTGTATTTTTTGTTTTTAAAATAGTTTTATAAAATAAATTTTAAAAATAATTTTTAAAAATAAAAAAAAATGTTTGATAAAATAATTGTTCTTATTTTTAAAACACATATTTTTAAAATAATTTTTTTTAAAAAAACTTAAACAAACAAATATTTTTATTATTTTATTTTTAAAAACTTAAAAGTGTTTTTAAAAATAATTCTTAAACATACCCAAAAATTTTTCCAAAAGAGCGACGTGAATCCCACCGCAAAAACTTTCCCCCCTCAGGAGAAGCATGCAGAGAAGGCTGGAGTCTCTCAAATTTTTCCAAATTTTGCCCCTATTCCCCCGAGCTTCCCAATTCCCGTATGCCCCTATGCGCATAAACCCTAAACGCGCTTCTCAAGTGCGTTCCCCCCCCCCCCCCCACTTCATTTTATTTTTTATTTTTTGAAATTTCAGATTTAAGAAATATGTTGTAAGAGAAATATTTTAATTTAAAAATATTTTATCAATATTTTTTAAAAACACTTAATTTTAAAAATATTTAAATATTTTATGAGATATTTTATTTTAAGAATATTTAAATATATTTTTAAAAATATTTTCTTAAAAAGTATTTATTATTTTTATCTTTTATTCATGAGAACAATATAATAATTTAATTCAATTATAATTTTTTTATTTTTTATTTTTTAATAAAAAATAATTTCTCTTCCAATTTTTTCTAATTCCAAACAACTTAAAAAAAAACCTATTTTTACTTTAATTTTTTTCTCTTTTAGTTTCCTTCTCCTCTCCCTTCTCTCTCCGTACAAACAAAGCATTAATTTCGTGGTTTACAATCAAAACATTAATTTCTTTTAAACCAAGCATGAGTTAGCTTTAACTTGATTCCTGTGACAAACTTATTCAGTTTTCCTCGGAAGCAGGTTCCGTACTTCTTCCTTTCTCCAACATACCACAAATGAACATTCCGGTCTTCCGCACTATCTCCTTCGAGCCAGCCATAGCATCAAGCATAAGCATCCTTGCTTTGCTACTAGGCCTCTACATACTCTCATCCATAAGAAGAGGCCGCGAAAAGAACAAGGCGCCGCCAGCAGCCGGCGGTGGATGGCCTTTGATAGGGCACCTCCACCTTCTAGGCAGGCAACTGCCTCATGTGACGTTGGGTGACATGGCTGACAAATACGGACCGGTCTTCACCATAAGACTAGGAGTTCACCCAACATTGGTAATCAGTAGCTGGGAGATGGCTAAAGAATGCTTCACTATAAACGACAGAGCGTTTGCAAGCCGTCCTAAATCTATAGCCTTTGAAATCATGGGCTACAAGTTCGCCATGATAGGGTTCAGTCCATATGGACCTCATTGGCGTAAAGTACGCAAGATGGCCACAGTTGAGGTTCTCTCCAACCACCGTCTTGAGATGCTCGAAGATGTCAAGGAGTCCGAGGTGAAGGCTGCCATGAAAACCACCTACGATTTCTGTGTAAAGAATGGTTCGGAGAAGGTAGAGGCAGAGATGAAAAAATGGTTTAGTGACGTATCCTTAAACGTTGTGTTCAGAATGGTCGTAGGGAAACGGTTTGTCGGGGACGGAGAAGACAGTGAGAGGGAAGAGAATGATAGAACTCGAAAAGCACTGAGGGATCTGTTTGACCTGAGTGGGTCATTTGTAATATCGGATGCGCTGCCGTATTTGAGGTGGTTGGATCTGGGGGGACAAGAGAAAGCCATGAAGAAGACAGCAAAGGATTTGGACGATGTTGCTCAAAGGTGGCTGGAGGAACACAAACGCAACAGATCATGGGCTCATGGTTCGGGCCAAGCGGTGAAGGATAAGCATGACTTTATGGATATGCTGCTTTCCATTGTGGATGAAGATGAAGTGCTTGAAGGTCATGATGCCGATACTACCATCAAGGCTACATCCCTGGTTTGTCATCGTATCCAAATTTAATTTTTGTTCTTTTTTTCCAATTTGCTGTTTTTTAATTTTGTCATCCGTAGCCGTCTACGTCTCCTCTCCCATCTATACAATTCGGATCTTCCTAGAATTTAGAACACAGAAGTATGAATTCTGCTATAAATTCCTTGGGTAGACATAGACTATACGGTATAAGCTTTAGAACAATTGTCTTTGTTAAATTCAGAAGAATTACTGAGATACAAAATTATTTACAGATTTCACAATAGTTTCTTATTGCGTCCAAGTGAATATGAGATGGGAGTAAAATGGGATAAGGAAAAAGAAGAAAATGGACTGTTAAATTATGAAATTTTTGCCTTCGTTTGAATATTTAAATTTGTATAAAGAAAGATAATATGAGGTTTAATTAAAATGTATAATCAATCATAATACTTTTTATAATTTTACTTTTTAAAAAAATAAATTTATCAATTGAGCATTAAAAATATTATGTAAAAAATATAAATTGAAATATTATAGGAAGTTAAAATAATAAACAATCCTAAAATTTTTTTTAAATTTCACCTCTCTTAAAATATTAAAATATGTTCACCTCTGATTATTGGGTCCGACTCCGCCGCCAGCGGTCAGCGCTGTTACCGTAGTCATTTTTTTATTAATTCTTTGGGACCGCAGGTCGGCAGGATCACATGATAGAGATAAGTTTAAAATTGTTTATAGTCACCACAGGTAATTGATGCATAAATGAATCATCCAGTATTATATCGCTGTCAACGGGTCATGTGAACCCATACATGAATCTTGCAGCAGTAAGTTTGCCGCGGTCGTTGACAAATAAAAAAGGCTCCAGAACAGAGGTTATAAGGACAAAGAGGCCATTTTACCCTAAAAATTTTAAAACTATGTATAACTCTTACGTAATTAAATAAAAAAATTTTAAAAAATATTTTTACATAATGTATTTCCTGCAAAATTTTTAGCTGCTTAAAATCTTAAGTCATATTATTTCCACAATTTCTTTTTATTTGTTGTTTAAAGTAAATTAATGTATAAGGATTAAAAAAATAATAAATAATTTTAATTTTAAGAGAAAAGTTATATTTTATTAATATATTTTTTCTAAAAATTAATTGATGAATAACATTATTCAATATTTATTAAAATAATGAACATAATATTTGAATAAAATAATAAAAATAATTTTATTCTTTCAAAATTGCAGATCGATAAGTGAAAAAAAAAATTCTTTGTAATAAACACTTAAAAAGAAATAAAAAAATATAACAACCCGAGTAGTGTCGGAGAAAATGAATATAGCAAATATTTTTCACCCAGCCCAAACCACCTATTGAAACCTGAAAATTTTCGTATAAACTCGGTTGGGTATAACAAGATGGGTGGAGACAGGCCCAAAAATATGTAGAAACTTAGCTTTTCGGGCGGAGTCGAAATGTGAAGTCTTAACTAGTTGCAACTAAGGTAAATCGACTCATTTTAATAAAATTACATTATTTATCTATTTAATGGACCTAATTACTCTTTCTTCACATTAAACCCTGGCCATTTTCGTTTTTTTTTTTTTTCATTTCCTCAAACATCTTAACCTTAATAAAGCAGCAGCCTCCATCTCTCATCCCTCATCTCGCCCATCTCCCTCTTCAATCTGACAGCCTAATCTCTTTCTTCACTTTTTCATATGACGATAATAATGAGAACACATAGCTCCTTGTTTTTAGATTCTTTGTAACATTTATCTCGTCATTTTTTTGTTTTCTCTGATAACCCCAGAACTTTCTAAAAAAGAACATGCAATAGGGCCTTTTTCTGCTTCTGGCTCAACTAAGTCTTTGATTTGAGGTGAAGATTAAATTGACTAGTGAATAAAAAAGGTGGCTTTTTTGGGAAATCACCATTGGTAGGATGAATAGTGTGGTGGTTTTATAAAGAAATATGGGACTTGAGGAGGCATTTAAGGCAGTGATGACGGGAATTTCTTAAAAAAACCATCAGAAGTTGAAGTCAACGAACACGAATTGCAGGAGTGATATTTTGATTATGGGTTTAGTTGTTCTCAATTAGTAAAAAAGATGAGATATTTTGATTTTCTATTGTCTTTTGTTATTTTCTTTAAGATATGAATTTTATTTGATAATTATGTTGTGATTTGGTCTTGATTTATATTGATTTTATAAATTTGGTTGAATGTCAATTTTTTTCCTTTTTTTTGGCATAATATTAGTTTTTTTTTTTCCTTTTTGCATATAAATGGTTTGAGAAAAATGTTAAATTGGGTCTCATTTTTATTAAAAACTTCAAGTCAGTGGGGAGTCGATTACAACGTGCTTATTGAAACCTATTATAATCGATAATGAATGTGCATTCAAATATCTACTAACAATTTATGATGCACAATTTCTAATGGTTGAATAACTGAACTACTTTTAGCCATTCATATACCTCATGGATGCCTATCTTTATTGTTGTGCGGAGGGAATGTTTAGTTGTCAAAAGTTAGTAGCTTTCTATTCAATTTCAAAATTGAGCAACACATGCTTGCCACCCTCAACTAATATATCACTAGCTTTCCTTTATTTTCATGTAGCATATTTGGGATAGATAATGAAACATTAAAGATTTATCATTCATCAAATGAGATTTCATGTACAACATGCTTTTGCAAGTAACATTTGGATGTTATTAAAGCACTCATGCATACTAAATTATAAAAACACCTTACATAAGTAATGCCTTGAGGCATAACAAATTGGAGAAAAGGACAATTACAAATAGGAAAAGAGACAACTCCATTTATTTTATATATATCTTATTCTATATTTTACAATATGAAAAAGATGATTACAAGTTAACACAATCGATCCCTAAGCTTAATGTCAAGCTGCCCCATTAGGCTTGCTAACACCTTACCCTTTTAAAAGACATTTTTAGCCAAATGCATTATAGCATAAGTAAACATACTTTTTATACAATCCAACCCTTATTAATCCTTACTAATTCTGTTACACCATAATACCCTTAAAGTAGTTTTTTACCTTAATATCCATGGCAACACTTTTAATCCTTAAAATTGTTATTAGTGAACCTTTGTTGAAATATGAATTCTTTATTTCTAATAGCACTCTCAAATTCATTTCATTAAGTTGATAGTGAATAAATTGAAACAAAAATTAAACGTACTTAATAAATTAGAAAAAAATCAATAAACTAAATTTCGAAACTACAAAATTCATCCTTAAAATCCTGCATATCTACTATAATTGGCTAAATAAATATATAATCCTACTGCATTTAACAAGATAAGGTTTTGATTGTTATTATTATTTTCTACTGCAAATCATCTTATTGAAAAGTGAAAGAATAAATATATTTAATTAAAGATGAAAATGAAAAAATCAACCAATGACTTAAAATAAAAAATTAAGAGTTTATATTACTACATTTAGTGGGAATACCTTCATGGCATACTTTTAGAGGACAACTACTATTTTTTTAATTTTTTAATTGAAATATATTCCAATACTAACCAAGGCACTAAAAAGATTAAAATGTAAAAAAGATAATATGGAAAATATTAAAATTACATCTTTTCATATATACTAACTCCTAAACATAGAACTTACAATGTATAAGTTTAAAATTAAAAAAATAAAAATATTCAACAATATCTTTAGTACATTCAAATTAGAGATCTTTTATAAATAAAATATTTAAAAGTTATACATTCTAGAAATATAGAAAATCAATTCATGATATGCCAAATCATTGAGAAAAAACAACAATATTTTTTTTATCAATAATACAATACATTAATGAAATGCAACTTTTTTTAAAACAACAATTGATATGATTACAATACATAAAATAATCATAAAAGTTAAATCCTAAAAAATAAAAAATTCAAAAACTAACATAAAATACTCAACAAGGTGAATCAAACACAATGGTAGTAGTGGTAAATGATAGTAACGAAGACAAAACAATGACCAAAAGCAACTTATCAAAGAGAGGATGCTAGAAAAGGAAGGAAGGATAAGACAAGAGGAGAAAAATGGAAGGTCAAATATTAGGCTTTGATATATAATCTAATTTAGTGGCAGAATAATTTATCACTAATTAATGTTAAATGAAATGGTATATTTTGATTAGCAATAGAATTAAAGATGAATTTACTAATACCCATAACTAATTTTTTTAAAAAAATTCACTTAACTATTAAATAAATTTTTATGCAAAAAATCATTATTAAATCTATCAATGATTTAAAACCTTGATTTTTTTACTTCATCGCTAACTTTGTCAATAAATTTTACTCACAAAATTAGTAATGAATGAAACTTTAAATTGAAAATTCTATAAATAAAAATGTAACAAAATTAATGATAAGTTGGAAAATTTGTCACTAAATTCATTACATAAATATAACTAATAGAATCTCATTTACCAATGAAAAAAAATCATTTCTAAATCTATCACTAAATGTAAATTTTCTTTTCCTTTTGTGTGTGTATGCTTTTAATCTGATGTGTCTCTCACCATACAAATTGAAATATTTAATTGAACAGTTGATATTTGTTTAAACAATTAATAATTATCATCATTAATGAAAAAATTTAATCACTAATATCTCTTACATTAAGTAGATAAATATTAGGGAATCAAATAATTATCCATATTCCTTAAATTAAAGGTTATGTTTAATCAATAATTCCAAAATTTTTCCACTTAACCCAATCATAGATTAAAAGCAGAATTTTAAGTGCTTAGATACAACAAAACTTATGAATGTTCAACATTATACCATCATATGATAATTTATCAAAAAACAAATTATAATAGTTGTACATTATTAATTCAACATACTACCTTCCACATATAATAACACTTGTAAGATTACCATAATAAGTTTATAGACAATATATAATTTTGTAATGATCCATGATAATGTCTCATTAAGACCCTCCTATTTATGAAATAGATAATAATGCATACATTAATAAAAAATACAAAATTTATTAATGTATTTTAGAAACACATAAAAAAGCTTAATGTGTCAACACAATCAAAATATTATTCATAAGTACAACTAAGATACATTTTAGATGCATGTTTGTTAAATAATCTTGGTAGTAAACCTTAATAAGTAAATCTGTGATCCTAAGATCCATTCCTACACATTCAATAGACATTTTTTTCATTTTTGAAAATTTTCTTAATGATAAAAATGCTTTATTTTCATGTATAAAAACTCTAAAAATAATTATTGTTTTGAAGAATAGTACTATGAAATAATGATAAGTTTTCAACAACTTAATAATGGTGTCAATAATCCCAAGTCTTAAAATAAGCTTCACAATCATAATCATGAGTTGTGACTACAATATGTCGCAAAATTTGCTTCCACAATGGATAAGTCGTCCACAAATTGCAAGTCACATTTTTGTAATATCATTCCTTGTCTTAAAAAGAATACATAATTTAATGTGGTGTTTTTATTGGCAAAACATCTAGCAAAGTAAGAATCTATGTATTTAATCGCTTTTAAATGACAAGATTTTTTTATAAATGAGTATATAATTCTTTATTTCTTTCAAGTATCTTAATACTTTCCTCGTAACCTTACAATAATCTATTCTAAAATCACTTTCACATTTAATCTAACGTCTTAACTACAAAATTGATATCCAACTTACTACAAGTTTGCCTATACATAAAACTAACAAAAAACCATAATACAATACCTATAATTCATTAACAACAAGTAAAATATTATCAACATATAGAATTAAAATATAACCTTGCTTCCACTAATATTTTAGTACATACTAATTAGTAGTATTGTCCATAAGTTTGATGGTATAATACTATTGTTGTGAAATTTATTTAAATCTATATGTTAACTTCTTAAATAAACACACACATTCTAATACTTTCATTTTGTCAAAAAACTCTCCGGTGATTATAATAACATACTATACATCATATCTTTAAGCTAAACCCTTCAAGGATTGATTTCATATATAAATGTTGTTCAGTATTTGTTTGGATATTCTTCATGTCCTATGTCAACACTAATTATATTGTTGGAAGGAGAAACAAAAATACATAAAGATATTTATCCTAATCCTAATTTCCTTTATTTCCACTTTTAAACATTCCCATTAACTTTATCATTCATAGAATTTTAGACCGTAGTTTGTAAATAAATATTACATTTTTAAAATTTTCATGTCATCCTAATAGGAAACTATATAACAATCAAGAATTTAATTTTCTTTCTGTATAACAATCAAGAATTTAATTTTCTTTATGTACATTAATAATGCTTGCTTTTGCCAAGTAATCTAAAACATAAAGGTGTCTTAAATTGGACTTCCTTCCAATATATAGTCTAAAAAGAATTTTTAGGATTGTTTTTCTAGAAACCTTTTTATGGCAATTGCGTGTCCACAATTATTTTCATATTACAAAATTATTTTTTATATTCCTAACCATGTTCATTAATATCTTTTTCTCTTATCATTTTTTCCCTAACCTAAAATTTCATGTATTGTCACGGCCCATCTTTGGGCATGTTAGGCATATGATCAGCATAGAAGGTTATTATAGGCAACTATCTACTAGCCTTTCTTGATGCATCTAATTTCATGTTTCTTATAAAATTGTGTTTTTCATAAGGAAATATATGTGGCTTTCAAAAAATTTATTATAAAATATATAAGTAAATTTTCATGGATGACTATTCTAAATATTCCAATTTTTTTCTTAATGCTAGAATTCTTAAGTGGATACACTTTTGATCCATTTGATAGTAGCTGGACATTTAAGGGAAAAAATTCCAAAGAAAAAAAAATAGAAAAATGAGTTTATATAAAACTCAATGAGTAAATAATATTTTAATAAAAG
The DNA here is from genome assembly GCA_020226215.1 of Sindora glabra. Lineage (NCBI taxonomy): Eukaryota > Viridiplantae > Streptophyta > Magnoliopsida > Fabales > Fabaceae > Sindora > Sindora glabra. The sequence continues at coordinate 83,351,881 of CM035230.1, forward strand.
ATTAAAGAAAATGCAAATAATGTATATATTACAATTAAACACCTATCAGAAGCTTTTGAGTTCCACTTTGATAACTTCATCGAGGAAGAACAAAATGTATTTTGGAAAATTTATTTATTTATCACAAATATATATAGATAAACATTACAGAAATAAGCATTGATACTTATTCAAGATTGTACTACTTAATTCTATATCTCTTCATTCATGAAGAAGGAAATTCTATAAAAGGCTAACACATTTGCAACTATAAAATCAAAGCTTAATTATGACATTTCTAATAGCACTCAATAAAAATTTTAAAAAAAGAAATTATGTAAACTTCCTTGTGATTCCCAGTCATCTTTATCCTTTCATAAATTTAACTTTATCCCTATAAGATTTGCCTTATCTCATCATAAATAGATATGTGGATCCAATACTTAAGAAGTTACATGAGTGTAAGTGCCTCACATCATTATTCTTATTAAATCACAATGCAATAAAGGTATATCAATTAACATTTTAACTTCCATATGCATAACTCAAGCATTCAAATTCATATATATGTATCCCAATATAACTGTAAATGGATTATCCTTCCACATCACACATATATTTGCTTTCTCAAAGGTTTATAACATAATAAGATCAAACTATGCAACTTCATTCATATTTCTACACATAAACATGGTTTATTTATTTGTTTTACCCATTATTATTTGTCTTCAAAGCCATCTATACTTAGCTTATATATACATGTACGTATAATACTTTTTGGATCCATATGACATATGATATTGGAATATGATAAGGAATAATTAACTACACTTAACCACAAATGTTTAAAAGGAAATTCTAGCTTTCATAGTCACTATGTATGCAACTACGAAGATCTAGAGGGCGACTTTGCTAAAGAATAGTCAACTACAACCGGTCAAAAGACAACTTTACTTATTGATAGTCAATTATCATAAGCTTGAAAATGACTCTACCTACTGGTAGCCAATTAGTTAACTATATAGTTAACTATGACAGGTTAGAAAACAAGCCCTAATAGTTATCATCAACATGTAGTTAACTTCAGCTTAAGGTTTGCTCTACTAAGAATAGTCAATTACTTAATCGCAAATTATAGATTTTGTTGTAATTTTATTATTTATCCATTAACAACCTTTCTTAAATTGCATTCCTATCATCCCACATCATAACTAACCTTTAAAACAACAACATACTATCCTTAAACAACAAATCTCTTGAAATAAACATCCATAGCATTAAATTATATTTCGTACAAAATCATCAAAACCTTTATAAACACTAAATATTAAATAAAATCATAAATCTAGGTTAGAGTTTAGATATAATGCTACTCACCTTGTTGGAAGGAGGCTCTAGAAAAAAGAATGTGTGAGTTTCTTACTTTTAATCAATCAAAATTATCAAGCTTCAAGGTTAGGTTCCAAACCCTTATTGCAAACAAGACCCTTAATTTTCCTAAATAAAAAGAGAAAATGAAGAAGAAGGCTTGCAAAGATGGAAACTTGAAAGGATTTACCTTCTTTAGATTAGAAAACACAAGAAGTTATTATGGATTAAAGCTCCTTTGTTTGCCATAAGAGGAGGAAGAGAAAGAAGGGTTGATGAAGAGGGTGAGAAGGGTTGGATGAAAATTGGAGCTATGAGGGAAATAGCTAGGGACATTTTTGAAAATTTATCATAAACATCTTTTATACTTATATACTTACTTCTAAATACTCTTAACTTTTAAACATTTTGTTTCATACATCCTTCCTCTAATAATTCATACAAAATCCCATTTCAAATTCATTTAAATAAATAAAAAGTAATTTTATTACATATTTCTTTATTTGTATTCATTATTCTTACATTAAAAATATTTTAGGTTTTAGGGTGTCATAACATGTACATATGCCATGTCTTTTGAGTAGTTATACAAATGAATAAAGTATTATCCAATTTTATTGTGTTTCCCATAATATTTATTGCTTCTCCCAAATATTATGGTTTTCATTTTTATGTCTATTTATCTTCATTTACAAATACCTCTAGAACATTTATTAGCTTAAGACTTTCATGAATTAAATAGATATTTTAACATTATTGAAATTATTGATAAAAGTGTTAAGATATTTCATCCAAAAGGGTGAAAGGTCAAAGATCTTTCTGAACTAGTGCACATAATTTTAAGAAATTAAGTGTTTCTTCTATCATTTTTTTTTAGTATGATTGATTTGCTTTTGGTGTAACTTACATATTATTAAGATCTATAAAATCAGATTCAAAATAATCACATTCTTTACAAGTTTTTTTATTTTTTATTTAGATATACAATCCAAATATTTATACTACAAGAAAGTACACTTAATTCCAATATATTATATTTAAAGACATAAGTTGAAACACTAAAATATATACGCCAAATAGAGTGAGAAATTCCAAAATTCATAATATTTAAAAATTATTGCTTTAATTCTCTTTTTAAATCATATTTTGCAATAACCTTTCTAATAGTGTATAATTTTTGTTAAAATTTAATACTTATCTACATTTCATTCTTTCTTATAAAACTGAGCAGCTCTAACATGTCCATTTTTCTCGAATTTATAAACTTTCATTTTATGTTTTTTTTTCTCAGTTTCCTACTCTATAAGGTTAATTAAATGGCTTGTTTGATTCTTTAGTCTTATAATTTCCTTCTAAACTAACATATTGACTTATTCACTGAATTCTCACTTAGCTTGATAGTGTTAAAAATGAGTTTCAATTGACCTATAGTCAAAAGGTAATGAGTTTCAAATGAATTGCAAAATAGATAAGCCATATTTACCATCCTTATGAGAAATTTTTATATATTCCAAGCATAATACATGTCCTTATTCTTATTCACTCAACAAGAAGAAAGCATTTAATTAGAAATTCATTGGTCATGAAAATTGAAAAATATAATTTTTAATGCATTTTGGTCAACAAAATTAACAATTATCTCTCTTCTATTGGATGTGAATAAGGACCTGTACGAAATCTTCATCTTTATGGTCTTTAACCTTATTACATTATTAATCATGTTGATAATATATTCTTATAGAGTCTGCAACGTGATCTAGTTGTGAAATATTTGTCTTAATGTTGTTATAGGAATAACCACTTGTATGAACATCAAATTTAATTTCTTTAACTATTCTCAAACGTTATAGTTCATCTTCCATTCCTTATTGGCTATTTCTTTGATAGCAATAGGTATTTCTTCCGAAATGTTCCTAAAATACATAACTTGAAATCGATTTTAGCTCACGTCATACAAAATAGTTCAAACTGTTTGAATTCGGTCTTTGAGAAAATATGGGAACACGAAACATTATATACACACTCAAAATCAAATAATGAATTCATAAAATAAAAACATTAAAGTATGTTATAGTTTTTGTTAAGTAGAATCTATGATGTATTATCATCATTCAATACCATATAATAACTTAATAAAGGAATTAAACATTCTCAAACTAAAAATATAAAAATATATTTAATAAAAAATACTAATACGGCTCCTTATGTTTACTATTTATAGAATAATGATTTACGTTTTGGTAAATTTTGAAATTTTTATGAAAAACAAATGTGAGTTTATCCATTAATTTCCATTATAGTTAATGCATTATAATATGGATAGATGACTATTTTATGTATACTATAACACACTACAGGAAAAATAACTTTTAGCGATAACAAAAGTTATCGCTGAAGGTTTTTTTATTGTCACAAATGAAAAAAGTCATCATTGATGTTGTCGTTGATGTAGGTTCGCCGCTAAAACTATCTACACCGACGACAAAAACATCATCAGTAAAGGTTCAACTTTTTACGACGACATTGTTCTCATAGAAGATGCTTTCAAATTTCAAAAATTTCTAAATTTCTAACCTTTAAGGATGACTTTGTCATCGGCGAAAACTTGATTTTTAGCAATGACAATATTGTCATTGAAAACTAAACTTTAATTGATGACTTTGTCGTCGTTGAAAACCAAGTTTTCACTGATGACTTTGAGCTTTTAGCAACAACTTTGTTGTTTTTGAAAATCAAGTTTTCATCGATGACAAAGTCATCGATGAAAATTTAGTTTTCAGCAATGACAATATCGTTGGTGAAAATTTATAATATTTTTTAAAAAATTTATATTTCAATTAATATATTATATTTAATAATACTCACGATAATATTTTAAATAAATTAAATTAATTTAATCTAATTTAAAAAATTTTAATTTAATTTAAATTCTACAAATAAAACAGGCTAAAGATACTAATAGTAACCTAAAACAAGATTGCATGATTCTTACAAAAAAATTAAATACTCATATAAAATAACTATAAAATTATTTATACATATTAGATGTACATGATTCATATAAATATTTGTACATAAAAAAATCATAAATATAAAATCTAAGGAGAAGAAAATTGCAAATAACCAAATGTATCATTATCATTGCCAGGATTATCATCATCATCATCCTTTTGTTGACAAGGACAATGCATAGAGGGTGATGGCTGGGAGGGGGTTGAATCAGCTGGTTAGGAGAGACCAGTTGCAAATTTGCTCGACCTAAGCGATGTAGCAATAAATGGAGGTATAGGTAGATTGAAATCATGGTATCTAAGAATGGGAGTCAGCTCAATCAAGTATGTCTCAAACTGTTGCTGAATATACTACTGTTGATCAATCTGTTGCTGCTACTCCTGAATTTGCTACTGACTTTGTTGCAATTGTTGCTGAACGCACCCATCTGGGACACCGATTAGGTACTTATCCCAGAGTTAGAAGTGCCAGGCGTACGATATGTCTGGCTAGTTAGCATACGACCAACTGTCTTTTTATACTTTGGACGAGTGCTAAGCACCTCATTAGCAATAGCAGCCTTGTCAATTCGCATAGGAGTGCCAAGCAAGCCTGTGGATGATACATTGGATTGCGCATGTTGGATGGTTAGTTCGGTCATCCTCATCTCAAATTTTTAAAATAAAAATTAATTATATAAATAATAAAAAAATTTACATCATTAAAATATAGAGTTAGGTCACTTACATACTGTATCGCAGGTGTCGAATACACCCACTTCCCTAGTCTATACGTGTGTCGGTCCCTAAAGTTCTCGGGTACCGACTGTAGCTCATTAATCTCTTTATTTTTCTATTTAAATATTATAAGGATGGATAAATATAGTTCTTAAATTGGCAATAGATTATACAATTAAATAATAAATAATACTTTGAATTATCTTATCATAATGATGAACAACAATGGATTTCGATCCATACCGATCATTCACCACCTTTTTTGCTTAGTTATCTGCATTTCTCGTAGATAACACTTGCAAATTAAGAAAAATAATCATATAATATAATTACATTTAAAATTTAGGTAGATAAAATAGTAACATAATTTTATTAAATATCACACTTGTAATCATCGTTGTCAAAGAAATCTACATACGGATGCCACGTGTAGGGCGAGATAGATCACGACACACAGCGCTTAGCATGATCCAGGTCAAAATGCTGATCTCGATCACCCCTGTGCTCTAAAAAGTGCTTGTTCAACCTGTACTTATTTATTTGAATAGGTCGGCATCACTTCGCACCAGGCCACTAAGCACTTTATCCCACTCAGCTTTAATGATGCCCTGAAACTCGAAATGAGATACCAGTATAAGATATTTAATAAATTAGTAAGAATTATATAGAAAAATTTCAATGCTAAATATAATAAAGTTAAGATATAGAGGTGATAGATATTTATGCAAACCTATTGTATAACCCTGTCTCGCAGCTGCTGGGGTATCGACCACTATGACTTATAATAAGGCAATACATGTGCTCGAATAATGCTGCCTATATCGTGAGAGAGATGGCTAGAATTCTCTCGAGTCAAATGCCATGTACCAATCACATTGAATTGTACAAGCATCGGTCTCCCCCCACTCCCCTTTATCTTCTCGTGCAATTTGAGGGATATATTCAAATCCCTCTTTCTCACAATCGTAGCTTTAATGGATAACTGTTAGAAAAGATAACATAGGTATTGCTGTTAGAAAAGATACTTGATCTCTCACAATATAAAGAAATGCGAGTGGGCCGATATGGAGGGTCCCCTCTAGTGTTACCTCCATGGTGTTGTGCCTTAATGTCCACCATGACTAGAATAATACATATTGTTTAAGTATCTATAAGAAATGCTTACAATTGAAGCAGATGACATGATAAAAATTAATACATTCATAAAATGAAATTACATAACTCCTCTTATATAGTTGCGAGTTATCATACAGAAAGATATTATACTTTTAATATGATTTAGTGTCGGTAAACCTAACAAACTCTTCTCCACAGTCATTTGTATCTCCACCATCATCATATAGATGTGCATCATCCTCCATATAATCTTCAAAGTTGTTGTTATCATTGATGAAGATGTCCCCCTCTTTTATCGTAAATGCAATATTCCTAAAAGGTGAAACCATTGAAGAACCACTTCTTTGATCCTTCAAATTGACTAAATGGAAATCTCCAAGGCCAACTATAAGGTTGAAATTGGAGGAGGTGCTTCCTTACAAGAGTGAAAAGTCTTGTACGTTGACATCATCGGCAGGCAAATCTCATATGTTACAATGCATAATAGTGTGGATGAACCTCTAATTTAGCTCGTTAAGAAGATCCTTGATGTAAAATACTTGTTGTGCCTGAATTGCAAGAATATAAAAGTTAGTCTCTATATCATTGCTGGCTGACAGAGATGCTTATAAAGTTCTTATCAATGTAAAGCTTCTTCTTTTTAGGATCAATATCATACCATTTACATTTTAATAAAGTGTTGGTATACTTATTTAGATAAGTCAACTCTATGATATTCTTAAGTACCCCATAAAATATACTACCATTAATTCCTAAAAAAGAAATTTCACTATTCTATGCTTTATGCTTCATATCCTAAGATTTAATTACAAAGCATACTCCATTAACAATACACACTGAGTATATCATTGTAGTAAAATTGGGACTGGAAGTTAATGATAATAGCTCTTTAATAGCTTCGGGGGGAATCATTTCTATATAAATGGTACATCTACGAAAATGACATTTTATGGAAAGTTAGGCTAGGAAAAAATTATAAGTAAGGAATAACATTTACTTGATTGATATAACATGTTTGGAAAGAATAAACTTTTATACCTTAGAGTAAAATCACACGAGAAATTTTGTTTTATGCAAGTCGTTTATGTTATCAACACCACTTTGTTTAAGTTTTTGTCAATGCTCACTATAAGACATATGTATTATAGTCCGATGTAATTAATTGGAAGAAATTTACAAATAAAAATAGAAACTTACTAAAGATACTTCTCGATCTTTATACAATTATTCAAGATGTACCATATGGTTACATTTGATCCTTCCTATTCAAGTGAGATATGATCTTTTTTCCCAATGGTCGACATTATGACTGGAACAATGATAATGCCCTTTTTGTGTATTTGGATGCTACGTCTTGATTTTAGTCAAGTCGATTGAATCTAGTTTCCACTCTTTCTAGATATATGGAATAAAACGTCAATGCCTTATTAATAACATATCCTTTTGCAATTGAACCTTCGAGTCGAGCACTATTTCTGATATAATCCTTTAACTTTTTTATATATATCTCACATGGATACATCCATCAAAAGTGAATGAGGTCACCTTGTAATGCTTCGTCGGGCAAATATATCACCAGGTGAACCATTATATTAAAGAACTTCAGAGGATATATCCTTTCAAGCTTACATAAAATGATGATAATATTTTACTTGGCTTGCAAGATATCTCTTCTATTGAGAGTTCTAGCACATATTTGGTTGAAGAAATTGCATAAATTAATAATTGGATATGATAATTCCTTCAGCAAAAATGCTCAGACCAAAGGTCCCAACAATTTCTACATAATAACATGACTATCATGTGATTTCAACCTTATATCACAATTAGTCACATTCTGCTTAAGACTTCCAACAAGCCCATCAGGAAATTTTACATTTTTTAAACTAGCAAAATCGTCTTTGTTCATCTTGGTTGAGGTGTACACAACATGTGGTTTGAAAAGTTAGTCCCTTTCTTCATACAGATGCAAGTTTGGCCTTATTTTCATGTCCGTAAGATCTTGTTTTGCATTATCAGTGTCTTTTATCTTATGGTCAATATCTAATAATATACACAGACTACTATCACATACATTTTTCTCAACATGCATTACATCAATGTTATACTTGAAGTTCATTGCTAGCCAATATGGGAGGTTAAAAAATATGCTTCGTTTACTCCAATTAAGTTTATCAGCAACCTTCTTTCGCTTTAGACCACCAAACTAAACGTGCTTATCAAGAAGTCTTCATCCTACCTTATCCAACTGGTCAATGATAATTTTATTAGTAAGCAAACGAGGAGGGGCCTTCCTCTGTAGCTTTCGATTGAATTTCTTTTGATTCCTCCATGTGTGACTCCTTGGAAGCTAAAGATGATGACCAATATAAGCAATTTTTTTCCTTAACTTGAATTAATTAAGTATCATCATTACGTGTAGGACATGCTTTATAACCTTGTCCGCTCCAATTAGATAGACTGCTTTAAGCAGAAAAATCACTTATAGTCCACAACAAAGTAGCCCATATGTTAAAAATAGTATTTGTATCAATATCTCGAGTCTCAACCCCCCTCTCTCAAAGATATCTTAACTTTTTTACAATTGGTCTTAGGAACACATCCATATTCTTGCCTGATGACTGAGGCTCGGGTATTAATAGGGTCAACATGAAGAAGGACTGATTCATGCACATCCATAGTGGCAAGTTATAGGTAGTTATAACCATTGGCCACATGCTATACTACAAATTCCTATCATCAAAAGAATTAAATTCATCTGCACTTAATCTCAGCCTTACATTTCGTGGATTGGCAAAAAAATTAAGATGTTTCCTATCGCATTCCTGCCAAACTTCCCTATTAACAGGATATTGCATTACCTGTCCTCCGTTGACCTGCCAGTATGATGCTATATCATATTCTTTACAATATGTCTTGACCCATACAGTTGCTTAAGCCAAAGAGTCAGTGGAAAGTACCAAAACACTTTCTGTGGCACCCTTTTCCCTTTTGCATTTTTGTCTACCCATTGACTCTCCCCACAAATTGGACAATTATCCTTTGAGGCATCTTCTTTCTAGAAAAGTGCATAGTCATGGTTACACATATGAATTAACTCATACCCCAACCCTAACTTGTTGAGCCATTTCTTTGCACCGTAATACAATTCAGGCAATTTATTGCCCATCGGAAGCACCTCTTTTAACAACTTTAAAAGAGCATCAAATGAATTATTAGTCCATTTATGTAGCCCCTTCAAGTGCATGAGTTTCACCAGAAAGTTTAAGATTGAGAATGATGTGCATCCCAGATACAATTCTATTTCCATTTGTGCAAATAGATCGTTACAACTACTATAATCCGTTTCACCACCCACTCCTTTGGGTTCGTCATCATTATTATGATCTCCTTCATCGCGAACTATTTCTTTAACTCCATGAGAGTCGAGAAAATCATGTATAATATCTACAATTTCATCCCTATCAATAGGAGATACCTCTCTTGTTCTATTAGAAGTTAAAATATTCGTTTCACCATGGTATACCCAATTCATGTATAATGGGTGAAACCCATTATCTATAATATATGCCTCTAATATTTTTAAATTTTGAAATAATAGATTCATTCACTTCTTACATTGATACCTCACCAAGCCCCTTTCATCAATAAAGTCTCTAGCTCTATCAATAAATGCCAACGCACCATTTTAATACTTATCTGATAGACGATTTCACAGATGGATTTAGTTTTTATCTATAGATATCATACCATTGAATAGGAAACAAATCACTTTTATGGAATTAAGTGATAGAATCAACGTTTGTTATGTGACCTAAATCCATTGTATCACTCCAATTCTATAAGGTAGGAACCTATCCCATTCAAGATATTCCAATAGTTATTAATTTATCCATGCTCATCATTTTTACAATGCAGAATAAACTATATATCAGTATAGTTCACACCCAGAGAATAAATAAGATGCTAAAAAATTTCTACAATCTCAAATGAAAGTTAGATAAATTATCAATGATAACTATAGAAAATATCCTAAACTATCTAATTTTATAGGGCAATTCAAACGTTGGTTGACGTATGGAGATCAACCAATCCTTAAATGGGTCTAAGCTTATCATGCAAATACAACTTAAATTGTATTTAAAATTTTTGTAAATATATATTTATAATAATTTTAAACTTACATTATAATATTTTATGAGCACTATTATTATGGAATGTTATTATCTGTACGATTAAGTATTTTAATATCCATAAAATTTTTCATTGTTTAACAATTTGGAATCAAGATTTCAATCTTCTAACCTACTTTACCACTTTCATAAGGAGTATAGTTCAACTCTTCTACCTTGACATATGTTTTATACGTACTCAGCTCTTTTGACTTGACATATATTTTATGTGTACAAGTGTATTTTCAAGCACTTAAAGTTTTTAATTTTTTATTAGTATACAGTTGTCAAATTCATTTGGATTGCATTTTGTGAAAATATGTTTCCATATATAATTTTATTACTATAGCTCTGTGTGTAACTTTCTTGTAAATGTTTTATGATTTTATCGTTTACAAAATATCTAATTTTATTGTTTAATGAACAAGAATTCAAATTTTAATTTTTTAATATTATCTATTAATATATTCACATAAAACATTGGTATGTATTTTTATATAAAATATTTAATATTTTTTATTCACATCTCAAATAAAATATTACCAAATAGATTTCATCTTTTAAAAATTACATATCATTATGGGAAATTTTTTTTATCAATATTAAGTACATATTAATATTATGCATAATAAAAAAGGTAGATATTGTATAAGTTCATAACTAGAATTAAAAATTACATGAAAATTACAATAAAACTCATGTAAATTATTATTGAATGATTTTTATTTTTAACACATTTCCAATGAAGACATTGAATATATGAAAATTTTTTACGAAGAAAATTTTTTACAAAGATTTTTTTTTTAATTTTACAAAGAAAATTACAATAAAACTCATGTAAAACTCATGCAACAATTTATCTTCGTTATTTTTTTAATTCTATAATTGAATTTTTTACAAAGAAATATTTAACAATTACATAATAATCATTATTGAGTGATTAAATTAATTTTTTTTATTTTACATTATTATGAAATTTTTATGAATTTGATCCCTGTTAAATTATTTAATTATATGAAATCATTTCAGATTGTAAGAAATTTTTAGGACATATCTTCTTTTGTTTAATATTATTATTAAATATAATTTTTTTAATAATTATAACATTTCCATCAAATATATTTATAACAAATACTTACTTTATTTTACGTTTTCATTAAAATATCTTTACAAACTTATATTGAAAAAAATTATTTATGTGCTTAAAGGATTATTTTCATATTGTTTATTTTTTTCAATATATTTATAGAAGTATTCTAATTCCGTACATTACTACTTTTCTCATATCATATTACTCATATCATAAACTATATAATCAAATAAAATTATATAAAATTTTACACATATCTCATAAGAATAAATCTATTAATCAAATATCTTTCAATTGAACACAAATGATAACAAACAACAACAATATCTAACAAAATCAGAACAATATACTATATAAATAAATAATTATACTGTACTATTAAAAATATGAATAAAAAATATTAAAATATATAAAAAAAGAGAACATACCTCTTAAACCCTCTAGCTTCCCACCTTACCACACGCAAATGAAAATGAGAGTACGCAGGAGGATTATATCTATCTATCTATCTATCTATCTTTCAGCAACGACAATTTTCTTGGTTATCATTAAATGGTCGTTGTTAAAGATAAGAACCCTTTAATGACAACAATGTAGTCGCTGAACGGTTAGCACTGGAACTTGTGCCAACCCTTCAACGACAATATTATTGTCACTAAAAGGTGCATCTTTTAGCGACGATAATATCATCGTTGAAGGGCTAGCACAAATTCTAATGTCAACCCTTCAGTAATGACAAAAATCATCACTAAAATATTTCATTTTTCGTCCTAGGCAAAATTGTTTGGCCCCATTTTTTTAATGATGATTTTGTCGTCACTAAAAGTTTATAATGTTATCGGCGACAATCGAATGATTTGTTATCGCTAAAAATATTGCCGTTATTGAGCTTTTTTGTTGTAGTGACATTCTAATTTGATCACTTATTGTAACTAACAATATATAATATAAAATTATACATATATGTTTATTTTGTACGATAGGACAGTCTAATTTGAACAGTTTGGTAACTAACGAACATTCTAGTTTCCTAGGATTTTATACACATACTTTTTTTGTACATGATATAACATTTGTTTTGTGCATAACAAAATTCTAATTTGAACACTTTGTGCTAACAAACGTTTTCATGTCATGAAAACTAATGATCCTTCAAGCCTGACGGTACGAGTCGGGTTCATATGACAACGACTCTAGTTTCCTAGGGTTTTATACACACCAAAAACCTACACTCTTTCTCATAATATGTGAATGAAAATCGTTACTGAGGAAAGCTATTTACGTTGTAAAAACATAAAATCAATATATAACAAGTGTAAATCTTTTATATATAATTTGATCTGATTCAAGTAATTAAAACACGGGTAGAGGATATTAATATATATTAGAAGAAAGAAATCGCCTGTATGAATATGTGGTTTTTGTATGGAGGTTGCTTTTATGTTTGAGCGCCGTTGATTTCAGGCACTAATATTAGCGGGTACAGACACTACAACAGTAACTTTGACGTGGGCTCTCTCTCTACTGCTCAACAACCGAGATGTCTTGAAAAAGGCAAAAGATGAACTGGACGCACAACTTGGGGGAGAAAGGTTGGCTGTGGAATCAGACTTGAAGAATTTGGTGTATCTGGAGGCCATTCTCAAGGAAACCATGAGATTGTACCCAGCAGCACCACTTGGTGTACCCCATGAATCCATACAAGACATCAACCTGAGTGGATACCATATACCCGCAGGCACGCGCCTTATCACTAACATTTCAAAACTTCATCGAGACCCGCGGGTTTACCCGAATCCGATGGTGTTTCGGCCGGAGAGATTCCTGACGAGCAACAGGGGTTTGGAAGTGAGGGGACAGAATTTTGAATTGATACCATTTGGTGCGGGCAGAAGAATGTGCCCCGGCGTTTCCCTTGCTCTCCAAATAATGCAACTTACGTTGGCTAATTTACTGCATGGGTTTGAGGTCGAGAGCCCTAATGAAGAGCCAGTAGATATGACTGAACAAATTGGTCTTACCAGCATCAAGGCCTCCCCACTCCAAGTCCTTCTCACACCACGTCTCCCTGCTCATGTTTATGGGGCTTAGAGTCTATGTCCAAATGCGGGGCATGATATTAATTAAACAACCAAGTGGGTTGAATAAAATGTGATCCCCTAGTGGAAATTTTAGCCAATAATTTGTCCCTGCTTCTTTGTTGGAAGTAGCTAATTTGGAAAAAAACATTAAGAAATATATCATACACTTTCTATCAAATAAAAGAAAAGAGTTAGTGATAGTGTGTTGTAAAAGAAAAGAAATGTGTATTTAGTTTGATTAACTTATAAAATATGAAATATAATATTTTAAATTATAGTTAATATTAAATGTCTATAAATAAACATTTTTCAGCCTTTTGTAAATGGAGCTTTCAAAAGAAGAAAGAAAACTCTTCAAGTGCAGCAACACTTGATAAAAAAATACAATGTTATAATGTTTTATGTGTGATACTTTCTGTTGCCATAACTTCTTTGCATTTTTGTTTCTATTTTTGAATTTTGGCTCTATTTTTCCTATGTTTCTTCTAGTTTTCCAACACAGTATCAGAGCTTAAATAATCTTTGTGGGCTATGAGAGAAAAGAGGGAAAATCAGTAAAGCTTCCTCTATAAAAACATTAAAAACAGAGTATTTGTTCATAACTTCAAATAACTTCTTTGCTCCATTCTCTCCTATTTCCATTTGAGTTAGCTTCCTTTTATGCCAATTAAGATAAAATTCTATTTAGAGGCTTGTGATATGTGGGAAATAGTTGAAATTGGAGGAGAAAGCATATGAAGATGAGAAGGAAATAGCAACAACACCACTTCAAAATAAAAATGCAAAGAAGAAATATTTCAGTGAAAGGGATTTATAGAAGATGATGATGATGTTGATGACATTATTCCAGCCAAAACTCCAGCAAATCTAGGCAACAAAAAATCATGAGGAGTAAGACAAATACCTCTCCAAAATAGAGATCATGAAGAAGATACTTTCTGCTTGCAGTTGGAAGGAAAATTGCAAATCTGCCAAGGAGACAGTCCAAGGATTTGTTCTTGAGATAGTCCAAGGTTATGTGTTTTTTTTAGATTAAGGGAGAGTGTTGAAAATAACTAATCTAGAAAAAAAAAATATTAAGAAATATGTCATGCACTTTCTATTAAATAAAAGAAAAGAGTTGGTAATAGTGTGTTGTAAAAGAAAAGAAATGTGTGTTAAGTTTGGTTAACTTATAAAATATAAAATGTAATATTTTAAGTTATAATTAGTATTAAATGTTTATAAATAGACATTCTTCAACCTTTTGTAAACGGAATTCTTAAAAAAAAGAGAAAACTCCCTAAGTACAATAACATTTAATAAAAAATGTAATATTATAATACTTTATGTGTGATACCTTTTGCTGCCATAACTTCTTTGCATTTTTGTTTCTATTTCTGCATTTTGGCTCTGTTTTCCCTGTGACATTCTTCCTTTGAGACTGGTTATCGTATATTACACAGCTAACGTGCAGAGATGAGCTTTGCAGTGGTTTATTTGGAAATTAAAAAAAAAATTAAAAGCATAAATAAAGAATATTACATCTCTCTCTATTTTTCCCATCATCTAATCTAATCTAAATCTAAATAATAATACAAGTGAATGCCGACATCTAAATTCACATTTTAGATCAAAATCACAACCTTTCAGTTTCATGGGGAAGCTCTCCCTTTCCGTCATTCTGAACTACAAAATAATCATACACTTTACAAAACAACATGATAAAAAATTATAAAAATAATTGTTATACCGCGAAATTCACTTGAATTCCACTTTGAGAAGCTGAGCTGATATTGCAAATATATCTGGACTCCCAAATTCAGATATGTGGTGTCCAATTTTGCCATTATGAACCATGGCAGGGCATTCTGGATCTTCAGTTCCCAAAATTGAAATGAAATTTAGATACCCAAAGACCTTCGAGGCTTCAACTCTTCCCTTGTATTCAGTCATTAGTGTCCACTTACCATTCAAAGTTGGCCCTTCAAATATCAATATCTCCTATTCTGGCTTTGGCTGACCCGACCCGAAGAGAATCTTCCATCAGAATCCGCATCCGAACACACGCCCTGCTGCTGCTGCACCATAGCCATCTGATTCGACTCGGACGCTGTTTCTGAAACGCTCCAAACCTTCACTGATTTGTCCAGACTTCCACTGTACAAAATCCACCGTTGATCTCCTCTCGTCACTGCTTCTTTGTCTTCCTCCACCGCCAAGCATTTCACCGGTCCATCGTGCCCCGTCAGCTTAGACATGAACGTGTGAATCTCCCTGTCTCTCCTCCACACGCATATTGTTTTGTCCGCTGACCCACTGAACACCAAGTCCCCTGCAGCCACCAAGCACAGAACTGAAAGCTTGTGGCCTCTTAGGACTCCGCCGTGTCCCAACTGCTTTTCACGTTCCCAGAAGTTCACCAACCCGTCGGAGGACCCACAGTATAAAACCGAACCCGATTTGTTCACTGCTAATGCCGTGACCGCGCATTCTTGCTTCAACAGCGTCTGCCCCGCCTCATGCTTCATCCCTTTCCCGCTTCCTTCCCTCCGCCACATCTTCACCGTTCCGTCAGCCGAACCCGTGAAAACCAGTCCATCCAGACCGCACACGACGGAGTTCACCGCGTCGTCGTGAGCTTTGATAGATTCAAGACATTTCGAATCGGAGATCCTCCAAACTTTTAAGCTCCTATCCCAGGAAGCCGAATACAAGTAGTTTCTATCGTGGCTCAAGCTCAAGCATGAAATGGCGTCGGAGTGCTTGATCCAGAGAGCAGGGCGACGCCGCCGGACTTGGACGTAATTGTGTGGATTAATGGAGCTTTTGAATATATCCTTCAATGTTGGTAATGTGCTTACAAGCTTGTGGACGCTAGGGTTCTTTGGAGAAACTTTCCACACACGGATTTTACCATCCTGGTGACCGGTGAAAATTTTTTCACCGGAGATTATGATTGTTTTTACCAGTCCACTGTTTGATTTGAATCCACAGTACTCTTGAAGGTTCTTCCAAACGCGAATATTCTTGCTATCTGAACCGGTGTACAAGAGATCACCGGAGGCAGCCAAGGAATAGATATGGCCTTCTTTGCGAACGAGAGAGCCTATGAGCCCGTTTGGTGGAACGTTTTCTTCGCGCTGAGACCATTTCTTGGCAAATGGAGAATTACTGGTTTGGTTCCACGGTGACATCATCATCGGAGATCCCTCGCCGCTAATGCGGCCAGAGTCGTCATAGGCGGAGCTGGCGAAGGAGGCGCTACTGTTACGCATGTGGCAGTCATCATCCATTTCGGTAGCCATGAGGTTGGGATCGGAATGCAAGGCGTTGCCGTTTTTGGGCCGTGTAATGCTATTGGTCTCGGCAAACATGGCACCTATCCTCTCATCATTCATAGTAATATATTTTTTTAGTATCTATTGGCGCCAATAGAAATCTATTCACTTAAAATGATAGATAGTAATGAATTAATCTTCCAACAAATTAAGAAGAAATGGAATAGAACAACAAACAAGGTACATGGGCCGGCAGTGAAAACTTGATTATTGTTGGCAAAGAGAAAATGGAGGAACAGAGAATATGAAACAACTAAAGAAGGTGTAGAGAGAGGGGGGGACATCTTTGTATAAATAGGTTGGGGAATGAATGGTGTTTGTTGAGACTAGTAATCGGATGTTGACGCCTACGAGAAATATTGAAAAGAAGGTTATCAGAAGCCTTGGACCAATATTTTAAGAAAACAATTGTTCTATATATGGTCTCTATTATAACTTGGGTTTGGGTAGAGCAAGCAAAAGTTTTCCCATTTTCGGAGGATTCATTGTGTCGACAGGCTGTTGGAGGTTGAAGAATATTCAAAGAGAAAATTCAGATTCACTTTATTGAAAATGCGCAAAGAGAGTATATATAATATTTAATGGTGATTCCTTATACAATTATTAATTGTTTTCTAATAACTAATTATGTGAATATAAACATACATAAATTACATATACCTAAATTCATACATATTTTCATATACATGAATCACACTTTTTTAAATACATATACATTAACACTTAATGTACATGATCATAAACAATTTAAGAGGCATACGAATTTAGACATATTAAAATTGTAAAATTACTATTTTCAATATCCTTTCTTAATTTTGGACATTTTTTATTAGTAGCCTTGATTACAATCTTCATAAGTTTTCAAATTTACGGGGTTTCATAAAAATATTTGCAATCTAATCTTGAGCCTTCACATAATTCAATTCAACTTCTTTCTTAGCAACACATTTTCTAAAAAATGATACCTCCTATCTATAAGTTTGTTTCAATTATGAAACATAAAATTCTATGCAAGCACTAGAGCATACTTATTATCACTACAAATTTTTGTTGGTTCATCTTAAGGCAAGTAAAGTTCTTTCAGTAACTTTCAAAGCTATATAGCGTGATAAGTGAAAGAAGTAACTGCCATGTATTCAATTTCACAAGTTAAGAGTGTAACAATTGATTGTTTTTTAGAAAATCAAGAAACAACATTATCACCCATAAAAAAATACAAATCTAGTAGTAGTTTTCCTATCATCATTATCTCCACCAAAATCACTAATGTAAAATCTTACAAGCTTGAAATTATTAGAAGAAGAATAAAATAGTACATAGTTAATAGTACCTTTAAGATAGTGGAGATTTCACTTAGTAGCTTTAATGTGGGTGAAAGTAGGAGTTTCCATAAAACAACTCACTACTCCAACTGCAAAGAAAATATTAGGCCTCGTACAATTTAAGTATCTTAAGCTCCCTATAAGGCTTTTGAAAAGAGTGGGATTCCCGTTCTCTTCATCATTGACATTCGATAATTTTACTCCACTTTCCATTAGTGCGTTAAACTTCCTTTACATAACCTTCTTAAGAAATAAAAATACCTTCTTGTAATTGTTTCACCTCTAGACCCAAATAGTTTGACATGAGTCCTATATCAATCATCCCCAATTTAAGTATCATAGCCTTCCTGAATTCTCTAAAAAGGCTTAGATCGTTTCCAATGAAAATAAGATCATCCATATGAAGACAAACAATTAAAAAATCTCCATTATTATGAATTTTGACATAAAGAGCATACTTATTAAGGCAACAAACAAACCCATTATCTTGAAAATACTTGTCAATGCAACTATTCCATACTTAAGATGCTTACTTTAAATAATACAAAGCCTTCTTCAATCTCAAGACTTTATCTTCCTATTCATTGATAATATAGTTGAATAGTTTCTTAACATAGACTTTTTCTTTTAGATACCTATTTAAGAAAGCCAATTTCACATTAAATTGATAGGTTCTCCACTTCATTTGTGTTGCCAAAGAAAAAGGCAAACAAATTATTTCCATATGAGTAATAGGTGCATATACCTTATCCTCCATACTTTTGTTTGTAGCATTTAGGAATAAGTTTTGCTTTGTATTTCTCTGCCTCTTAATTAGCATTCTTCTTTATTTTATACATCCATTTGGTTTTAATAGCTTCATGACCCTTACGAAGTGTTATTAATTCGCATGCATCATTTTTCTCAATGACCTTGATTTCTTCATTCATGGCTTTTCTCCATTAATGATCATTTATGCCTTTTTAAAAGTACAAGGGCTTACCCTCTACATAAAGGCCAAACAAATCAATTGTTTCATTCAAATCAATAAGACTTCTTATTTTTGCAGTCTTTCACTCGAGCTTCTTTAAAAGGATAGTGATGTTTTGTAGTTTGGAATAAGTGAAAGAGCTGGAGTTACTAGTTACATTGGTGTTACGGACTCTTATTCATCTCTCTAAAATAGAGGAGAAAATTATAGATTCTTTATTCTTGATTCTTCTAACTCCTTCTTCATTAAATTCAACATCTTAACTTATTACTACCTTACCATTGCTAGGGTTGTATAATCTATAGCTATTGGAATTCAAGTCGTAACCAATAAATACATTTTTGACACTTCGATCATCAAGCTTGGATTTTTTTTAGTGTGGTACTTGAACATATGCAATACTCCTAAAGATTGACATGTGATTAACATTAGGTTTCATTCCACTCTATGCTTCTCGAGGTGTTTGATCTTTGACATTTAATATTGGTGAGTGGTTGGACAAATAAATAGCATAGGAAATAGCTTCGGCATAAAACTCCTTAAATATATTTTTGGTTTTTGGCATGCACCTTGCCATGTTAAGAATGGTTCTATTCTTCTATTTGGGTAGTCCATTTTGTTATGGTGATCTTGGAGCTGTTAAAGGATAATGAATTCCATGAGTTTCACAAAATTCATTAAACTCTTTAGAAGTGAATTTGCCTTTTAAATAAAATCTTAAAGTTTTGATCTTATATCCATTCTATTTTTTTATAAGAGCCTTGAAATTTTTGAACCCAACAAAAGCTTCTAATTTTTGCTTTAGAAAATAAACCTTAGTATTTTTGCTAAAATCATTAATAAAGAGTATGAAATATTTACTCTTACCAAAAGAATGAGCAATTAATTGGCTCGCGCACATTAGTATTTACAAGTTCAAATGGCTCAGTTACTCTAAATGAGGCTTCTTTTGGAAAAATTCCTTTTTTTCATGTTTACCAAGGAGACATGCTTCACACAATTAATTAGGATACTTGATTGAAGACATCCATTTCACCGTTTTCTTTTCTCTCATAGTCTTGAGTGCTCTAAAATTTAAATGGCCAAGTCTAAAATTCAATGCCTTGCTTTATCTTGTATACTTGCCTTCAAGCACTTTACTCCATCTATCTTAATATTCAACTTGAACAATCTATTACTTGACATGAGCACCTTTGCAATCAAATTAGAATTTGAATTTTTAAGTTAAAGACAATTATTTTTCATATGAATCTCAAAATCATATTCAAGGAGTTATCCTAAACTTAAGATGTTACTTTTCAATTTAGGCATATAATACACATATGTAATAAGTTTTTGGTCACCATTTTTCAATGAAATTAAGATTGTACCTTTCCTTTAAATTTGATTTTTTTTAAGAATCTCCAAATGAAACATTACCTTTCACTTTCTCATTAAATTCTACAAACTTCTCTTTGAATCAATACATATGATTGCATGCTCCATTATCAAGATAGCATAAACTCTGGTTATCATTCCTATCATCTTTTTGTGCTAGCAACAAAGTTAGCTCTTCCTCTTTAATAAGGTTGGCATTTTCTTCAATATCATTGGTAGTATATCAACATTCCCAAGAATAATGTCCAAATTCTTTACAATTAGAGCATTTAACATTGAACTTGTCATACCTTCTCTTATTGTTTCTTAAATAGTTACATATACCTCTTCTTGCTCTCCTATGGCATTTATTGAATTGAACGCCATTTTGATCATTATTTGAGTTATCACAATTGCCTCTTCCTTTACCTCCTTGTCTTTTTCCTTTATGACTCTTCTCTCCTCCATCATTTTTCAAATAAGGGGTCGTTTGGTTTATATGAAAAATAAGTTCCTATAGGAAATTAAATATGTTAGAAAGTAATTTTCTATATGAACTTCTTGAAAAATCCCAAATGTTGTTTGGTTGACATGAAGCAAGTTACATATCCCAAGAAATAAATTCTTATATTTTGTTTAGTTCAACTTTGAATTTCCTAGGAAATAATAATGAAATGACTATAATATCCTTAATAATAATTTAATATATATTAATATATATTAATTAATTTTAAAGAGGTGGTAATGCTGGACTTTTAATCGTTTTCATATGATCTTTCAACAGAAAATAAGAAAATGTGAGTTTGACGAAGTTTACTTGATTAAAAATATGTAAATTGAGTTCAAAACTTTGAACGATCATAACTTTGTGCTCGGTTGTCCGTTTTAAGTGAATTTTTTTTTTCATATAACTTTTTGAGACCTACGTAATGGCAAAACACGAAATCTGGTTTAGCAAAAAAAGTCTTTTTCAATAATTTTTTAAATTTTTTTATTTTATTGTTATTTTTTTAACTTTGATCTTATTTTTATTAATTCAAATTCATTCAAATTCTATATTAGATTTTTGCTCCCTAACTCTTTTAATGTCTAGTAGTGTTATAATAATTTTTTTAATAAATAAAATTACTAAAGAATAATTTATTACTATTTGAAGACTAAACAGTAACATATTACTGTTTCAATATAAAATAATAACATGTTACTGTTTTAAAATAAAATAATAATACAAACTAAAAAATATTAAATAAATGAATAAATTATATTTAATTAATAACTAAACTGCTAAATAATAACATGTTACTGTCTATTTTCTAAATAGTAACATGTTACTATTTCATTCCAGAATAGTAACACAAACAAAACTCTCAAATAAATGTATAAATCATGCTTAATTAACAATCAAATTATCAAATAATAGCATGTTACTCTTTGTTCTCTAAACAGTAACATGTTACTGTTTCTTTTCAAACTTAATTAACAATCAAACTGTTAAAGAATAGGATATTACTGTTTCATTCTAAAACAATAATATCAATTAAAAATCTTAAATAAATGGATAAATTTAATTTAATTAACAACTAAATTATCAAATAATAGTATATTACTATATATTTTCTAGACAGTAATATGTTACTATTTTATTCTAATCATAATTAACAATCAAACTACAAAAGAAAGGAATATTACTGTTTCATTCCAAAACAATAACACTAACTAAAAATATGAAATAAATGGATAAATTAAGTTTAATTAATAATTAAACTGTTAAATAATAGCATGTTACTATTTTTTTCTTTAGATAGTAATATGTTACTGTTTCGTTCCAAAATAGTAACATCAATTAAAAACCTAAAATAAATAAATAATAACATGTTACTGTTTATTCTCTAAACAATAACATATTACTGTTTCATTTCAAAATAGTAACATCAATAAAAATTTTAAATAAATAGATAAATTAAGTCTAATTAATAATCAAATTATCAAATAATAGCATGTTATTATTTATTCTATAAATAGTAACATGTTACTGTTTCGTTCTATCAATTAAAAACTCTAAATAAATAAATAAATTAAGTCTAATTAACAATCAAATTATTAAATAATAGCATGTTACTATTTTTCTCTAGATAGTAATATGTTACTATTTCATTCTAAAATAGTAATATTAACTAAAAATTTTAAATAAATAGATAATAACATGTTACTATTTGTTCTCTAGATAGTAACATATTATTGTTTCGTTTCAAAATAGTAACATCAATTAAAATCCTAAATAAACGGATAAATCAAGTATAATTAACAATTAAATTGTCAAATAATAGCATGTTACTATTTTTTTCTAGATAGTAACATGTTATTGTTTCATTCCAAAATAATAACATCAATTAAAAATTTTAAATAAATAGATAAATTAAGTATAATTAAAAATTAAATTATCAAATAATAGCATATTACTATTTGTTCTCTTCTCTAGACAGTAACTAATTAAGAAAATTTTAATTCTAATTGATGTGTGTGTATATATATATTTAATTTGAGTTATAGTACTTGAAAATTGATATTAAAAAATATTAATAAAATTTAAATAAAATTTTATTTTAATATTCAAATAATTTCAATCAACAAATAAAATATATAATTATATAATGCAATTAATCTAATATATATTAAAATTTTAATTTATTCAAAATATTTATATAATCAAATTACATATATCATATTATATTTATATTATTTAATAATTAGAATCTAACTTTCAAATAATAGCAATAGATAAAATAAAAAAAGTAAAAAAAAATTATGGAATAAAATAAATAAAAAAATGAAATAATGAATAGCTTATAAAATAATGTAGGAATTAAATAAAAGTATGTTGTTAACAAATTCATTTAAATTAATAGAGTTGGGCTATACAGACCACAAGAGTGGTCTGTATAGAGTTAGGCTATACAGACCATACTATGATTTGTATAAATCCCCACCTGTACAGACCACATGTGTGGTCTGTATAGGTTCACCCTATACAGACCACATATGTGGTCTTTATAGATCACCAATATAAATATATGTTAAATATTTTAAACTCTATTTAAATATAAATATATTACTTATTATGTAAAAAAAATTTCCCATTACATCTTATTTTATATTCTCAAATGAGATTTTTTTTATATTTTTAAGTTATTTGATTATGTAAAAATTAATCATTTAAAAGTAATTATGTAATGAAAATTGTTTATAAGATAAAAATTATGAGTAAAAGTTTTCCATTCAAAAATAATAATTAGTTAGTATTATCTAATTATAAAATATCAAAATATAAATATTTTTAAATTAATTATTTATTTTATAATCATTTCTTATATGAAATCATTTTAAAAAATATCTTATCATTTCAATCATCTTAAATTTCAGAGAAATGAATTAAAATAGAAAATGACATATTTTTTAAAATTATTTCAAATATAATTGATGACCATTATTATATTATATTAATGCATTAAAAATTACTTCAATTAATATTTAATCATCAAATTTAGAAATAAAAATATTATTTTCTTTTTTTAGTCTAGCATTAATTTTCATTGTAAAGTTAGGGTTTCAAAGGTTAAATTTGTATAAGTGCCCTAAAAATATTAATAGCACAGACCTTTATTTACCATTAATGATTTGAATGAAAAAATAATAAACAAGAAAGTAATTTAGCTTAAAATATTTATTGCAATCACTCTATGTATAAGTATCTTTAAAATACATAGTGATAGGAATGATAATGAAGTAAAGTTAGAACATATCAACTTTTTTTAACCTATATTCAATTACTAAAGACAATATCATGTTGTGTCATGCCCTTCTATGAAAAATAATATTTTTGTTGTTATGATATCTCAAAATGTTGCATAAGAGTTACAACTACTTAACACCTATTATAGAAAATAACTAGTTAACATAATTTAAAAGATACATTTCTATAGTGTACACTTCATTCTTTTGATTTTCATGATGTGATCAAATATTCTTACCTATAATAGGATGGAGGTTGATAAATATCCTTTATGATTATATTATCATTAAATTTATTTAATAAAATTTATTGATATATTTTTTATTTATTTTTAGTATTGTATTTTAAATCTTTGAATTTAAGGAAGAGTTAATAGAGACCTTTCTTCTTTTGAATAGGGTAAAAGAAAAATATACATTGGTATTGAAGGATGTATTGTTATCTTTATATATCATTTTTAAATTTAATGAAATTATTAAGTATAGAAAAAAAATTTAGAAAAAAAACTTTGAAATAGAATTTTTTTTGTTTAATCACTTTTTATTATTAATATGTATATAAAGACTTCTATTACAAATATATAGTAATCAAGATTTTTTTAGAATAATTCTTTCATTAAGTTAAGGATCTAATCTAACTGAATTATTTTACTATATATCACACATTTCAATCCTTGTATAAATTTTAAATATAATTATGATTATAAAATAGATATAATGCATTAAATTTTAATGCTTTCATAATTTTTTTAAATATTAAGACCAATTTTAAAAATAATTGAGACTTTGTTTAGGTTTATGTACGGTTCCAATTTTTTTATTTATTTATTTTATATATCTATCTTTATATTCAGCTAACTATGTTCATATGTCAATATCATTGACATACATGTATAAATATGTAAAATAATTTCTATTGTAAAATAAATGTAGTGAAAACAAATTTTTTAATTTAATCAATTAAGAATATATTTATTTTTCATGTTGTTTAACAATACAATTTACTTATTATTTCACTTTATTTTAATTAATTTGTTGCATATTTTTCTTGTTTCTGTTATTTACTTTTGTTAATTACAATAGTAATGTAAATATTTCTAGATCATAATAATATGTTATAATATAATTTTTCACAAAAAATACTTTAAATATCTAAAAAATGTAATTGTCTAATTTTTTTAATTTTCTCTATTGTATGGTTTATTTTTCAATAAGTTTAAAATTTAATATAATTGGATTATATTGATATATGTCATATCACTTAATTATTGTACCACATGTTCAAGGTTAAGTCATTTTAAATCTAAATATATAACTAGAAATAAATACAAGTAAATTACATTTTAATACTTTATACATTTTCTTTGCACATTTAACATAAAAATAATGTTTTAAAACTCAATTCAACCATTAATCAGGCAAAACAAGTGGGTAAAGGTCATACTAGTTTAATCAGATAAATTGGGTGGTTAAACTAGTGAGATGAATGACACACACATATATATATCTGAAAAAATTAGATTTACTTAATTTATATAGGTGTAATTTTTAAAATATAATAAATAAATATTAATTTTATCATAATTATAAATTAAAGTTTAAGCATTACCATTATACATACTAGAAAGTTATTGTTATAATTTTAAAATTTATTCAATCAAAATTTTAAGCGTAATTTAATTGTTATATTAAAAATATTAATTTCTTAAAATATAGTAGGAAGTAGTATTAAAATTTCAATTTTACAACAAAATTAGAAGTTTTTTCATGATTATAAATATTCAACACAATTTAAATATATTTTATAATATTAAAATCATACTTTATATATGTTTATCAAACATTTTTAGACTTATTTTTACACGTACAGATAATGTTTATATAAATGAAATGCAAATCCTAGCATGATTGAGTGCTAGCACAACCAACAAGCTGAGATTATAATAGACGAAGGGGCATGGGTTTGAGGCTTCTCCATAACATTTTTTGGAAATCTAAGGCCGCTTGGAATCATGTGTTGACGCAAGGCGGGAAAGAGCTAACAAGTGGCAAGAGAAAGAGGCAGAGTAGCAGACAATAAGTAGGAGCAACTGGCGAAAACCCATGTGGAGCTGACACGTGGCTAGAGAAGAGACAAAGTAGCAGACATGCAATAGGAGCAGAGGCAAGAACGCATGGGGAGTTGACACGTGGCGAGAGAATAGGCAGGGAATCACATGCACGTGACACGTGGGTAAAGGCAGTAGGGGAAGGACTGACCACGTCCAAGGATTAGGTGACACGTGTAAATTGCATATTGACCAGCCACTGATAGGACGAGATGTGTCATGTGTAGACTGATAGGGTAGATATTAGATTAGACACGCAGATTGACCGATTAGACAACACATGGTAAACGTATTTGACCAGAGGATCAGAAGACACGTGGCGCACGGGTAAAGTGAAAATTTTATCCATTTTTTCAGACAATAATGGGGTCTATACAGACACCCCTACCATCTGTATAGATGCCATTAATAAAATGATTTTTTTGCCCTCCATTAAAAGCAATATAGATGACCATGTAGTTTATACAGACGATACATGTCGTCTGTATTTATCCTAAGTATTTAAGCTCATGCAACACCTTCCCCTTCTATTTTTAGCCGCTTCAACTGTTGTTATTTCTCTATTTTTTACTCTGTGCGCCTCTCCTTTTAAAAGTTAGTTCTCCTCTTCTTTTTATTTTTCTCATTATATTTTTTTAATTTATTTAATAATTTTTATGCATAGTTTGCTATAGAATCATAGATTATACATTTGTCTTGTGGGTTGAATGGATTGAAATTATTTTTTAATTAATATACATATTATATGATAAAGTTATGTGCATGTTATTAACATTTTATGTATTGTATAGCTGAAATTCATGTATTTTCATTAACGCAATACTATAAAATATATTTTCTTAGCAGGGAAACTATTTTCTTTCATAATATGTCTAAATGATAGAGATTTTTTCTAATAACTTTGATATAAATATATTATATGTATATTTTTACTTTCATTTTGATTGTTGAATGAATTTTATAAATTGTTGCTATTGTTGCTATTATAATTACTGAATGATATTTATATAATGGTTGATATTAGTGTAGTGATGTTTTACCATGTTTTATTTCTTTATTGTGTAGATTAGAACAATTAATATATTTTATAATTTCATATATTTGTTAGATCAGTTGTATTATGAGTTTGATAGAAAATACATCAGATAAAATTTATGTAGAAGTTCATAAAATTAGAAACAAAAATATAAAATGTCCCATAATCTACAATTTCATGAAACCCTTACGACCATTTTAAAAAGTAAATGATGAAATTACTTTACAACAAATGCATATAAATTGTTCGTTTAGCAACTTCCTCTATGTAAAAAAGTTATTTATGTTAGTCATTGTCGATTCCTTCTGAGGAGCCACAACCTGCGAAACAGTAAAGACTTTAATGGAAAGACTGAGAGGAAAGCCCCTCCGAGAAAATTTACTAATGATATGATCATGGATCAATTAAGTAGTGTATGTCAGAGATTGCTTGGAAAACACATGCAATAGGGTGGAGTTAAGAGGAAAAGAGGTGCAGATGAACTTAATTGGAGTAAAAAGAGTATCTTCTTAAAGCTTCCATATTGGTCCACAATGAACTTGAGGCATAACATTGACATGATGCATGTTGAAAAAAATGTATGTGACAGTATTATAGGTACACTCCTAGATATTGAACATAAATCGAAAGACATAGACAATGCAAGGCGTAACTTGGTCAACATGAATAGAAAACCAGAATTGCACTTATATGAGGAGAGGGGGAGGTGGATGAAACCACATCCTAGATACACGTTCAATTAAGAAAATCAACATCAATGTTGTTAATTCATTAAAAACATGAAGTTTCCTGATGGGTTTGCTGGAAGTCTAAGAAAGAATGTGGTCGACAATGACACTAAAATCAAAGGGTTAAAGTCCCATGACTGTCATGTAATTATGCAATGATTGTTGGCACCTGCAGTGCTAGCTTTTTTACTAAAAGAGCTGGCACTACTGATTGTTGAGTTGTGCAATTACTTCAACCAAATTTGTGCAAGAACCCTAAATAAGCAGGATATGAAGCAAGCTAAGGAAGATATTGTACTGATCTTGTGCAAACTTAAAAAGATATACCCTCCAGTATTCTTTGACATAATAATGCACTTTCCCAAGGAAGCACTATTAGGGGGTCCTGTTCATTTTAGGTAGATGTATCCATATGAGAGATATATAAAGAAGTTGAAGGACTATATTAGGAATCATGCTCGACCTGAAGGTTCCATTGCAGAAGGGTTGTTATAGATAAGGCATTAACATTTTGTTCTATGTATCTGCAAAGGGTGGAAACAAAATTCAATCAGACTCATCGTAATCAAGATATAGCCAATGTGAGCACAGAAAGGCGATTGTCAATTTTTAGATCTCAATGTCAACCTATGGTAGAAAGCATGTTGTTCATTTAGATAGGAAGGATCATGATACAGGAATATGGTACATCCTTAACAATTGTCCTGAAATTCAAAAATATTTAGAGTAAGTCCCTTAAATTATTTTTGCATTTCATCTAATTTATTCTATTTCCTAATGAGCCTTTTCTATAATGTAGTGAACATAAACGATAATTACAAGCAAGTGGTTGTCAAAACATTAAACATTTGCAAAGAACCCAATTTCCTTCATGGTTTTACTCAAAGGTAATTCTTTATCATTCTTGTTACACCCTAATGCTACACAATTTTATTTTATACTTATGTTATTGTTGTTCATTTTAAAAAATTGTATAGATTTACCACATTTACAAGAGTGGATCTCCCGAGGCAACTGATGAGCTATTGTCCTTAGCTTCTGGACCAAGCTTCATAGTTATGTAATATTCAGCGTGTGTGGTAAATGGAGTTCATTTTGTAACAACTTCTCGAGATGCAAAGCACAAAACACAAAACAGTGGGATTTCTATGTTTGGAATTGAAGATAACACATTTTATGGTATTTTGGAAGAAGTCATAGAGTTAAGTTATCTACATAACTATTCTATGACTCTTTTCAAATGTAAATGGTATGAAATTGATCGTAGAAAAAATAAAATTATCATAGATGAAAATATAACAAGCATTTCTATCAGTACTCAGTGGTATAGAGATGATCCATATATACTTGTATCTCAGGCACGACAAGTTTTTTATATTGAAGATCCTCTTAACGAACCAAACTAGCGAGTTATAAATAATGTGGTGTATCATGATGTATGGGATGTTCTTGATGATAATCATATTAGTGCCAATGGTATATCCTATTTGCAGGATGATAACTTTGCAAACTTTGTCCTCACAGTAAATCTTGGAGATTTTGCCTTGATTACCTTGCGGGATTAGAACCATGACCTTCATTCTATTTCGTCTTCTAGAAATGTTCTGGTTGCTTCGCAAATGTATGATAATTTTATAAATGATGACAATGATATAGAAGATCAAACCACTGGGGATTACACAGAAGATGAGACTTTGGAGTCCAACAACAATGATTCAACTGATGAAGAAGATAGTGATCTTGCAACATTCATTGATGATGAATCTAATTAGGATTAGGACTTTTTGGTTTCTTAAGTCGTTATTAAGTATTATATTTTGATAATTTTGGATTTTGTAGTAAGTATCATTTGTAACTAGTTACCCCAATTATTATTGAATAACTTTTTCTGTATATGCTAATGTAATTTATCATGGAAGAATGAATTATTTCATTTATCATAAGTATTATTTACTTATAGAAGATAATAACTATCATTTGTATTTGATTATATGTAACAATGCTTGATAGCCATGGCTGATGTTATGTCACACAATCACGGAGGAGATAGCGGACACAACCTACCACCATATCCCACTCATATCCCTTCCCAGTGTGAAACAAGTAAAATTGGTTATAGTAAAGTATTCTACTTTATTTTTTTTTTTGCAAATTTATGTTCTTAACAAAGTTTTATGTTTGAAAGCTGCATTAGGTCGATAGTATCGTAGCAAATCAAGGTCCTTATCCCTCCACCAAAAAATATAAAAGAATGATGGGAGGCCTTTGCCTGTTTGCTTCAATAAAATGAGTACATGACAGGTAATTAGTCCAAATTCAAAGCATTTTGCACGTGACATAGGAATGCTAGTCAGGCAGCATTGTGAGCTTTTCCATAAAAATTAAAGGCAAGTGCTCGAGGAGCAGTCAGAGTGTGTCGTGCAAGGAGTTTGTGTAAATACTATGACAAATTTTTTATATTATTTTTTTAAATTGAGATTGATAGAAACAATATTAGAAAATGCTTTCACATATTCCAATGTAGTTCTACTTTGAATTTGTGAATGTTGAGCTTGAGGAGCAGGGATATGTTATTATAGGTATCCAGCGGACAACAGCCGATCGATACAAAGATTGGAAGTCCGTGCTCCACCAGCATTTCTTAGAACATAGCGGTCAAGATGACGTTCGTAATCTCAGTAGTGTGAGGCAAGCTTGTCCCATTGATATTTCAACAAATTATTGGGATAGGTTATGTACATACTTTGACAATAACGAGTACAAGGTAAAGTTAAAGTACAATTAGTTATTCGCTATTTTTGACATTTGATTTGTTTATTTTCTAATTACAAATATTTTGGTTTAAATATGCAGGAATTATCTAGAAGAAATTTGGAGAATAGGTCAAAAAATTTGTATAATGATTGCCATGGATCAAAATCTATTGCAGCAGCACGACATGATAAGGTATATTCAAATTTTTGCATAGTGCTATCATCCAAAGTTTTACTAATTGTTAATATCATGTTTTGAAATTGGTATAGAGAAATAAGGATACAGGTGAATGGCAGCCAGTGAGGGAGAATTTTCGTGAGTGTCATATGTATCACACAGGAGAGTGGGTGCATCCGAATGTTGAGATTGCTTATGTAAGTAATTACTTTCTGATTAAATAATTTTTCTTACTACATGAAAAATTTTTCATTGAAATTATATTTTTGTTTTAAAAATCAAGGCCAAGATGTTGGAATTGGCCACCAATCGATCTTCACAATCCAGTGCTTCCTCCAGTAGCTCTCTGGTAGGTTCATCGGGTGTTGAAGAGCCTGCTATTGCTGATGAGGTATTCGGCACTCGCTGAGGGCACAGAAAGGTAGTTGGTTGTATGCTTGCTATGACACCATATGGCACCAGCAGTGCTAGTTCATCCACTACAGCATTCCCTCCAAGGCCATACCAAGATGCAACATTTATAGAGGAGATGCAGACATATGTCACTGTGACTCAGGAGGCTTTAGCTGATGCGGATAAGCGTATTCATCATCATGAGAAGTGGCAACAGAAGAACCATACTCTCCTTGAGGACATGTATGCTGCTTTACAGTTTTTAGGATTTTCTCTCCCTCTACCCGAGGTACCATCTCCTCTTCTGAGAAGAATGCCTCGACTAAAAGTACCATCCAAATTTGCTTTTGAGACGCCTTCTGCTTCACAACATCCTTTGGATTCTCAACAGCAGCGACCCTTGCCTCGATCCCAGCCACAGTCGTGCTCACCTCCACCCCCAACCCTAGCATCTACCTTCAGATGATGGAGAGGACACTGATGATGATGGCAGTGGGGATTGTTATTTTAGATAGTTTGTATCATATATTTGATTTATGTATGAAAGTGACTTACTTACTTTATTATACATTATCCAGAGTTAGTGAATATTTCATTTCTTTTTATAACTACAATTGATTGTGTTAGATAATTTTTAATTTTATCAAATTAAATTTTTTTATCATTTTATTTTATTTATATATAAATAACTAAGTATGAATATAAATGTAAAAAAAATAATAAATATAAATATAAATAAATAAATAATCATGATATGTAAAAAAATATGAATCCTTGCATAATTTTTTTTAAATAACCTATACAGACGACAAAGATTATATAGACCACAGTTATCATCTATGTAGATAGGATTTATACAGATGACAATAGCTATACAGACCACAAAGTCGTCTGTGTAGATTCAACCTATACAAACAACAAAAGTTATGCAGATCACAGTGTCGTTTGTATAAGTTGGACTTATACAGACGACACTATAATCTGTATAGGTTGGACTTATACAAACGACACTGTGGTCTGTATAGGTCAAACCTATACATACGACATTAGCTATACAGACGACATTAGTTATACAGACCACAAATGTCATCTGTATAGGTCGGACCTATACAGACCACATGATATACAGACTACAATGTCATCTGTATAGGTCGGACCTATACAAACGACTTGTGGTCTGTATAGCTAGTGTCGTCTGTATAGGTCAGACCTATACAGACAACCGAAAAAAATGCCGACTATATAGGGTGCAACAAACACGATTCTACACAGACGACTTTGTCGTCTATAATATATATACAGATGACAAATCTAATCTATACAGACAACTTTTGTGGTCTATATAGCCTTTTTTTTTTTGCAGTGTATATGGTCTTACTTGTTTAACAGTATAAGGAGCTCAAGTATTTGAGAGATTCCTTTGTTCTTTAATTTGTGTAGCTCAAGTGTTGAAAAATGCAAAGAACGTTATGGAATTAGATAAGAGGAAATTTTAGGTAAAGTTATAAGGTTGATTGCTATCATGAAACTATGGCATTTTGACTGTTAATTATTGCTAACAATGCTTTGATTTCATCCTACTTCTAATAATTATTGTTAATTATTAATTTAAGATCTCATAACAAACTTAGTCTTTTAATGAAGTTATTTGCATTGAGAGTAACAAGTATGTATATTATTTATGAAAATATGTACAACTTGATAGAGGAAAAGAAATAAATATATTTGAAATAATCAAATATTTTATGATCTCTTTCTATGATATCGTTTAGTCCTTTTAATGAAGTTCGTGAAATTGGCTAAAAGCCGCTTCTTTAATTTTTTTTTTATTATGTCAACACATTACGTCCGCATCGTTCATTCGTCCGGAAAATTTTCCCATCATAAAGCAAATATCACAAGTCTTTTTACTCTTCTCTCATTTGGCATACAGCTTCTAGTCTACCTACATATTTTCACCACTCAATTCGCCTACAACTTTGTTTCATCCCAATCTGCATTAAGGTAGTTTATGGTTTTGTATCTTCCATGAGATGCTTAGTGAGCTTGAAATATTTGAGTCATCGGATTGAATTGCATCAGACTGATCAGCTTTAAGATCCAACCAAGTTTTAATGGAGGCTGACTTTGTTTTGGTCTGAAATGAGAATGAAGCGAATTTGTGAACCATGAAAAGCCTGTCAGAGCTTCAAGGACTACAAGAGTTGGTAGTGCGAGGCTCACTCATTGGCGTTCAGCCATGTGTTGGAGTATGTTTCCAAAATTTAGACACTTGATGAGTAATTTTTTTTCCCCAAAATCCTTCACCAACAAAGAGCCAAGCAATTCCCTTCCTCCATTTTTCAAAAGACCTAGCTTAAATGAAGTGGGATGGAAGCGCATGCATAATCTTTTAGTTGACGATATGAAATTCTTTAGAAAAATAACTCTAAAATCAGAAAGAATTTACACTCGAGTTAATATCATTAAAATAAGAAATATATAATATATTATGTTTTATATGTTGATGGCTTATTTATAAGTATGATAAAACTTCCTCGATGAATAATATCTTTTCAAAACATTCCTTACCCATATAGTACGTACTGGCATATTTCTAATTCTCCATTATTTATTCTAAAACTATTTTAAATAACTAAATAAAACTCATAAAAATAATAATTATGAAAGTTATAATATAATTATGAAAATTTAAATATAGTTATAATAAACAAATCTTCTCTATCCAACATCATTCAAATTGTGGGAAGAGTGAAAGAATGTATAAATAAAATTTTCCTAGAAAGTGTAAAATATATTTTAGAAGATAAAGTGAAAAATCGCAAT
This sequence comes from Sindora glabra, assembly GCA_020226215.1. Taxonomy (NCBI): domain Eukaryota; kingdom Viridiplantae; phylum Streptophyta; class Magnoliopsida; order Fabales; family Fabaceae; genus Sindora; species Sindora glabra. Next base: position 83,386,194 of record CM035230.1, read on the forward strand.
CATCGATTAAAAAATTAATAAAATGGAAAGTTATAAGTTTAAAAATTATTTTTAATTAATTATTATTTATTTAAGCATGAACCATTAATTTTTTTCTTCAATTATTATAATGTGTTGTTTTATCATCTAAAGTACATTGTACTTTAAAAGAGTCAAATTTATTTGTTAGCAGAATTTGAAGAATTAGAAATAAACTGATCACCTGTTAAAAAAGTCCATTTATAACAATTTTACAAAAATAAAAGAATTTGATGATGGCTAATGTACTATAGTGATACAACAATATTTGATGTTATTATACAGAGAATCTAATTTTCTTCATATTTACAATTAAAATTCAAAATACTATATATACAAATTACTATTTTTACTATTAAAAAAATTGATGACAAATATTTAAAATTTTATGTACCTAAATTTTTATCCATAAGGAAAATAAGAAAGAGGAAAAATATATTTGATGGAAAATCGAAATTGAACGTGATTTAATACTGTTTACATAATTTGCTGCAGGCATAATGCATCCAACGCTGCAATCAATAAGGTGAGATATTTTATCATCACCATACTAAATAATCAGGGAATGGATAATTATATGCCTTTTGGGAAGGAAGAAGCGAAGCAAATACGGTTAAATTAAGCCGACAACCATGCAATTCAAAATTAGGAACGTAAATAGCTTGTGTTGAACTAGGCTTCATTTTAAATAAATTAAATTTATTTTTTAAATTATTAAACTTGATTTATTAATTTGTATACAATTAAAATCCAATCTCGACTTAATCTCTTGAAAAATTTTGATTTATTCTGTTAATCTATTTAAAATTCATTAATAGATTAAAATCATTTTAAAGGTTAAAATTATCTAATAATTTAATTAGACATATATATAGTTTATAAATTATAAATAATTTATAAATTTATTAATAATTAAATATATCAATGTGATAAATTTAAGAATAAGTAAAAAAAATAGATTTAATCTATTTATTTAAATAAATTTATTTATTAATTTTGATTTAATTTATTTAGATAAATAAATCAAATTAATCTAAGTAAGTTAGAGGCCCTTGATTCAGCTCATTCTAGAATCCCAATGCCATTCTTAGGCGGCCAATCTGGAAGACCCTGTATAGTAAATTCTATGGCGGCAAAACGTCAACTATAACAGTGAATCAATCGTAATAATTAAAAATTCAAAAGCAAAAATGAAGGTGTTGACCATATAAATTAGGCCAGATATCAATGTTTAATGTGTCATATATAATATTTAATATTAAATATATTAAATAGCTTAAGTGTTTTATTTATGCCATGGAATTTTCTATTAAGTGGAGAGGAGAAACAAATAATTGAATCTCAACGTACGCAAGATTGCTCAAAGTTTCACTAATCAGACTCGATCAAATATGGATCTAAATTCATCTATGTTAATAAATCATCAATCCACACAAAGGAATAGTTGATATTCTAAATGGTTATTTCATGATTGAATAAACATAAAGATAAATTACCACAATCTTGAGAATAGTCCTACTTGAAATAAAGAGATACGGTCACTTGCCCGTGCACCGGTTGAAAATTACTTTTATCAAAATTAAATATTTATATAAATAAATTTTTAATTTTTAATAAAAATAATATAAAAATATATAATATAATTTATTATACTTATTTTATAATTATATATTTGAGTTTGTGAATTATAAATTTTTTAACATATATATTACTTTTTCTAAATAAAAATATACAAAGCTAATTGAATTTTTTTACCAAATATAAGTTTTCCATAAATTGAATCCATAATTAAAAATTAAATAATTAAATTTTTTATAATTATTTTATTAAAAATACATCACATTATATTATATTATATTTATACCATTTTTAATATTAAAATATAAGATGTATGTAAAGTAACAAACAAAGAGAAAAGTCAATGCATCACTTATAAAATAATGAAAGTTAAAAAGAGAATATTAATTTGTTAATTTAATTAAATATTTTAATTCAATGCAAAATATTTTTTAATAAAAATAAAATATATCATATTATATTTATATTATTTTATAATATTAATGTGTGGACTAATAAAAAGAAAATGCATACAAAGGAACAAACAAAAAGAAGAGTTAATATGTTATTTGTAAAGTAATAAAAGCTAAAAATAAAATATAAAGTTAATTAATTTAATTAAAATAAAATTTTAAGTTATTGGAAATATTTTTATAATAATAAATAAGAAGAGAAATAATGCATCAATTGTACAGTAACAAGAATTAAAATTGAAGTATATAGTAAATAAATTCAATTAAATGGAATATTTATTTTATTTAAAATATTTTTATAATAAAAATATACTTTATTATTTCTATATTACTCAATGAAGTAGATAAAAGAAGAAAAAAGTATATATCTTTTGACAAAATTTTCAATTAATGTATAATTTTTTAATTTTAAATATAACACTAAAAAATTGATAAAAATATTGATAAAATTTAAATAAAAATAATCTCAATTTTTGAATGCTTTTATTAAAACATAAAAATATAATTAATTCAATTATCATATCCAATATTTATTAAAATTTTAATTTATTTAAATATTTTTATAATAAAAAATAATTTATTAAAATTTTCTTAAAGAACAATCTATTGAAGGGGGTCAATAAAGTAAGGAACAGTCCCTTTATTATGAATAAGTAGAATACATTTACTCTAAAAACAATCTATTATAAAATAATAATATATACCACGAGTTATATAATATTAGAAATTATGATGATTTGAAAAGTCAAACCAAAATCATGGAATTAACCATAAATTAGCATGACATTAATGCTGAATATTTCGTAAATTTCATCAAAAAATATCATATATATATATAATAGAGTGATATATTACTTGTATTTATAATTTTAAAAAATAATACTTAAAATTATAATAATAAAAAAATAAATTCCTCTTTATTTTTTTAGATCCTTTATTTATAATATTAAATAAATAAAATATTTTTACTTTAATATTTTGTAATTATATTTTATGATAAATATTTTTCATCAAAACTCATCGAAATATTTAAAGAAAAAATTGATTGAACCTCAACCTCGATCGGATTCTCGAAAGCTTCAATTAGATCTAAAGTCATATCTATTAATAAATAATCAATCCACACAACAGTAATCCCAAATAAAAAAAAAAGGTGGGGTACTAATTCATTGATAGTTAGAACTTATCCAAAATACCTAAATCCATGATTAAAAAAAAAATTGAATGTTCTAGACAAATTCCATGACCATGAGCACGAGAAAAATGAAAAATCGTGTAGGAGTCAGCAACGTAGACAGAGGGGAGGGGAGTCGGTCTTTATTCTGCAAAAGGGAAAAAAAAAAAATATACGTAACCCATGTCAAAATTTCATCATGATATTTGAAAAAGTATAATTAGACATCTAAATTATATATGTCGTGCTAAAAATTTCTTCCATTCTCTGTCATTCTAAATATGGAAGGAGAAGATTTTGCAATTAATATTTAGCGCGTCTGGATGCATAAAAATTAATTTATCAAAATTATTTTTTATGTTCAAAACTAATATTAAAATAAAAATTATATATAATATTTTTAAATTTACAAATTGATATTAATTTATAATTAATTATTTATAATCAATCATAATCAAAAAAATTATCCTACCACTGTACAAAATAATTTTTAAAATATTTCATTTCATTTCATTTTGAAATTTTTTCTCTTTTTATAAGCATTATTTCTTATGAAGTTACTAATCTTATATATGATTTTATGATAATAATTAAATCATAACAGAATGTTAGAACATTATATCTAATTAATAAATATTGTAGTAGTAATTAATAAATATTTCTTCTCTTTTTTATTATTTATTGCACTTAACTGATTTTATAAAAATTAAAAAAATAATTAAATTTATTTCTTTTTGGTGTACTTTCCAAAATTACTTTTCAATTCAAAATTAAAATTTATTCCATTTTCTTTTTTTCTCTTTACTTAAAATTTGTAATTCGATTCAAATGCACATTAAATCTCTCTCTCATTTCATACATGAGTTCAAATATGGTTGAAAATGAAAAGAGAAAAATGAAATAAATTTATTAAGATATTTCAAGATGAAAATATAGAATAGCAAAATATTTATTAATAAAAAAGAATGATAAAATTAAAAAAAAATATTTAATGCTTCATTAGATTTTTAAAACAAAAGATTAAAAAAAAAATCTCTCACAGTTATCATTTTTTATCTCTCATAATATCAGATTTTGTTGCCTCTTTATTACTCATAATATAATAGGTTCAAACTTCAGTAGCAATTCTGAAGAATTACTACTGATAGCACTTCTTATCTACCGTTTATTCTTATCGAACTTACATTACTCACCTGTAACCAGCTGAATAGGTAAAAATGTTATATTATAATTGGGCCTAACAAAGATCACATATCTGCAAAACTGCCATCTTTAGACAAATTAAGCCTCAAAGAGTTTATGCCGTTGTATTGATGCAGGCTTGAAACAACGTTTCTGGCAAATACCTATTGAGTTATAATGAACATTGTTACAGTAATGATATAGGTCCTGATTAGTGGTTTGATAAGAGATTAAGTGTGTCTATTGCTTTAAAGCTTCTGAGAAAATCTGAGATTTATCCCTATGGATAGTTGTGACCTAGCTGAAGATACTATAATTTAGGTGCCAAATTTGAAATCAGAGGTGGGGCTTTTTTCTCTTTTTGGAAAAGTTGTTTTGAGAATGACAAGTTTTGCAAACGGCGAAAAACATCTAGTATGTAACTTGTAAATTGATTTCCTTCAAAACTCAAGAACTTTAGATTCTTGAGCTTACAAATTCTGTCCAACATAGATTCAATGAGAAGATTGTTATTAAGTTTGAATTAAGTCAATTGAGTCAATTTAAAAATGAAATTCAATATTGCTCTAATTTCCCTTGCAAATTGAATGTGTTTAATCGAGTCAAATTGTCAATGCTTCCCAGGTGTTGAACAGAAAATCCTATTGTTTTCAATGTACACAAATTAAAGGCATGGCAGTGTGAAAAGAAAACCTAGGAACTTGCCTAAAACGTTTAAGGGATTTTGTAGGTATATGCAATCAAGAAATTGGAGTTTTGAGAGTAAGGGTGAGATTATATCAAACAAGTAGCTACTACAAATTAAGTTGTAGTACAGGACCTATGAAACTTTTCTGTTGCAAATCTGCATTGAGAATAAGAATCTCAAGCATATCTCAAAATTTTAACATTCAAAAGAAAGATAGCAATTATAGGTGCAGTTTTTTTTTTTTTTTTAAAAAAAAGTCAATAGAATGTCACAGATTTTTTGTATCATTGCTGAAGTAAACCAGTAGCAAAATTGAAATTTCACAGAAGGTAAGTATTTTTGTGGCATATGGGCATGCAATACAATATAACATAGCAAAATCAGAATAGTCATAATTTAGAATGGACTTGCAAAATACATGTTTATGCTGAATTATTGAAGCAAAGCAAGCACCGAAATCATCAAAAAGACAAAATATATTCAACATATGCAAATTACTTGTCTAAGACAAATAAAACAAAAAAATTTTTAATAGGCAACTGATAACCATTAATTATTGATATCATGACAAACATTAATTTTGGAAAAGTCAAATTTGTTGATAATGTGCATATTTGCTATATTATGCAGATTTGTTACTGATAATGTGCAAATTTGCTATATCATGATTTTAGGCAAATTTATTGTAATCTTAAGTGCAAATTGGTTAAACATAATTATAGGGATATTTGGTGTGATAGACAAAATTAAGGCAAATATAACTCTGCAACCTTTTTTGTGTGTGTGTATGTGTGTGTGTGTGTGTGTGTGTGTGTGTGTGTGTGTATCAAATGAAGAAGGGTGGAAATTCTCATATAAATTATTATAGTATCAAAGTCTGGTTGAGGCTCATTACCTGGTTCAAAAATAAACAACACAGATGATAGGAACACAACCACATGACGTAGAAAAATTCTAGTTTGATAGGACTTACTGTAGAACAATGGCAGACGTTAATGGAGCTTTTAAATAATAACAAAGCAAACTTAACCAAAAGAATTATTGGTAAGCAAAAATACACTTTGTGGATCATTGATATTGGAGCTTCTAATCATATGACTGGAAGCTTGGAAAATTTTTATAAGTTGTGAGATATGCAAGGATGCCTTGTAGGGGATTGCTTGATGAACAACACATGATAGCAATTAAGGAAGGAATTGTGAATCTTGAAAGGGGTTTAAAACTTGAGAATGTCCTTTATGTTCCTAAATTGAATTACAACTTAATCTCTATCTCGTAGTTAATAGATGAGTCAAATAGTATTATGCAATTCACTAACAGATTATGTGTTATATAGGACTGCACTTTGAGGATGCTAATTGGAGTGGGTGAACGAAAGGATGGGCTCTATTTCTTTCAAGGGATCCAAGGAGCAAAGGTTAATGTTCGTGGTGAAATTCAGTTTGATTTTTGGCATAAACACTCAGGACATCCGTCTTTAAATATCACTTAGTTAGTTTCTAATGTTAATGGTGGAAAAGGTAGTGAGTTATTAAATAAAGTTTATGATGTATGTCAATGTGCAAAGCAAACTAGAGATCAATTTCCTTCAAGTAATTTTAAAGCTTCTGGTGCATTTGAATTGATAGATTATGACTTATGAAGGCCATACAAGACTCTATCTTTTTGTGGTGCATTTTATTTTTTTGACAATTGTAGATGATTTTTCATGTGCTATGTGGGTATTTTTGCTACTAGACAAAAAGGAAGTTCCATATACATTAAGAAATTTCTTTGCTCTTGTTGAACAACAATATAATAAGCAAGTTAAAATATTATGGAGTGATAACAGGATTGAGTTTAATTGCATGAAAAATTATTTTTTAGAACATGGCATTATATTTCAAACTTCTTACACTGGGACACCATAATAAAATGGAAAGGTTAAGAGAAAACACTAGTATATTTTGAATGTAGCACATGCACTACAGTTTCAAGGGAATCTCCTTATTGAATTTTGGGGTGAATGTATATTGACTACTAGGTATTTGATAAATCATACACCATCTTCAGTTTTACATGGAAAAACCCCCTATGAAATGCTACATGGTCAATCACCATCCTATGATCACCTAAGTGTTTTTAGGTCATTATATTATGCACATAATCAAATTAACAAAGGGGATAAGTTTGCCTATAGAAGTTGAAGGTGTATATTTGTTGGTTATCCTCATCGGCAAAAAGGATGGAAGTTATTTAATTTAGAGACTAAAAATTCTTTCGTGTCTTGTGATGTTAAGTTTTTTAAGTCAGAGTTCCCATTTGCCACCAAGCCATCTTTGCTTGAGAAATGTGCAGATGATAACCATTCGTATGAAGGAATTAATGCAATAAATTAATATGATACAACCAGTGAAGATATGTGGCATGATGTACAAATTATAGCACAAGAAGATGACAAGAATGCCAGAGTCAAGGGGTACATCTACAGAAGGCATTCACCCAATTAGCACTGAACCAAAGTAGTATAAGGATGGCCATAATAAGCAAAATGCTTGGACACAGTTAGGCCAAGGGCATAGAATCAAGATTCCTTATATTATACTTCGAGAATATGTGACTCATACAACCCAAAAATTGAGCCCATCCATTTTCTCTTCTGCTCCAATGCATACTCCAAGTACACTCTATTCTATAGCACATTATGTGAATTATGAAAAATTTTCTGTGCAATATCGTAATTTTCTTGCAGCTTTTACTATTGAATGAGAACCAGTAACTTTCTCTGAAGTTATGAAAGATGCTAGATGGAGAGAAGCAATACAATCTGAAATCCAAGCACTTGAAAATAATGGAACTTAAACAATTATGCATCTATCCTGTGGAAAGAAGGCACTTGGATGGAAATGGGTTTATAAGATAAAGTATCACTCTGATGGTAGCATAGAAAGATTGAAAGTCTGGTTAGTCATTTTTGGGAATCACCAAATAGAAGGAATTGACTATGTTGAAACCTTCACACTGGTGGCTAAAATGGCTAAAGTACATATAGTTTTGGTAGTAGTAGTTACAAAGGATTGGGAACTTCATCAAATGGATATGCATAACACCTTTCTTCATGGAGATTTGCAAGAAGAAATGTTCATAAAATTACCTCCTAGATTCCATATCTAATAATCGAGAAAAATATTCAAACCTAAAAAATCACTCTACGAACTGAAATGGGCACCACATTGCTAGTTTGCCAAGTTATCTATTACATTAAAGAACTATGGATTCATAAAGTCCTATTTGGACTACTCACTATTTTCTTTATAGAAAAGTGGTATGCAGCTTGTGGTGCTTGTTTATGTGGATGACTTAATCATCACTGACAATGATTATATAGTAATTTAATAGTTTAAGACTTATATGAGTACATGTTTCCATATAAAAGATTTGGGAGTGTTGAAATATTTCTTAGGAGTTAAAGTTACAAGGTCTCCCGCTGACATATTCCTTTGTTAGCGAAAATATGCCTTGGACATCATATCTAAAGCTAGATTACTTAAGGCTAAACCTGCTTCTACTCCTTTAGAACAAAATCATCACTTGTCTTTGGCCAATGGATCATTGTTACCTAATCTTAAATGATATTGACGCTTGGTAGGACGTCTTATTTATTTATGTTTTACTAAACCAGAGTTATCCTATTGTGTACATACTTTCTCCCAATTCATGCAACAACCTAAGTATGAACACTGGGAAGCTATATTGCAAATAGTCCATTTTTTTAAAGGTAATCCTGGGTAAGACATTCTCTTAGGTCATGCATGTGACCTAAAGTTATATAGATGGTGTGATTCGGAATGGGCTAGCTGTCCCTTAACTCAACATTCTCTCATAGAGTGGTTCTTTCTTCTAGGAAATTCCCCAATCTTTTGGAAAACAAAGAGACAACATAGAATGTCTCAGTCTTCTACAAAAGTTGAATGTCGCTCCATGGCAATAACAACTTGTGAACTCAAATGGTTAAAAGGCATACGATATAGTCTTGGCGTCTTATATTTCACACCAATGAAACTCTATTATGATAGCTAAGCTGCTTTACATATAGCTAAAGATCCTATTTTTCATGAACGTACTAAGTACATTAAAGTGGACTATCATTTCGTTTGTAATGAGATTCTTAAAGGCAACATTTATCCTTCATATGTTCCTACTCACATACAGCCCGCTAACATATTTACTAAGGCATTAGAAAATTCTCAGTTTGCTTCCTTTCTTGGCAAGTCGGGCATTTCTAATCTTTATGCACTAACTTGAAAGGGGTGATAAGCATTAATTATTAATATCATGATGAGCATTAATTTCATAAAAGTTGAATTTGCTAATAATGTGCAAATTTGTTATATTATGCAAGTTTATTATTGATAATGTGCAGATTTACTATATCATGATTTTAGGCAAATTTGTTGTAGTCTTAAGTGCAAATTGATTAGACATAATCATAGGGATATTTATTGTGATAGGCAGAATCAAGGTAGATATAATTTTGCAACCTTTTTGTATATATACTTACATATCAAATGAAGAAGGTTGGAAAATTCCCACAAAAATTATTAGTAACCATCTTAAATCCTAAGGAAAAAAAATTTCACCCACCAAGGTAGCTTCCTTTATCAAAAAATTGCAAACTTGGATTTCTCAAAGTAAGAATACTCAATGTCATTCTTCTTCAAAAATTCTTGCAGAACCTTTTTATCTTTTTCAGGATTAGAACTTTCATACTCAATCTCAATTGCCCTTTATGAATTGTGGAGTTGATTTTGAAATTTTACAAGCTTAAAGTCCCATGTGCAAATGAACACTCCAACTTCAATCTCCTAGTCTTGTTTGAACAAATCCCAATCATCTGATTAAATGGCTACTAATAACATGTCTTAGTTTACCACCAAAGTCTTGGCAAATTTCTACGTTATATATTAATTGTGATTTTTTTCTTCTATTAGACAAATATCAATCTCATAATTCATTATATATTAATTTTCTTAATGAAAAGTCAATTTATCATTTCTTTTTCACTTAAAAGATAAATTATAAAACAAAAAAATAATTTTTTTATATTTATTACTCGCTAAACAATAAATAATAAATATAAAATCACTTATTGCTCTTTTTATTTATTTCTCTAATATCAAATCAATTCCTAATAAAAATTTAAATTTAAATTTTTATCTATTATTAAAATTTATAAATATTTATTTATTTTATTCTCATAAAAATATTTTCAAATTATATTTATATTTTATTTCTTTTCTCTTTCCACCTTTAGTTACTGCAAAAATTTATTTGAGATAAGAGTTTTCACATTCATCTTTAATATCTGTAAGTTTACAATTACTAATTATTTTATTTTTATAAAAATTATTTTATTTTTAAACTTCAAGTAAATGATAAATTAATATTCTTTCTAAAAATGCATTATACTAAATATAAATTCATCATTGATATTGTTGGTGTATGTCCTAGAGCCAATCATATTGATGATTGAAGTTATATACAATGTATTATGTTTTAGGCAATTTAATTATTATATTTTGTTTTTATTATTATTATGCGCAATTTATAACTTAATATAATAATTATCCTTGGAATAGCTTTGCTATTCCTAAAATGCCCCTAGTCAAGTATTATTATGAAAAGGATAGTAATAATACATCGAGACTAGCATGTATAGTGACTGATGATTACGAATCATGGATATGTGATATCAAGTCAATACATGAGTACATTGCTAGTGAACAATGTACTGGACTGACCCACTATGAGAATATTGCATGGATAAACGTGTCATAAGTTATTCTCATATGATCACAACTACACATAAACCTTTGACCTGAAGTCACTACGGTTCCCTACATGAGAAATTACTCACTTTAATATTGTCCTATGTCACCTTTAATCAAGTGACAAGTAGGGCATTGATTGGGTGTGTCATAAATCATGCAGAGGGAAGTGAGTGATGTAAATGGGATTTTGTTACTCTTGTATAAAAGAGAAATATCCTTGGGCCCCTTGATTGAGTGAGACTTAGAAATGCATGGCCATGCTCAGTTGAATTAATATGTGATATTAATTATTTATTTTAAGTCTACTCAGTATCAAGAAATATAAATTGAACATTGACGAGGATGACACATTCCATGCCTCCAGTTCAATTTGGATATTATTACAAAAGGGTCATGATGTAAAACGTTGATCATGTATTAGGTGGATGTCGAATCACAGACATTCTTACTACTTGAGTGGCAGTGATGTATTGCTAGATACCGCTCGCTGTCTATGGCTCAATAATAAGTCATTGTCAACGTAGTAAGAACCTACAGGGTCACACAAAAGGAGTAGGAATAAGACAATAATTAATTGGACTTTAATTATATTAATATCCAATTAATTGGACTTATTTTCGTGCATATATATTATTAAGAATAATAAATTCACGTTTTATATATATATATATATATATATATATTATGTGATATTATTTGATATTAAAATAATATCAAGTAATTATCTTATCAGATATTAGATAAATATATTATGAGATAATATTATTTTGATATTTGATAACTATATGCAATTATCTAATATTAAGATATTTTATGAGATAATATCATTATCTAATATTAGATAATTAATAGATAAGTCTTATCTCTTCCCATTATCTCTAGGATAAAGATAAGATGAGTTGTTAAGTGTGATTAGGATTTTGGAAGCATTATCCTAGTAGGACTAGGATTATGGCTTGCCTAAGTTCTATAAAAAGGGACTTGAGGGCAGCACTTAATAATCACGTTTTAAGCTTCCATATAAACCCTAAATCACTCAAAAACATCCAATCCTAATTTTTAGAGAGAAAAACGCATCCTAGCAGACGCGTGGAGGGTGAGAGGTCGTTGTTCACTCCGTGTGGATACCGTAGAGACGCTGTACCTTCCGGCCGGCGTTTGATTCATCCGCTCTCAAGTTTTGATCAGTAGAAACACGAGTGCCCAATAGGTAAAACCCTAATCATTGACTCATGCTTTTTGCATGGATCCTAGGTAGAATTCGGATCAAAATTTAAAATTCCGCTGCATGTGATAATCCGAAATACCAACAGATATTTTCCAACCAAAAGCTATTCCTTTCTTCCATGTGAATTAAAGAAAAATTTAAATATTTACTATTAAAATATTAAATTTTAGTTAACATATATATTATAATTTGTGGATTCTAATAAGTTGTTTATAATATAAAATTATTACTTTCAAAATTTTATTTTATATTGTAATGTGGGAAATAAAAAATATATTATCATTATAAGAAAAATATATTCTTATCATAAATAATGTTATTAAATATTAATATCAATAATAATAATTATCTTGAAAATTAGTATCTAATTAATGTGATGTTTAAATTCAAAATTAATTTTTTTAGTAAAATAAATTTAAAATTAATTACCTACTTGAATGTTATAAGCAAAATAAATGGAGAGATGGATTTTTTTCTTCCTTAAATTTTTTTAATTTTTATTTTATTATATACCTTCTTTTTTCAATATCTTAAAAGTTAGAGAGATGGCTTTCTTTTTAGAGTCGTTAGCTATATATTAATTAAATTTTTATCTAATCCTCTTTATAAAAAATTAATATATAATTATAATATTATATTATTAAAATAAATATTCATCTATAATATAAAATTACTACTTTTGAAAGTTTATTTTATATTATAATATGATAAATAAAAAATATATTATCATTACAAAAAAATTATTATTATCATAAATTATGTTATTAAATATTAATATTAATGATTATTATCATATTAAAAAATAATATTTAATTAATATTATGTTTAAATTTAAAATTAATTATCTACTTAATGTAGGAAATTTTAATATTTAATAGAATCTCTATATATCAGATTTAAAACTACTAAGAAAATAAATAAAATTAAAAAGATAATTAAGATTATGTTTTTCTTGATTTAATTTTAACAATCTTCTAAAGAAATTATTAGTACAAAAGTGCTTATTAAGAGAGTTAGGTCTTTCCCTTCTTCACATTCGACAGTACATGACAATTTCGATGGAATAAGTTATCAACAGTCTTATATGTAGAAGTATTAAGTTCATTCACCATTATTCAATCCATAATAGCAATATTTATTATCATACGAATATATATATATATATATATATATATAGAACATTATGTTATTAAAATCCTTAAACATGTAAAATTTCAAAGGGATGTAGGATGAATCGATTAAGAAATTGATTCACAGTTTATAAAAAATTTCTATCAAGGGTCAATCAATTAGGGAATTGATTCAAGCCTTACAAAGAGCCTCTAAGAGGGATAAATAACTTAAGGAATCGATTCCATAATCTAGAAAGCTGCTCATGCTTATTGAATTAATTAGGAAATTGATTCTCTTCATAGATTTTAGGCGGATTAATTTATGAATTGATTTAGGTTATTTAGAAATAATTTCCAAGCCTAATGAATTGATTCACCTATGAAATTCTCTAGATTTTTTTCCAAAATCACTATTCACCTACATTCTTTTATAACAAATCTTATTCATAACATTAAATCACTCAATCAAGTCACCATATTTGATAAAATTCATACAAAAACAACAAAATTCAACAGAAATTCCACCATTCCCATATCAGAATCATAAAAATCCAAGCATATCTTCCATGTAGCTCTAAAATAGCTAAAAACTCCAAAGAGAATTACATAAAATGTTGCTCATTAGTTAAAGGAAGAGAACCTAAAGTAGATTTGGTGTTAAATTACGCTGCCATACATCAAAAAATGGAATTTATCAAGTCATGGCACCATTTTTTTTAACTTTTAAACTTACTTTACCCTCATATAATATAATCATTAACAATTTTCCTATGCAATAAAATATTTTCAACCATGATTTTATTGAGATGAAGAGAATTAGGAGTTGTTTACCTTGGCAGCTTGATTTATTAAAAAGGAAGATGAAAATGAAAATAAAGATTGAGAGTTAAGTGAAAAAGAGTTAAAGAATAAGAAAGGTTAGTTGTGGGAAAAGATGAAGAGAAAATATAGGGTTTCTGGGTATAAGGGCGTCAGTAAGAGTAAAATGGAAATTTCACACAATAAAACTCCTCCAACATCCCTAATTAACTTATCATAGGAGATAAAATGTAACACAAATCCAATACGTTAATACCATGTTTCCCTTGTGCAAATATAATGTAGTTTTATTTATTTTCACATCAAAATTTCCTAATTAAAACCTTTATTAATAGTTTACTAGTTCCTAATACTACGAGGTGTCATATGCCCTACCAAGCTATCAATACTTTACTTTTTAAAGAGTATTTTAAACCAAATACCTTTTGATACAAATAGACATATTTTTTTGAATTGATATAAGTAATGTTTTCCATGCTTCAAATGTCTAATTAATACTATAATACATTCAAATGAAAATAAAAATATAAGGATCACAACCATATGCTTCTTAAATCCTTTCAAACTCTCAATTCACATCAAAATTATCAAAATATTTCTAAACTTGAAAAAAAAAAAATAGTATGTAAGTTAAATTGATATTAAAATTTAATCACAAGACTTTTTCACCATACTTGATTTATTAATCAAGTTTCATCAAAATCAAGTATGTTTGCTTATCAAAATCATTACAACTAATAAATCTAGTTAGTGTAAATTTTTTTATGTATTTCCAATAGCTAGATAAGCAGAATATATATAAAGTCTAAGAAATAAACTTCTAAAGTTACTACTAAATATTCTCTTACTTTTATAATCATTCCTAGATAAGATTTTCTAAATATTTACATGATTTCCTAAATATCTCCCACTCTTATAATCACTCCTAGACATGATTTCATAAATATATTTATATGATTTCCTAATACTCCTCATCAAGTTGGAGCATGATAGTTCCGAATGCCCAACTTGTTAAGAAAAAATTTAAATTATTATTTTCCAAAAGCTTTGGTCAAGATGTCTGTAAGTTGATTGTAAGTGCAAACATGTATGGTAGCAATGTTACCAGCTTATATTTGATCATGAACAAAATGACAATCTACCTTGATATGCTTTGTGCATTCACAAAATACCGAATTAGATGCTATATGAATAGCAGCTTCACTATCATGAAACAATCTCATGGGTTAAGGATGCAACACTTTTAAATCTTGCAAGATAACTTTGAGCCACTTTAATTCACATGTCATGGAAGCCATAAATCTATACTCAACCTCCACAAATGAGTGAGAAATTGTAGCTTGCTTTTTTGTCTTCCAAGATATAAGAGATCTACCCAATAATATAAAATACCTGTCAAAGAATATTATGTAAAAGGATAACCTACCCAATCAGAATCACAGTATATATATAATCTTATATCACTATCAGATTGAAGAAAAATCCCTCATTCTAGGTTGCCTTTTAAATAATAAAGCACCCACATTATGGTAGCCTGGTGCTCTTGTCATAGACATTGCATGAATTGGGCCAAGATATAAACATAATAGCTAAGTTTAGGTCAAGAAATAGTTAAATAAATTAATCTCCTAACAAGTTAATGATACTTTTCAAGAATCTCTAATTCTATTTCAGCTGCCAAAGCTAAAACATGATTTTGCTCAAGAGGAAAACTTGTAGGTTTAGCTCTTAATAAACCTATTTCGAAGATAATATCCAAAGCATACTTTTGTTGATATAAAAATATTCCTTCAAGCCCTCTTGCAATCTCAAGGCCTAAGAAATACTTCAAAGTCTTAAGATCCTTCATATGAAAGCACTTACTAAGATACTGCTTGAATCTCCCAATGATGTCTTCATTATTTCTTGCAATTATTAGATCATTAACATAGACAAAAACACTCAAAATTATCTTATAATTATGATAGGTAAATAATGAATAATTTGCATGGGACTGCTTTGTTGGTGTGTGTCCTAAGAGTTAATCATAAAGATGATTGTAATAATGCACAATGTATTATATTTTATTTCAAGTAATATGATTATTATATTTTATTTTTATTTTTTTATATATTTGCATAATTTACAACTTAATATAATAATTACCCTTGAAATAATTTTACTATTGCTAAAATGCCTCTAGTCAAGTATTATTGCGAAAAAGATAATAATAATACATCAAGACTAGCATGTATAGTAATTGATGATTATGAATCATGGATATATGATACCAAGTCAATACATGAATACATTGCTAATGAACAAATGTATTAAACTAGTCCGCAATAAAAAAACTACATGAATTGTCATATATCATTAGTTATTTTCATGCGACCACAATGCATGTAGTCTTTTGACCTGAAGTCACTATAGTTCCCTACATGAGGAGTTACACACTTTGATGTCATCCTGTATCACCTTTAATTGAGATATGTTGTAAGATATTAATTGGGTATGTCATGAATCATGCAGAGGGATGTGAGTGATATAGGTAGGAATTTTGTTCCTATTATATAGTAGGAATGATATCCTTAGGCCCTTTGATTGAATAATATTAAGAAATGCATGGTCATGCTCAAATGGATCAATATAAGATATTGATCATTTGTTTAAGTTAGTCTACTTGATATTAAAAAATATAAATTGAACATCAATGAGAATGACACATTCTATACCTCTAGTTCGATTTGGATATCATTACAAAAGGGATTGTGTTGCAAAGTGTTATTCACACATTAAGTGAATATTGAGTCACAGATATTTTTTACTACTTAGGTGACAGTGATATATTACTAGATACTGCTCACTATCTATGATCCACAAGTGGGCTATTACCAACGTAGTAAGAACCTATGGGGTCACACAACAAGAATAAGAGTAAGACAATAATTAATTAGACTTTAGTTAGATTAAAATTTAATTAATTGGGCTTATTTTCATGTATATATATATAATTATTAAAATAATAATATATTTTCATATAATACATATGATATATTATGTGATGTTGTTTGATATTGAAGTAATATAAGATAATTACATTATTAGATATTAAAAAATTATATTATGAGATAATATTATTTTTTAATATAAGATAACTATATACCATTTTAATATTAGATAATTATATTATAAGATAATATTATTATTTAATATTAGATAATTAATGGATAATTTCTATCTCTGCTCACTCTCTCCATGATAAGGATAAGGTGATAGTTATTAAGTGAGATTAGAATTTTCGAAGCATTATCTTAATAGGATTGAGAATGTGGTATGCCTTAATTTCATAAAAGGAACTTGAATGCGGCACTTTAAGAATACATATTAGCTGCCATTAAACCCTAAATCACTCAAGAAAAATGCATTAATCCTAATCCTAGTAACAGAGATGTATCCTAGCAGATTCATGGTGAGTGAGAAGTCATTATTCACTCTGTATAGATACCATAGAAATGTTGTACCTTTTGATCGATGTTTGATTCATGATTTATCTCGGTCTCTTAAAGTTTTATTCAAAAAGAATGCAAACACACAAAAAAGTAAAACCCTAACATTGATTTATGTCCTTTTGCATGGATCCTTGATAGGATTTAGATCAAAAAATTTAATTTCTGCTATCTATGTTAATCCGAAATCTAACATGCTTAAATCCATATTTCTTTAAAGTAGTGATAATTTTTTCAAACTAATTTCATGGTGCCTGCCTTAATCCATAAAGAGATTTTTGTAGCCTACAAACTTTCCTAGGATCTTGACAAGAAAATCTTGAAGATAGTTACATATAGACTTCTTCATTAAGATCACCATGCAGAAAAGTATTATGAATGTCCATCTAATGTAACACCCATGATCTAGCAATTGCTACTACTAAGAGAGTGCTTAAAGTGACCATATTTACCATTAGTGTAAAAGTCTCATTATAATCAATTCTTTCTTTCTAGTTATCTCTTCGAACAACTAGTCTTGCCTTGTGACATTTAATTGTGCCATCTAAGTTGTATTTAATTTTGTATATCCATTTGCATCCAATAGCTTTCTTCCTAATTGGTAATATCTCCATTGTCTAAGTTATATTCTTCTTTAGAGTATCTATCTCCTATTTTATAGCATTATGCCACTGAGGATCTTGCATGGTTTTAGAGAACTTAACTGGCTCATGACCAATAGTGACTATTGCAAGAAACTGTCTATGTCTCATAGAAAAATTATTACAAGTCACATAATGTGTAATAGGATATAACATACCTAAGGACATAAATGATGTGAGTGAATGAGCAGCAGAATCATTAATGCAACTTACAGTGTGGCATATGTAGTCTTTTAATTTGCTCGATGGCTGATGCTTCCTATGACCATGCCCAAGTTGTTTTACCCTAGAAATTTCTTACTTATTTTCTTTGTCAAGACTTTCTACAATATTAGGCACACTTTGTATTGTGCAATCACTCCCTTCATCTCCACTACTCCTCTTTGTGTCATGCACACTATGCTAGGATCATCAATTAAAGGAAAGTCATTATTCCACAAAATGCTCATTAATGTATAAGAGTTATCTTCCACAATAGGACAATCTGTAATATATGAAAATTCATTTTCACAAAACACAACATCCTAAGAATTAAAATACTCTCCACTTTCTAAGTTATAAAGGTACCACCTTTTTTTTCCATAGGGATAACCCACCAATGCACATTGCCTACTTCATTCACCAAACTTATCTTTTTATTAAGGTTGATTGTGAGCATAACATAAGCATCCAAATGTTTGAATGTGAGAATAGGTGAAGGCCTAACCAAACAATGCCTTATAAGGACTATTTCCTTTATGCAAGGTAGTAGGAGTACAATTGATCAAGTAATCTGCTGTAAGAACACATTCACCCTAATATTCAATGGGCAAGTTTGCTTGAAAGTGAAGAACTCGAGCTATATTCAAAATATGTCTACGTTTCCTTTTTACTTGACCATTCTACTAAGGAATGTTAACCATTGAGGTTTGATGAATTATTCTATGTTCAGCAAAATAATTTTTTAAAACTTTAAAGTCGGTACCATTATTACTTCTTACAATTTTAACCCTTTGATTAAACTGAGTGAATACCATAGCACAAAAATTTTTAAATATGTCTTCTACTTCACTTTTTTCAGGCAACAAATATATCTAAACGATAAGAGAAAAATCATCCATAATAGTTAAAAAATAAGAAGCACTATAAGAAAAATGTACACAATCAGCACTTCATAGATCACAACGTATTAGCTTAAAAGGTTTAGTGATTTTATTTTGACTAAGAATAAAAATATCTCTTATCTACTTAGCTCTTAAACAAATATCACATACTCGTTCATGCTTATCTTTTTCAACAATATGAACACTAGGAAGCAAACTAACTATTTGACTTGAAAGGTGTCCTATATGCCTATGCCATATGGTGAAAGAATCAACTCCATTTGTTTTGTTTACCCATATAAAAGTGACTATGTGAAAGTGATAGACTTCATTTAATTGCTCACTTATACCAATCATTGTCCTCAAAGTGTGGTCCTATATCACACACAATTTATTAGAAAAAGTGATTGTATAATTTGAATCATGTATTAGCTGAGATACAAAGATAAGATTGCATGTTAAATTGGGCACGTATATCATGTTGTTCAAGCTTAATACTTTGCTAAAGTTTATTGTTCCTTCCTTCATTGTGATTACATCTTTTCCATCGGGCAACCTAATAAAACAAGGTGAGATGTCAACCACTTTCGTTAATAAGCTCAAATCACCTATCATGTGATTTGAAACTCCTATGTCTAGCAACCAAGATTTTTTCACTTCCTTACCAGTGTGTTTTTTGGTGGATGATGCAACCTTACGGTTATTAAAAATAGTCAGTAGAGTTGTCTATTGATTGTTATTAAGACCAGGAAAATTACCGCACTCCTTTATCAAAACCTCCATTGCCTCCTTTGTCAACATTGCGGGCCATGGTTAGAAGAAGTAAGGTTTTTCTTCCGCTTTGATATTATAAACAAATCTGGTTAGTGTAAATTTTTTTGTGTATTTCTAATAGTTAGAGAAGCGGAATACATACAAAGTTTAAGAAACAAACTCCTAAAGTTACTACTGAATGTTCTCCTACTCCTATAATCACTCCTAAACATGATTTACATAATTTCCTAAATATTTACTTGATTTCCTAAATATATTTACATGATTTCCTAATAACTAAGAAAGAACTTGTGACACCTATCCATGTATAAAATAAAGTAAATCACCATTGATTAGCAAACCTCTAAAAAAAATAGAAAAAAATTATGGACAGCTCATTTGTAAGACAATTTATTAGAAATATTAAATAAAAACCTTAAAATTCAACTCCTAATTAATGTTATTTTACAAATTTCCTTGGAATTTGAATATAATAATAAATGATAGATATTTATTGATTTTTAAAAATAGTTTTTAAAATTATTGTTAATAAAATCGTTTATTTAACCTCCACTATAATAATTTGACGCCAACAAGTGTTTAATTATTTTAAAATTTGCATAATATTTATTATCTTATTTAAAAAATTATCATTACTATTCAAATAAATATTCAATAATTTTATTTATCAATTAATTTTTATAAGATATATATAAATAAATTATAATGCATTTCTCCTAAATTAAAATTATTTATTATTCTTTTTAATTTTATATATTTATTTTAAATGACACTTAAAAAAATAAAGCGATTAACGATTTTTTTTAACGGATATCATATATCAGCTGGGTGATTTTAAATGCTTTTGAAATCCGACCTAAAGTTGTTAAATTAAGTTAATTTAAACTAATCCATGAAATTCATTACCATCTTAATTGGATTGGTTATCAAAGGTTTTGAAAGAATCCAATGAATTAGTTCGCATTTCACAATGGTCAGCACCGTTGACTGTTGACAATCGGACCTTCTTTAATCTTTAATTTACTTAAAACTCGGGCTCCATTCTTTAAAATTTGTCTTTTCGTGTATGATTTTTCTCTGGCCTCTCCAGTTTCGCGCCTCAAGTGGGCATCCAGACACAGGGAATGTTGGCCACTACCGGTGATTAAATTATTATTACAGGGAAAGAATCAACGGGTCAAATCCGTGATAACCGCAAATAAAATCATACAAACTAAATTTGCATTAATGTTCCGTGTAAAAAAATATTCTTTGTAAAATGCAGTTATTAATATTAAAATGAAAAAATATTTTATTTATTTTAAAGTTAAAAATTTTAAAAAATAATTTTCTCTATTTAAAAAAAATTACTTTCTTCCACTGTAATTAATATTTTAAATATTATTTTTTAAATTATCAATATAAATAATATATTATTCATTTATTAATATATATATATATATAATATTTTTCACGAAATAATTAAAACTTAAGTTTAGAAAGACAGATCTCGTTACATTTCTTTGTTTAGTTAGAATACAATCCGTGTTTAGTATTGTACACTCGTAGATGATGTTGACAATTTTTTTTTTTCTATATATTTAGATGTGATGATATGTACAAAATACAAATAAATTCCCGCATGATCCGTGCACGAGTATGGTTGAACTTGAATTGAAGATCATGCCAGCCAAACAAATTGATTGGAATGAAGGAGAGATAAGTTAAAATTGAGAATAATTAGTCACGGGATTTCTCTGTCTTGTTTTGTTATTTAATTTTCAAAGAATGTGGACCCACTATCACCAGAGGACAAGACTACTAATGACCCATAATTAAGATCATGTTCATCGATTTATGATTTTGGAATTTCACCCCGAGGCAAATCGTTAATTATGATTCATCATAAATCCATGTCTCTGTGTTTCATCCTTTCTTAAATCAGCAAGGTAAAACAAGAGTACTGTGTTGGTGTCTTTAGGGCATCAGAGTTTTCTTTCAAACCACCCCCCCCCAAAAAAAAAGAATAATTCAAAGTACGCGTGATTATTTGAAAGATTGTATTGTAATACATAAAGGGAACTATATTTTTTATATATGTAAAGTTGTCATGATTGATACTAAATTTATAAAGTACATTTGATTATTATAGTCAATAGCATTGTCAACATTTTAAAAAAATTTATAGAAGTTTTCATGGGATTATTTGGCCAAATAGAGAATGTTAGAATTAAATTACATAAAATAGTATCATAATTATGATTAAATCATATTAATTATGCAGTTAAAATTTATAAATTATGGAGTTAAATAATATTAAGTATATTGTTAAATCCAACTAGGTATACAATTAAATTCTATAAACTATATAGTTAAATCATATTATATGTGATTAAATTTTCCTATTAAGTATATTAAAATAATCATTTATAAATTAAATAACCATAATTATAATTGTGTAATTCTCATATTATTGTTACTATAGAAATAATTTTATGCCCAGAAGCATTTTTATTTTTATGATCATATAAATTTGAATTGTTTTATGTTCAAAAGTGTATAACATCTTATACAAATGGGGTTAAAGTCAATTAAAGAATTATGAAATTGTAACTATTATGTAAAAGTGAATTAAGTAAATACTTTAATATCTTCTCATCTTCACAAACTAAAATATTTATATTATAAATTACCCATGATGTTTCCTATCTTTTTTTATGTCAAGTGTTATTTTTATAAT
Organism: Sindora glabra; assembly: GCA_020226215.1. Classification (NCBI taxonomy): domain Eukaryota; kingdom Viridiplantae; phylum Streptophyta; class Magnoliopsida; order Fabales; family Fabaceae; genus Sindora; species Sindora glabra. Next base: position 83,408,959 of record CM035230.1, read on the forward strand.
TTATCATATGTCAATTCGTTATTATGAATGAATATTGTGTTACAATAGTCATACTCGCACATTCAATGTAAAAGATTGAATTTTTTATTTATATATAGCAATTTATATTACATAAAAAAATACTTCCTGATTTCTTTTTCTATTTATTGCATTTTCATTATTTCTTTGATTTTTTTCTCAATTTATAGAAATTTCTAAATTTCATGCATTTTCTTCCTTTCTCTAATAATTTTCCTATTTTTCTTATTTATTATATTTTCATAATCACTTTGATCTTTTTCTTTAATTTATTATATTTTTAGGACTAAATCTCTCATTTATATATAATAGTTTATATTAAATTGAAAAAAATCTCTAATTTTTTCTTATTTATTGCATTTTTATAATTTTATAATCTCTTTGATTTTTTTCCAATTTACTAGTTTTTCTAACTTTCATGTATTGTCTTTCTTTCTAAAATAGCCTCTCTGATTTCTTTTCCTTATATAGCACTAGTTGATTTCTATGAGTATTAATTGTCTATTGTCTATAGTCTATTAACAATTAATTCATTTATTCTAATAAAAATCACACTTTCATCTTTAGTTGATTTCTATTTTCATATTTGCATTTCTATTTATAACATCAAAAAATATTCAAACCTTTACTATCTATATATATCATCATTAATTTTCATTTATTTATATATGTCAACATCAATTTTCATTTTTAAATAAGCATCAATATTCTTTGTCTCATCTTTTTCCTTTTGGTTGATTTTTTTTTACCTCACCTCTCTCTCTTTCTTGTTTCTCAATCCCAAATCCTAAAACTTATAATTAGTCACAACTACAATTATACAAGTCATTCAATTTATAAGCAACATTGTTTTTGTTTTTTTGGCAATATAAGCAATATTATTTCATTATTAACAATACCCACTCATCGAATCATTGTGATGCCATCTTGGTAGGCAATGACTATTGCCTTCAGTGATTTCTTCCAACATGTTGCTTCATTATGATTGATAATTAATGAGTATTAATCTTTTTAGAAATAATTCTTTTTTTTTATTTTCTTCTACCAATATTATTTTCTTCTTTATAGTTTATACCAATTTTTTATGTAAAGTAAATTTATTATATATGACTTACTTCATTATATAAAATAATTTTTTTTTATAATTCTAGATATGATATGAAACTAATGTACATTTTTATTTTTATTAGAAGTTGATAAGATGAAAAAGTTTTACATGTTCTGCATTAAGAAGGTATATAATGCAATTTTTTTGACAAAAATTAAAGTATAAATATATTTGAATTTTTGTCAAATGTGCATTCATCTTTCTATTGTAAGTTGAATTTCAATCTTTGTTTGTATATAGCATATATACATTTACATTATAGCATATAGCTTTTGGAGAGACTAATATATTTAATTAAATAAATATCCTTTATTTAAAAAGTATAAAAAGATTATTTAGTAAATTAGATGATATTTATTTTTTATTATATATCATTATTTACAATTATATAGAATTAAGGATGGATATATATACATTTCATTTTATATAAATAAATATTATTTCTTTTATATATATAATTTTGTATTATTTTTTAAATTTAATTTGTTTTAATATTTAAATGTGTATGCATTCTTTTAATTGTGTTAATTCACTATTAATGTAATATTACAATAAAATAACTATTTTATCCATTAGCAATGAGTTATATAGTATATTTTCTTATTTAATTTAAATATAATTATATCAAGTTTATAGTTATTTAATTGATCTAAATAATGATAATATTTTTTCATTAATCATTTGAATACTTTATAATTTAAATTTTGAAATTATAATTTATATTATAAATTATTATCAATTAAAATTAATTAAATCCGCGTGATACACAAATTACAACCTAGTGTATCATATAAATTGAGAAGTTATACTTGAATCATAAAAGTTGAGACTTGTAAGCATACAAAAAAGTACAAGATTAGTTAGAACAAAATTAATACATTAATCTTCTCTTTTCTTACTTTCCTTGTTACTTTCAAATTTAGCTTATTCATGAATATATGATTTAACTTTATACTTAATAGAATTTAATTTCATACTTTATAAGATTTAATTACATAATTGAAATAATTTAATCATAATTAAGGCGCTCTTTTATTTGAAACGCTTTTGTAACGGAGTAAAAAATGAAGAATGAAAAACAGTGAATAAATTTTATAGTGCTACAAGAATTTTAAAATTTAGAATGATATAATAATTTTTTAAATTATTAAATTTAAATAATTTAATTATATTTATTAAAAAAATTAAATGTAATTATTAAATAAAAATAATTTTAATATAATAATTTTAAAACTCGTTAGGTTAACTCAAATTTTATAATAGTAGAATAGCACAGCAAACCCAAGAAAAGTATTTTATTCACATCTATGTCATAGTCAAACTAAATGTAGAAAAGTATGAAATGAAGAAAAAGGAAGGTGTGGAAAAGAGAAGCTCTTGCCACTCCCGTCCTTGCTCTCTGTTTTCTTTGTCAAAATTCTAAAGCTATAATTGCTTTTCCTATCACTTCAACTACTCTCAAGTCTCAAACCCTATCCATCCGACATTACTCAATTTTTATCATCCTCCAAAAAAGCCCATTGAATTTCCTATTCTTAACATTGAATCTTAAATGATAAAATTTCTTACCCCATGATCACAAACAACCCGCTTCCCATCTTTCTTCTTCTATCTGTATATCTCTTTCCCTTAATTACAGCTCAAGTTAACAGCCGTCACTGCCACCAATCATGCTTCTCGAACAACTCGGCCAAAAACTTCCCTTACCCTTTCGGATTCTCCTCCGGCTGCGGAATCCGCCTTAACTGCACCGCAGACGATGGAATCTTCATCGGGAATTTTCCAGTGGAATCCATAAGCTCGGATAGCATAATAGTCAGCGTCAAAGCTCAATGTAATCGTCCACTGGAGAGCTTCCGCCAGCTCTTCAGCCACAAATACGCTCCCACATCACGAAACGCACTTCTTCTGCAGAATTGCAGCGGAACGGTGGTGCCCTGTTTGATACCGACGACCATGGTACGGACTCACTTTGAATCGCCGGACTGCAAATCCGATAGCGGCAATTTGAGTTGCTACTACGAGAATGCTACGAGTGCAGATTATATGAGTTACGAAAATCTGACGAAAAGCCAGTGCCAGCACTTTATGTCGTCAATATCGGCTGAGCATTTTTTGAACAATTCCAGTTCGGCGGTGTCGTTGGAGGTTGAGACAATTGAGCTTGGATGGTGGCTTGAAGGAGAGTGTCAGTGTTCTCGAAACGCAAATTGTACGAATTTTGAGTCCCCGCTTGATGGAAAGCCTGTATATCGGTGCCAGTGCACGGAAGGGTTCACCGGCGATGGGTATTTGACCGGAAATGGTTGCCGGAAAGGTCAGTTCTGGTTAGGTAGTTTTAATTTTTATTTTCTAAATAATAATGGTCTAATTGAAGTAATGTAATTGTCGATTGACTTCTGGGCTTAATGATAGCAATTGTCGCTTTAGTCATGATAATTTATTATTTGATTAATTAAAAAAGGAACATTGTTTTGTGATTTGTTAACACTGTTGTATGTTTGATTAAAAAACAAACGGCATTACCATAAACATTTTTTTTTATTTTAACGAAGAACATTTAGCTCTTATGGTACTGTTATTATGTTGTTTGTTGTTTTAGATAATTTGCTTAGAAGAAATCTGCATATGACACGTGACATTAAATGCAATCATCAATTCAAAAGATCATGAATTCGTAATAAACTTCTGATTATTACAAATTTTTAAGAGGCCGTTATAATTAGGAGTTGGTTTTTTGCTCACAATAATTTGGGGATTACAAATGTAAACATATCTTATGAAGGACGGGGATGCTTTAAAGGACGAGAATGTAATGTCTTGAGGAGTAGGGAAGTACTAAATGAAGACAGATTGCCCCGATTTCTGGGCAAAAGAATAAAAAAAAGGAGAAAATTAATAATTTCTTCTTTAAAATCATGAAATTATAAAATATTGATGAAATAATTTTTAGATTATATAAAGTCATTGTATAAAGAAATAAAATTATCTGTATAATTATAATAAAATTATATTATAATTTTTATATAATTTAAAAATAATTTAATCAATATTTCATAATTTTAAAAATAAAATTGTATATTTTGTCAACAAAAAGAAAAAAAAGGGTATGGCGGTCGTTAAACATGAAAACCACTAACGTTGATTGGTGAAGTGTGTCCATCATTAGCGGGAATTGAAGTCAGCAGGGCTAATCAATGAGGGCAAGTGGTCACACTTTGTTTTCACGATTTTGGTCCAACAAGGAACCCTTTTTTTCTTTTTTTATCTGTCGTCAACTTGCTCTTTTTGTCTCGTACAAGCCATAGGGATAGGGCATCGGCGTGGCCTAGGAAAAACAAGTCCGTTCCCCGCAAGAAAGTGTCTTTATGTGACCCACTTGTCACCAATTTTCTGTTTTTAATTAGGAATTGCGATAATCTCGCCAACTGACCCATGAAAGGTCTTCCCTTGGGCATCCCAGTAGTGCCCACGGCCAGGTCTTACATTCAAGGTGCATCACAAATCGGAGATAGGTACTTTGCCTTTGTACTCCTGGAGTATGGAGGAAGGTACATTGCCTTGCTTTGAAAATTAGAGAGAGAGAGAGAGAGAGTACCTTACTTCAAGAATATAATATAGGGCATTGTTACGGTATCATGAGGATTCCAAATTTGGAGTAATGTGGTACAACACAAGTCTTTGAATGAAATTATCAAGAATTTTAATAATTTCATCTAATAACCTAAGATGTGTCACATCACCTTAAGTTTTGAAACTCCCAAGACATCATAGAATTCTCCTATAATATAATAGAATTTCTCTCCAAACCAACTGCAAAAGATAAAGTTTCATCAGCACATGATTGACAATTTGTCACAGGGATTTCAGATATTCTAAAAGGGAAATCGAGATAAACCCAAGGTTGTGATGCTTATGTGAGTGGTAAAACTCGCTTAGATGTGAACTTCACGCTCTTATATTTTTTCCTCTCGTTACTGAGATAAGAATTTTGTCTGATTTATTAGAATCGCTCCCACAAATTTTGAAAGAAATCATGTTAGGCTGATCTTTGTCATCTATGGGTACTAAAAGCACTTTGGAATTGCTGACTAATAAGCTATGCAGCTGTTGTCAACCAAAACCTCCTGTTAAACGAATTAAACGAACATCCACCTCAGAAAGATTAAATTGAAGTCTTTACATATACATATACATATACATATATATATATATATATATATATTAGAGCATGAATGTTTGAACCTGACTTTCAGCAGTAACTTAAACCTATTAATTAGGCGCAAGCTTTGACAATGCTCATATGTACTGTATCTGGATGTTATATTTTCAATTGGCACTGCTACAAAATTTAATTTCTCCTTTACTAATTTACATGGTATGAATTTTGATGTGTACGCAGTCTCTTCAGCATGCAACCCAGCAAGGTACATGTCTGGTCAGTGTGGAGGAACGGCCAGAATTTTCGTTTTAATTGGTGGTAACTTATCTACTCATTTGAGATTCACATTATCAACTAATCTAGACACCCTCTAAAATATGATATTGCATGCATAATTGAATGTGATAATTTCTGAAGCAGGAGTTGTCTTGGGAGCCTCAATAATGATAAGTCTTGGTCTGATATGTTGCTGCTTTCGCCGGCGTTCAAAGCTGAGAATGACAAAGAGTGCAAAAAGGCGCTTAACAGAAGCCACAGGCAATCACAGCGTTCCTATCTATCCCTACAAAGATATTGAGAAAGCCACCAATAGCTTCTCTGAGAAACAAAGGCTGGGAACTGGAGCATATGGCACAGTTTATGCAGGAAAACTTCACAACGATGAATGGGTTGCTATCAAGCGAATCAAATATAGAGACACCGACAGTATCGAGCAAGTCATGAATGAGATTAAACTCCTTTCCTCTGTGAGCCACCCAAATCTAGTCCGCTTGCTAGGTTGCTCCATAGAATACGGAGAACAAATCCTTGTCTATGAATTCATGCCGAATGGAACATTATGTCAGCATTTGCAAAAAGAGAGAGGCAGTGGACTTACATGGCCAGTTCGACTCACAATCGCAGCTGAAACTGCACAAGCCATAGCACATCTCCACTCTGCCATTAATCCGCCAATTTATCACAGAGACATCAAGTCAAGCAATATCTTACTAGACCACAATTTCAGGTCCAAAGTGGCAGATTTTGGTCTTTCTAGACTTGGAATGACCGAAATATCCCACATTTCAACTGCCCCCCAAGGAACACCTGGGTATCTTGATCCACAATACCATCAGGATTTCCACCTTTCCGATAAGAGTGATGTATATAGCTTTGGTGTTGTCCTTGTTGAGATCATTACAGCATTCAAAGTTGTGGATTTTTCTCGTTCTCAGAATGATGTGAATTTGGCTTCTCTTGCAACAGACAGGATAGCGAAGGGGCTTCTGGATGAGATTATAGACCCATTCCTCGAAGCAAATATGGATTCTTGGACATTTTCATCCATACATAAGGTGGCTGAGCTGGCATTTAGATGCCTTGCATTCCACAGAGACATGAGGCCTTCTATGATAGAAGTGGCAGCTGAGTTGGAGCAGATAAGGATGACTAGGTGGACTGCTTTTGAAGACAATTTATATATAGCTTCCACAGAGTTGTCTTCTGGCTCTTCTTCTTCTAATGAAAGCGAGAAACCACTGAGTGAGACAGTGAAGAAGGTTGAGATAGAGAATAAAGCCCTTTTGAGGCTGCAGGCACAGCCTGTTATGTTAAATTCGATGGAGAGGCCCAAAAGTAGCTCACCGGTTTCAGTGCAAGATCCAGACATATGGTTGAGCGAACAGAGCTCTCCTTCATCAAATAGTTTGCTCAGTAAAACATTCGAGTGACCTCTAGGGAGGCAAATCAGCCCACCCTCGATGTCCGAGTTTCTCGTAGTTACAGGTAAGTCAAAGAGTAGTAGTGGGCAGAGTGACATCTTATTAGTGATGCACGCGTATGTTACTTTGCTCGCTATTCTTCACACAATCCACAATTTGAGTGCCGTTGGTCCCATGTGTTAAAATTGTGTATAACTGGTTTGACTCGTACTATACATGTGTTTGTGAGAGAATTATGTTTATGATGCACATTTTTAAGATTGAATCATTAAGATGGTCGTCCATTCGTAGATTGATGAATGTACAAAATGTCCTGTTTTAGACGGAAGCCCTCTCATTCCCTCGTTGTTCATACTCACAATACACAAACAGTACGGCTGCATGAAACACAGTCTAAAATTATCGGTGCAAAAGTTGATTTTACAGTTTCCAGCGGAGTAATAAAATGATACAATAATAATATATAATTAAAGTAATAAAATGATATAATAATAATTTATATTAAAAATAATACAAATTGAATTAATATGAAATTATAAATGTATTAAATTTTAATTGGTATAAAATTATTAAATTTTTATTTTAAAAAATTTTAAAATCGATTTAATCTATTAATTTTAATCAATTCAAATTAATTTTGATTATTTTGCACTAATTCTTATTGATACATATACAATTTGGATTTAAAAATTTTAATGGATCAATTAGTTGGGCAATTCACTGAACTGAACAATTGATCTAATTAATTTTTAAAATAATGATTTCTATTATTTGATGTAACTCTTTTTTGGGTATTTTAGAGTGATATTCAATTTGAACAATCAATCTTTGAATCCAATCAAGCAATAGTTTCTAGAAACTATGTTGAAACTACATTGTTTTGTCCATTTGCGTAACACAAAACATATATAAAAGTATAAACATCCTTTTGTGGTGAAACTTGCAATTGGTATTAAAAAAATCAAGTCTTACCACTGACATGGAAAACATGAGTAGGGGTGGGAATTTATTAATGAACTTGTGCTTTAATGATTTTATACAAGACTTGTTACTACTAGAGAAATATTTTGCTCAACATCTTAGAATTTGCAAAAATAAACAAACTTGTTTTCATTTTCATTTAATCACCTTATATGCATGTTTGCGAAGGTTATATTTTAAACCTTAAGTTATGGAGGAAAGAAAGGTTTAGAAAAAACCAATAACAGCTAATGGAAGTTATTTCTTTTCTTTTGTAGGGGATAAGACCAAAATCATTCTTAGTTGTACCTCACTCTAAGTATTATGTTCCAAGTGTTCATGCAACTGATGATAAAGGAAATATTATATGAACCTATTTAATAAATATTATACATGAAGGAAATATAGCTATGACTACATAGATATTTAGTAATTTATGGTTGGTAACAGTGAGAAAAGCTATTGAATTATACAAGTATTCTACTTCTTTTTCCCATCATTAAGGAACTTTAGTTTGCTTCTGACTAGTATGATATGTCAAATGATTTTAATTGAAATTTGTTAAGATTTATGTTTTAAACATCATTTCTATATCAAAAGTTTACAATTGTGACTTTCTATAAGGGTTATATGTATTATAAAAATCTTGAAAATAACATATCAATGGTTGTCTAAGACAATCAAAGTTTAAAGTTACCTTCTGTATTTCAAGAAGGATAAAGAATTAAGAGATCTTTATGCTATAATCTTATCCCATACCAATGCCCTTGCATTCTTTGAAGTGAATGAAGTGTTTTATATAATAATAGTCCTTCCTTATACTTAGTTTCCTTTGCTCTTTGTTTAGTTTTCTTCTTTTGGAAGACTATTTTTTCATGTTATGTGTGACCTAGAATCTTTTTATTGAGAGGGAGCAACTAAGTGACTTAGGTTCTACAAAATTATCATCATCTTACTTATGAGGTAATTCACTATAATTTTGGTCTATCTCTTTCTCTAATTTACAAAGCCATATTTCTTTTCAATTTAGGTTTTTGGAATATCAACATTATCTCTCTAATTTTTGTTCTTTATAGTTGTTGTCTAAAAACTTTTGTATCTCTCAATGCATATGAACTTTAAAAGAGATGTCTTAACTTGAATTCTTACAACTATCTTGGCTTTGTTACTATAGATGAATATTGCACACCACATATAGTTGAGCCTACATATAAATATTGTTCATGCACTTGTGACAACCAACTATATGGTGGTGAATATATTTATTAGTTTTACCTTTAAAGAAAAATTTTAATTTTTTATCTCTATTAATGTCTAATTAAGTTTCTTAGCTTTATGTTTTCTAGAAGCACAACAAATTAGAGAATGTGTTGCAAACTAGGAATGGAAAGCTAGCTACTATAGTTTTTTAGTACTAGCTATGATAAGCTATGTTATTTTTCTAATCCAGTCTTGATGGGGAAGGTATATAAAATAAATGCTTAAAATTATTTTGTGAGATGTTATGTATTTGAAGTGGTATTTAAAGTTTCATTACTAAATATCCAAAAAAATTATTTTAATTAAAGAAAATAGTTAAATTATTTGTATTTATAATAGAACGAAATACAAATATTTTAAATTTTTTCACTAAATAAATATTATTATAATTTTGGTCTTATAATTCTAGGATATTTAAATGAAAAAAGTGCAAATTTTATTTTATTTATATAGATAAAAGTGATAAAAGGCTAGGATTAGTTATAGTTTGAATTAAAAAGACGATATTTGACAGGATGTGGATATACAATGTGCCAAAGGTTATTTTTTTTTCCTTCACCTTTTTACCGGTCAACCCTCCTTCTCTTTATTTCTCACAAGTTTCTCTCTCTCTTCTCTTCTTCTTCCATCTCCCTCTCTCTACTAACATAAAAACTAACCTTCTTTTTTTGCCACCATGCAACCGCCACTGTCATGTTATTTTCACGCATGTTGTCTATAGCTAGTAACAATAAGGGTACAGTAACAACCACCACTAATTGCAGTGAAATCTACAATTCAAACAAGACCCCTACCCCTTTTTTTCCTTCATCAAAGTTCTAGCACCTTACTATTGTTGTTAAGTTCCAATCGACTATAGTAGGAAATGGTAAGTTGCTCTACGCCTTAAGCTTTAGTATTTTTACTGATTTGAACTGAATCTAAGAAACCCATTTCTGAACTTTTATGATACATGACAATACTTGGAAAAAATTTGATTTTTATGCCATAAAGTGTCGAAATAATATAAGTAAGATCATTTTAAAGTATTAAAGAATAACATTTTCAATGGTGGTTGTATTTTGTAGAAAACCCATATAATAAGTAAAGTTAAATACATGATGATGGCTTCGAAAGTAAGAGTTTATGATATAAATCTCTAAAAGGATATTATTAGAGTATTTCTAAGATGTTTTCTTTGAATAATTCAAGGACTTGAGCATAAGCTATAAAAACTAAGTCTTGAAAAGTATTTTAGGAATAAATAACGATGTATAAGAAAAATATGATTCTCATGTTATAGAACACTAAAGTAATATAATTGGAACATATATATATATATATATGTGTGTGTGTGTGTGCATGTATAGAATATTATGTTTTTAATGTTTTGAAAGATCGAAGCCTAGTTCAAGAAAAAACCTATATAGTGAGCAATACTAAATGCCTTAGAATAGTCCTTGAAAATAAGGCTCTATGCTATGGAATGCTCATATAATATGATCAAAACCTCTCCAAAGTATTATATTTTAATATCTAAGCTATTTTGAAATTATTTTAAAAAGACCTAATTTCATCACCATGATTTGATTATTTGGTATAAAATTGATAAAATGAGAATCTATGATTTTCTTTTGATGAAAAGTGCAAAACTAAAGAAATGACGATATAGTGTGGATAAGCGGCATGAAAAAGACTTTCAGGATATTAATTTCTAATCTTTCTATTTATAGAAGATGAAACTGAAAATCCCCGAATAATTAGCATAATGGAAATCACAAGTTAACATAAGAAAAAATAAAATGAAAAGTAGGCAATATAGAATACCACACATTATAACTAAATTCAAATTTGTGATAAGTAGAAAAAAAGCAAATAATGATCTGAACCCTAGAATATTAAATTAGTATGCTTAGAGTATATTTATATCATGAAGGTTAATATTTTGATATTCAAAGTTGATTTAAGTAAATTCTTAAATGTAATATTTTGATTTCATAAGTCCCCATTAAGAAATATAAGAAGCTAAATGAACCTAATTGTTGATTTGACTATGAAATAAAGTTAGAATGGTAATATCTAAAGAAAAATAAAAAGTTACCTTATATTTATAAATTATTATTATAAATGGCAAAATAGGAAAGAATAAAAGATGAGAGTCAGGTATTTTGAGGTCTTCAAAGCGAATAGATGCTATCAAAGCAAATAGATGCTATCAGGGGAGTATATTTCCCATTCTAAACTTATATTTTAATAATAATGTATTTAAATGTATTATTTTATAATCATTCTCATAAGTGATATTGATCATGTGTCTATTCATTTGTAAATTTCTAATAATATAATTGTAAAGTGTCGTATATTATGAAATCAGTCTCGCAGCCATGTATAAATAACTTGAAAATAATACGTATGATGAGTTAGCAATTATCTACTTAAGAAAAGGTTGAAACATACTTTTAAAGCATGTATAATATTATAAATGATTATGATTGAGTTACCACGATTATGATTGAGTTACAATGGTAAGTGATATTTACCTTGTGCTTTGAATTATATTGTCACTTCTACGCTAATAATTATTGTATGATCTATATTGAAATGTGAATGAGTATTGTAACCATGTGAAAGGTCATGGTAATACTGCTATTTATATATTGTGTTATGTACCTTGATTGCCCTATAATAATGAATAGCTAATTTATATTGAGATTGTATTGAAATTGTGACTTATAAAGTTAAGCTTTATTATGCATTTTATGATGTGAATTATGCTACGAGTGGCATTTGAAATGAGGAATTATGACAAAGGTGATGATGTGAAAATTGGATGGAAAATTCCTGATTATAAGGTGATTAAGATATAAGGTTGGCCCAGGATAAATAAGGATAAAAAAGTAAGTAAGCTATAATGTTAGATTGGGAGACAAAAGGTAAATACATTTGTTTTCATTATGATTGATATGCATTATGACATGGCATGAAATCTTGTTTGTGATTAAATTTCCCTGATTGATGTGATTATGATAATTTGATATAATTGAGCCTTATTAGTTATTGTAAAGGTTATGATCACCTGGAATGAGTTATGTGTGATATGATAATGATTTTATGCTCCAAGGAATGGTTAAGAATGTTGTGACTTGTGATGTGAAATATGAAATTTAAGTTATGTGTAGGTAAATAGTCTACCTAAGAATTAATTTCATATATTGTAGGAATCCCAAGAAAATAGATTGTTTCTATCTTCCATTTAAATACATGGTTATCATATGATTGTTTAATATAACTAAATTAAGGTAAATAATGACAAATACATACTCACTGAGTTCTCGTAACTCATTCCATTTGTTTTTCAATGTTTTCAGGTAAAGATAAGGGTATTTGAACTTTATTGTATCCATGAAGAATAAAAAATAGCCTAGTTAAAGGATTCTAAGAATTAGATTAGGATAAAAAAACACATACATATATATATAGACATAAGGGTTATGTTAATTCAACACTTAATATATTGAATCATTTATCTATGTATATATTTGGATATAGTGTGTTAATATGTGTATTCTGAGTATTGTCGCATCTGTTAAATCTGTGATAACTATAAATATTATATTTTAGGCTGTATAGCCTTTGAAAAGTGCCTAGAAATTAGGAAAACTTTGTCTATTTTCTTATAAAATCTTAAATGAATTTTGGGTCATACAAAAATAGGAAGATTTCTATTAAGTAAAGTTATGATAAATAGTGTTAAAGTTGGTAGAAATTAAGTATCAAAAGTTATGCCAATCACGAGTGGGTTCGAGTTATGACATGTTATTAGTATTTAGATGTTATTTATTAGTATAGCTTTCCTTAACAAGGAACTTTGTTTATCAATGGTTCATTAAACCATAACTCCACTATTAATGGTAGGCGTGATAAAAAATCTTCAACTCACTCTTAATCGATCAATCAAACCTGAAGTTGATCGACTAAGAATGGGTTAAGATTGGTAGAAATCGAGTATCAAGAGCTATGCCAGTCACAATTGGGTTTGGGTTGTGACATGTTATTAGTATTTGGATATTATTTATTAGTATAGCTTTCCTTGACAAGGAACTTTGTTTATCAGGGGTTTATTAAACCATAACTCCACTATTAATAGTAAAGGTGATAAAAAATCTTCAACCCACTCTTAATTGACCTATCAAACTCAAAGTTGATCAATCAAGAGCGATTAATGTATTATTATCAGTTAAAAATAAAAAAATTATAAATTTTAGGTGATCAATTAATTACGAATGTAAATTTTTAACCATAATTAACCAAATTTAATCGATACTAATGAAAATTTATATTATTATTTTTAAAGTTCATATTTAAAATTTTATTAATCATTTTTATAATTTAATACTTGATTGCTTCTTATTATAGTTATATTAATAGAATTATCGCATTAATATGTGTTTATAGACTAATTTTAACTTTTAAATCAATTTGTTTAAGTATTTTTTAAAAAAAATAGATTTTAAACTAACCTAAATTGAACTTAATTAACTGAAATCAAATTTATCAATTAAGTTCGATTAAGGTTATGTAATCAAGTTCGATCGATTGAAAACAAGTACTTTTCAATTAAGAATGGTTAGTTTAAAAAATAATATTAATTTTTATTAACTAATCGATTATCACCCCTAGTTAATGGTACACATGCATTTGGTAATTGCTACACTAGACATTAAACATAGCTCATGTTTTACCATAAGAATGAAAACAAACATTTTATGCATTACAAAAATGAAAAGATTTTTTTGACACATTTTACAATATAAATTAAAGCTAAGTATTTATTTGTTATAATTATGTTTGATGAACACCTTTTTTTTTCATTATACGCAAATCAATCAATGAAGAAATGAGTTTAGATGCATGTAAGTGAACTTTAGTTCCTTAACCTTTTTATGATTGAACTTGTTACTAATAAAAAATTTTAGTGATCAATATAACATAACCGATTATTAACAAAACTATAATTCTTAACTAATAGAGAAGAGAAACCCATTAAAAACAATGAAGAGAAACCTATTAATAAAACCATAACTCCTGCTAGTTCCAATATGCAATGAATAATTTAAGCAAAAAAAGTTCAACAATTTAAAGAGAAAGTATAGATAAAGCCTTACCATAAGTAGTGATTCTCTATTACTTGAACTTCATAGCTTCTTATTGGAGCTCTCTCGCCTTCTTAGCGATTGATAGCAAGTGGAACTTGTAAGAGAAGTATGATATTGGAAGAATCAGGCTAGCAAAGTTGTTGCAATGATGGTGATGAGGTCGAAGACTCCTAATCCTAAAGCACATGAGCAATGGAACAGAACCAAAGAACAATTTCAAAAATTTGGCTTTCTGTTGTGATAGGGGTAATAAGCAGAGAATAGGTGCCACACTACAATACGACGTCATTATGCTTAGAAATCGATTGGGTTCATGTTCAACCGGTTAGAACCTAATCCACCTGCAACTAATTAAGACACTAAAATTTAGCAAGTTCTTTAATCCACTTCATCCTATTTGCCATGTACCACCCAAACCCGATCGACTTTTTTTAGTTCCGGTCAATCGGGTATTATCAGATCGATTTAACATTCCCATGCTTAAATGTAAGTAAACTTTTAATGGGTTTGCATAATAATATGTTAAGGACTTTTATAAAATATACAATTTATACTATATAGAAAAGAGGGTTTTAGTTATCTTTTTTTAGATTAATTTTCTCAATGACGTGTCACTTTCTTAAGCCATTAAGCCATGATGAATTTCATTTTCCCTCATAAATTTCACTTTCTATTTTTTAGTTATTTATTCTTCCTTTTTATTTATTATTTATTATAATTTATATATTTGTTTCCCTTTATACAACTTCTCTTTTTTTAGTTTATTTTACTATTTTATTAAATTATATACATATTATTTTTTATTTATTTTATATATATATTTTTTACGCATATTTCTATCACTTATATATATATATATATATATATATATATATATATATATATATATATATACATATATATATATATATATATATAATTTTATGATAAAAAATAAATATAACATTTTATTTTTATTATAAAAATATTCTATATAAATTCAATATTTAATTTAATTGAATTACCTAAGGCATGTTCTAATTTTTTTATCTTTTATATTATTGTACAACGAATTTACTATTTCTTTTTTTATTTATTCTATTATATGATTTTCATTTTTTTCTCTTTCTTTTTGTATTTAAAGTTTTTGTTTAAAACTCAAAAACTAACATTACTAAAAAGTATATATGTTCTTTCTTATAAAAATATTTAAAATAAATTAAAATATTTAATTAAATTAAATTACTTCATTATATATATTCTATTTTTACTTTTATATTACTTTACAACTTATTCATTATTTTTTATTTACTTTGTTGAATGTTTTCATTCTTTTTTATTTTTCATATCTACTATTATTTTCTATTTATATCATGGTGTTTTTAATTTTATTATAAATATATTTCAAATAACTTAAAATTTTGATACTAAGGGTATTAATTAAAATAATTAATTGTATATCATATTTTTATTCAAAATATCTAAAAAAACCAATTTTATTTACTTAAATTTTGAAAATATTAACTCGATATCAATTTTAAAATAGAATATATTAAATTAAATATACATTAATTAAAATTTTATCAATACTTTATAATTCATGCATTATTTTACTTTCTTTTATCAATGTTATTGCATATTTTTTCATGCTCACTTCTATTATTTATAATTTAAAAGGTAATATTGCTGAATAATATAAATATAATATATTAATATTATTAAGTAATATAAACATAAAAAAATATATTTTTTATTATAAAAATATGTCGTATAAGTTCAAGTATAATTCAATTATATTCTTGAATTATGTATTCTATTTTTAACTCTTAAACATTCTTTTTTATCTTTATTTGCTCCATTATTTTATTACTTTATAATTTGAACACTTTTTTTTATCTGCTTTGTTGTATATAGTTTAGATGCTAATATATACTTTATTGTATATATATATTTTTTATATATACTCACTCCTATTATTTATAGGTTATCAATTATATAATTTACTATTTAAAAATTGTTTAAAATTTAAAATTAAATTTATTTATTTAAATTTTGTAAATATTTTCTTCACATCAATTTTTTATTTTCATGTTTTAAATTAATTATATATTAATTAAATTTTTTAGGACTTATAACTTATACACTATTTTATATTTTTATCTATTTTATTATATATTATTCATATGCTAATATCATTTAGTAGTGAAAATATAATATAACATATTTTTATCATAAAAATATTCCCTATAAGTTAAATTTTTAATTTAATTTTAATTAAATTATTTAAATATATTTTTATCTTTTATATTATTTTACTATTTACTAATTATTTCTGTTTCTATTATTAGATTGATCATTGCATGTTTTTTCTCCTCCTTTTCTTTATTTTCCTTTTGTTGTTTATAAATCATATACTAATTTCATTTTTTTATAAAATTATTTTAAATAAGTTAATGATATAATTAAATTAAATTTTATTTTTAACTCTTATATTACTTTACAATTCGTAAGTTATTTTTCTTCTTTTTCTTTATTCCATTCCATGTATTGTGATTTTTTTCTTTTCACAACATAGATGATAATATCACTAAATAGTATAGAAGTTAATATATATATATAATTTTATGATAAAAAATTTAAATAAGTTAAAACATGAATGTGTTAAATATTAATTGAAATAATTAATTATTTATTCTGTTATTTAATAAAAATATGTAAAATTTAAGATCAAACCTTTTTATTTAAATTTTGCCAATGAATTCTTGATATGAAACTTTTAGTACTATTTTTTAAATTAAATATATATATTAATTAAAAAATTTCCAAACCTTTACAAATTGTGTACCATTTTATGTTTTATTTATTTTATTGCTTATTTTTTTATATTTACTTCTATTATTTATATTTTAGATGTAAATAATATGGATATAATATAATATAATATATTTTATTTTTTAAAAATATTTTAAATAACATGAAATTTTAATTTAATTAAATTTTTAACTATACATTTTATTTTTTACTCTTATATTACTTTCTTTGTCATTTAATATTATTTGGCAAATTTTAAAAAAAAATTAATCCTCTTTTTATCGATCATTTTTTAAGTTTAATGAAGCATTAATTTTTTTTTTAACTTTACACTTCATTTTTACTAATAAATGCTTCATTATTTTATATAAATATCTCAACAAATTTATTTCATCATATTTCTCACTTTATTTTCAATCATCTTGAACTTTATACAATGAAGTAAATTTTAATTTTGAACTAAACGGTAGTTAACTTTGAGAAGTCTAATAAAAATAAATACATTAGACAACCTTTTTAATCTTTGTGAAAATAATTAAATGTGACAAATAATAAGAGATAGAGGGAGTACTTTATAATTCATCTATTATTCTTTTTAATTCACTTTATTGCATATTTTTTATTACAATTACTATTATTTACCATTTAAATATTAATATCACTAAAAAGTATATAAACAATATGATATACTCAATTTTTTTTATTTTTTAAATAAATAAAAAAATTAATTTAATCAAATTATTTAAATATATATTGTATTTTTAACTCTTATAATACTTTATATTACGTCCATTATTTTTCTTCTTTCTCTTTGTTTTATTGCATACTTTTTTTTATATGTCCATTACTATTGTTTATAATCAAATGCTAATATCACTAATATATATGTATATCATGATATATAATTAATATTATTATAAAAATATTTTTAGAATGTTAAAATTTTAATTTAGATACTATTAATTGAATCGTATAATCCATTTTTAGCACAAAAAAATTTAAAAGTTAAATCCAAATTTTTTGATATATTTTTCATATCTTTTCAAGTGTTATATTTCAAATCTTCGGAGGCAAGAAAGAACTAATAGAGGTTGTTTTTGTTCTTCTGAAAAATATAAGAGTAAAATAATCAATACATTAATATTGAAAGACAAAATATTTTTTCAATATATCATATTTGGATTCCATGCAATTCATAGGTATAAGAAAATTTTCAATCAAATAAAAATTTTTTTGTTTAACCATCTTTTGATTATTAATATAATATACAAAAGTCATTATTACAAATATGCATCAATTGAGATTTTAGTTTTTTTTACAACTCACACACACCTTTTTTCTCTACTTCATTACATGTTTTTTTTGTTCAAAATATATATATATATATATATATATATATATATATATATATATATATATATATATATATATTAAGCATCAGTATCACTAAATAATATCAATATAATTAAAGACTTAATTTAATTAAATTATTTTACTATATATCATAAATTTTAACTTTTATATTACAATTTAAAATTTTTAACTTCAAACCTAATTACATAATTATAAAATAAATATGATATACTAAATTTTAATATTTTTATATTTTTTAATTATATATTTAATATTTTTATATTAAAGAAATAATAGATATCAGTGCATATGCACAAAATTAAAAGCTAATTTTGTTTATTTACATGTTAATTTATCTTTTAGATGACTTTTAAGGTATCCATATGTGTTTAGAACCTTTAATGAGATGATTAAATAAAAGTTATTAGTTCAATAACTTTCATTTAACATGTTCAAAATAAAGGGTCCAATCTTACTAACATATTGTTTGAATGCAGAAAAAAGAAAGGGGGAGAGAGAGAGATAAATTAAGAGTAGAAAAGTACATCTTCATTTATTTGGATCATGAGAGAAATGAACAGAGATTGAAAATCGCAAAAAAAAATTATGTGGATTCTTACAAATTTTGTTCTCTTCGCTTTTGGAGAGAAAGTAGGGAACAAAAGGAGCTAAAAGGAATCAGGAAACTAATTTTATAATATTACCCTGACCTTTAGTTAGGAAAAAAAAAAACTGACAGACAATTAACCAATCTTAAACATATATAGTGCCGATTGCTTCACACTATTCGAAATAACAGCAAGTTCTGTGAAAAATATAAAATTTGAAGTTATGATAAAAAAACTGTTATTGGAGTCGTTAAGATAGAAAAAATTTATAATAATAAAATTTAAATATCATTTTAAGAAAAAATTTATAATAATAAAATTTAAATATCATTTTAATCTTTTTAAAATATAAATTATGTAATTTTAATTTTTTAGATTGAGATAATCTAATTTAAAGAATTGGTGTTAAATGTTTATAATGAAAGAAAAATTATAATTAAACAATAAAGTATTTCTTGTGATTTATTTTTTAATTATAATTTTTTTCTCATTAAAAACATTTACAAAAGTTATCTTTTTTAAAAAAATTAATTATCACTAAAAGTTATGAAAATATAAGATCATTTATACATTATAATTAATTAATAGTCACTTATTTTCATCATTTTACCATATAAATTTTGGAACTTCTCGATTGATTCAAGTATTGTATAAGTTAAGTTTCATCTAGTGGGCATATCTAGGCACACCAAGGCATTGAATTCTATATTTTCTATTTTAATAGTTTCCCTAAACTTTGCTAGTATAAAAGGTGATCATCTAACACAACAAACAATATTCCTTACAATAGCAATGGACTTATGGTAGTCTTTTAACCCTTTACTTGCTACTAAGTTGTGAATATGTGCACAACACCACATATGTATCATATCCTTATTCAACACTAACCCATTCCAATTTTTAAGTCCTTTTTTTAAGTATGTTATAGTTGTACCATTAGAGATAACATTGACCATTGTGATAATGAACACTTATTATAAACTTTATTCATTTAGACAAGCTTCAATGATTTTTTCAATTATTTACCTTTTGTGATTTGGAACTAGACACAAGTTAAGAATTCTTTTTTAAGAGTTCCATTCATTATCAATGAAGTGGGCTATCAAAGACCAATAATTTAGATTTTAAATGGATGTCCAATAATCTGTAATTAAGCACACTTTCACATAATTAATTTTTAATAAGCTCTCAAGCCTATCTTTCTCCTTTATGTCGATCTTATAACAATTAATTTCTATGGTCTTCTTAGTAGGCATATCCAACTTGGACATCACCTCTTACAAATGTATCTAAACCTAAACCCCTCGATAACTTTGAATAGTTGCTCATCATATATGACAAAGAAAACTATGCCCTTTCTACACTCTTTAGGGTCAAATCCATTTAACAAAAAACCAATTAATTGCTTATTGATAGACATATTTATGAAGTCTAGCATTTTTTGTTTAGGGTTGGTGTCAAATGTGTAAGCGTATTTTGGACACTTCTTTATATGAGCCAATAGATTTGACATGTCATGCTCCTTAGTATCAATTAAAAACCTATGATCACAATGAATACACTCCACAGTGGGTTCACTTATCTCATTATTCAACATTTTTATAAAGTGATTCCATGCTATAGACTTTTTCCTTGTTTGTATCCCAGCTACTTTGTTTGCATTTGGCTTTCTTGATGTAATCTTTTTTTTTTCTTACCACTAGGAGGCTTTGCTTTGAAATTTTTAATGGATAGAGCAACTGGGGATTTACGTTTATCATAAAAAATAGCAAAAGCTTTGCCTTTATCACTTGGATCATGAAGAGCTTTGTTTTTCTTACTTGGACCAATAGGAGCTTTGTCAGTTGAACCAAAATGAAGGTTTACACTTGAAGAGGAGGATTCAATTAGAGTTAATAGTGTTAAATGAGTTAATTTTAGATTTCTATCAAGAGGTTAATTAGATGTTGGGACAATCACCCCACCAGCTAATGGAGGCTTAGGCCCCATTTATGGAAGGAACATGTATATTTAAGAATAAAATACACATTCTAATTATATAAAGTATTAATACATAACCAGCTTAGCAATTGGCAAATATTATCTAAATACTTGTAAATTTATAAAGGAATGATTTTTTCTAATTGTCATAAACATACCATATTTACAAATATTCTCCAAATACTTGTAAAGTAAATGAAATCTATCAATGTTCTAAAGAATATGTTTTGGCTAACTTTCAACATTAACAAGCATATGCAACAACTGGGCTTAATTTGTCATATTTTTAAAGTGCTTTTAATTTATAGTGCAAAATAGTTCACGAAAAGCCCAAGTGGTTGCATTTGCTATACCTTTGATTTTAACAACAAAAATAGCCCCACAAAAGCCAACATTGGCCGCTGCAGCAAATACTATCTAAGCTTTAGAAATAACAACAATATTTACACTTGTTTCAAATAATAAGTTTTTTAAAGATTTAATTTATTGATGAACTTTTGCTTTAATGATTTTATACAGGACTTGCTACTATTAGAGAAATATTCTACTTAACATCTTAGTGTTTGCAAAAATAAACAAACTTGTTTTCGTTTTCATTTACTCACCTTATATGCATATTTATGAAGGTTATAGTTTAGACCTTAAGTTGTAGGGGGAAAAGGTTTTGAGAAAAGCAATAGCAATTAATGGAAGTTATTTCTTTTCTTTTATGGGGGATGGAACCAAAATCATTCTTAGTTGTACCTCACTTTAAGTATTATGTTCCAAATGTTCATACAAGTGATGATGAAGTACTTAACACTAAAATGAACCTATTTAATAAATATTATACATGAAGGAAATATTACTATGACTACATAGATATTTGGTAATTTATAGTTGGTGAAAGTGAGAAAAGCTATTGAATTATACAAGTATTCTACTTCTTTTTCCCATCATTAAGGAACTTTGGTTTGTTTCTAACTAGTATGATATGTCAAATAATTTTAATTGAAATTTGTTAAGATTTATGGTTTAAACATCATTTCCATATCAAAGGTTTACAATTGTAACTTTCTATAAGGGTTATGTGTATTATAAAAATCTTTAAAATGGCATATCAATAGTTGTCTAGGACAATCAAAGTTTAAAGTTACCTTCTGTATTCCAAGAAGGATAAAGAATTAAGAGATCCCTATGTTATAATCTTATCCCATACTAATGCCTTTGCATTCTTTGAAGTAAATGAAGTGTTTTATATAATGATATTCCTTATACTTAGTTTCCTTTGCTCTTTGTTTAGTTTTCTTCAATCTTTTGGAAGCCTATTTTTTCATGTTATCTATGACTTAGACTCTTTTCATTGAGAAAGAGCAACTAAGTGACTTGGGTTCAATAAAATTATCATCATCTAACTCATGAGGTAATTTATTATAATTTTGGTCTATCTCTTTCTCTAATTTACATAGCCATATTTCTTTTCAATATGGGTTTCTACAATATCAACATTGTCTTTTCAATTTTTATTCTTTATAGTCATTATCTAAAAATTTTTCTATCTCTCAATGTATATGAATCTCAAATAAGATGTCTTAACTTGAATTCTTACAACTATCGTGGCTTTGTTGCTGTAGATGAATATTCCACACCATATTTAGTTAAGTCTACAAATAAATATTCTTCATGCACTTGCAACAACTAACTATATGGTGGTAAGTATATTAATTAGTTTTACCTTTAAAGCAATTTTAATTATTTATCTCTGTTAATGCCTAATTAATTTTCTTTGCTTTGCTTTTTCTAAAGGCATAACCACTACACAATAAATTAAAGAATGTGTTACAAATAAGAAATGGGAAGCTAGCTATTGTAGTTTTTTAGTATTGGCTATGACAAACTATGTTATTTTTCTAGTCCAGTTTTAATGGGGAAAGTATGTAAAATAAATGCTTAAAATTATTTTATGAGATCTTATGTAATATTCCAAAGTGATATTTAAAGTTCATTACTAAATATCCGAAAACATTTATTTTAATTAAAAAATATAGTTAAATTATTTGTACTTATATTGGAATGAAACGTGAATGTTTTAAATTTTTTTCACTAAATAAGTATTATTATGATTTTATCATTATTTTAGTCTTATGTGATGAAAGCATTAATTAGGTAAATTTTTATACAATTAATAATTCTAGAACATTCAAATGATAAGAGTGGAAAATTTTATTTTATTTATATAAATAAAAGTGATGAAGGGTTGGGATTAGCTATAGTTTAAATTGAAGAGATGTGGATATACAGTGCATCGAGAAGCGTCATAGCATAACCTAAAGCTAGTTTTTCTATTTTTTTTCCTTCTTCCATTTTACCAATCAGCCTTCCCTCTCTTTGTTTCTAACAGCTTTCTTTTTCTTCCCTTCTTCTTCTTTCTTTTCCATCTCTCTACCAACGTGGAAACTGACCCCCTTCTGGCTACCATGCAATCGTCGCCGTCATGTTGCTTTCAACACATTGTCCATGGTTAGTAACAATGAGAGTGCAACAACAATAGCCATTAATTGCTATGAAATTCGCAATTGAAGAAGGGCCTCCAGCTCTTTTTATCCTTCATTAGAGTTCCAACACCTTGTTACTATCGTTAAACTCTAGTCGACTACAATAGGAAGTGGCAAGCTATTCTATGCCTTAAGCTAGTATTTCTTCTAATTTGAACCAAATCTAAAAAAGCTATATATGAACTTTTATGATGTATGATAATACATGAAAAAATTTTGATTTTTATGCCATAAAGTGTCGAAATAATATGAGTAAGTTCATTCTAGAGTATTAAACGATAACATTTTCAATGGTAGTTATATATTGTAGAAAACCTATATAATAAGTAAAGTTAAATACATAATGAGGGCTTGAAAAGTAAATGTTTATGACATAGATCGCTAGAAGGATATGATTAGAGTATTTCTAAAATATTATCTTTGAATATTTCAAGGATTTGAGCATGAGCTATAAAAACCTATTCTTAAAAAATATTTTAGGAATAAATAATAATGTATAAGAAAATTATAATTCTCATGTTATGGAACACTAAAGTAATATGGTTGGAACATGTGTGTGTGTGTGTGTGTGTGTGTGTGTGTGTGTACACATATAGAATATTACAATTTAAATCTTTTGAAAGGTCCAAGCTTGGTTCAACAAAAAACCTATATGGTGAGTAATACTAAATGCCTTAAAATAGTCCTTGAAAATAAGACTTTATGCTATGGAATGCTCATATGATATGATTAGAACCTCTCTAAAGCATTATATTTTAATATCTAAGTTATTTTGAAATTATTTTAAAAAGACCTAATTTCATCACCATGATTTGATTATTCAGTATAAAATCAATAAAATGAGAATCTATGTGAAAATAAAGAAATGACAATATAGGGTGGATAAGTGGCATGAAAAGAGCTTTTAGGATATTGATTTCTAATCTTTTTATTTATATGAGATGAAATTGAGAATCCCCAAACAATAATATAATGGAAATTACAAGTTAACATAAGGAAAAATAAAAAGGAAAGCAAATAATATAGAATACCACACATTTTGATTAAATTCAGATTTATGATATGTGGAAAAAATGAAAATAATGATTTGAAGCTATAAAATATTAAATTATTATACTTAGAGTATATTTATATCATAAAGGTTAATATTTTGATACTCAAAGTTAATTTAAGTAAATTCTTAAATGTAGTGTTTTGATTTTATAAGTCCCTATTAGGAAATATAAGAAGTTAAATGAACCTAATTGTTAATCTGACTATGAAATAAAGTTAGAATAGTAATATCCAAAGAAAAATAAGAAGTTATCTTGTATTTATAAATTATTATTATAAATTATGAAATAGTAAAGAATTGAAAATGAAAGTGAGGTGTTTAAAGATCTTTAAAGCAAGTGGATGTTATCAAGTAAGCATATATCTCATTCTAAACTTATGTCTTAATAATAATGTGTTTAAATGTATTATTTTATAATCCTTCTCATAAGTGGTATTGATCATGTGTCCATTCATCTGTAAATTTCTAATAACATAACTACAAAGCATAGTATATTATGACATTAGTCTTGTAGCCATGTATGATATTATAAATTATTATGATTAAGTTACAATAGTAAGTGATATTTACCTTATGTTTGGAATTATATTTTGACTTCTATGTTGATAATTATTATATGATCTATATCGGAATGTGAATGAGTATTGTGTCCATACGAGAGGGCATGGTGATGCTGCTATTCATATATTGTGTTATATACCTTGATTACCTCGTGATGATGAATAATTGATTTATATTGAGATTGTATTGAAATTATGACTTATAGAGCTAAGCTCTATTATGCATATTATGATATGAATTATATCATGAGTGGCAATTGAAATGAAGAATTATGATAGAGGCGATAATGTGAAAATCGAATGGAAAATTTCTAGTAATAAAGCGGGTAGGGTATAAGATTGGCCCAAGAGGAATAAAAATGAAAAGGCAGGTAAGGTATAAGGTTGGACGGGGAGAGAAAAGTTGAATGTATGTATTTTCATTATAATTGATATACATTATGATGTGGCATGAAATCTTGTTTATGATTAAATGTCCTTGATTGATGTGATTGTGATAATTTGATATGATTGAGCTTTATTAGTTATTGTAAAGGTGATGATCACCTAGAATGGGTTATGTATGATATGATAATAATTTTATGCTCCAAGGAATGGTTGAGAATGCTATGACATGTGATGTCAAATATGAAATCTAAGCTACATGCAAGTAAATAATCTACCTAAGGATTAGTTTCATATACTTCAGGAATCCCAAGAACATAGATTACTTCTATTTTCCATATAAATACATGGTCATCATATGAATATTTAATATAACTAAATCAAGGAAAATAGTGGCAAATATATGCTCACTAAGTTCTTGTAACTTATTCTGTTTGTTTTTCAATGTTTTCAAATAAAGATAAAGGTATTTGAACCTTGTTGCATCCATGAAGAATCAAAGACAACTTGGTTAAAGGATTCTGACTGTTGGATTAAGATCAAAATATATACACACACATATAAGAGTTATGTTAATTCAATGCTTGATATCTTGAATCATTTATCTGTGTATACGTTTGGATGTAATGTGTTATTATATGTATTATGAGTATTATCATATCTGTTAAATCTGTGATAACTGCACGTATTGTATTTTAGGGCATATAGGCCTCAAAAAGTACCTAGAAATAAGGAAACTTTGTCCATTTTCTTATAAAATTTGAAATGAATTTTAAGTCATACAAAAATAAGATGATCTCTATTGAGTAAAGTTATAGTAAATAGTATTAAGACTGGTAGAAATCAAGTATCAGGATCTACATCAATCACAACCGTATTCAGGTTGTGATATGTTATTAGTATATGGATGTTATTTATTAGTATAACCTTCCTTAACAAGGAAGTTTGATTATCAAAGGTTCATTAAACCATAACTCCACGGTTAATAGTACACGTGCATTTAGTAATTACTACATTAGACATCAAACATAACTTATGTTTTTCCATAAGAACAAAGACAAACATTTTATGCATAAAAAATGAAAAGATTTTTCTAACATATTTGACAATATAAATTGAAGCTAAGTATTTATTTGTTATAATTATGTTTGATGGACAATTATTGTTTAATTTTTTTCATTATACCTAGGTCAATGAAGAATTGAGTTCAGATGCATGCAAGTGAACTTTAGTTCTTTAACCTTTTATGAATAAACTTGTTATTAATAAAAAAATTTAATGATTAATATAACATAATTGATTATTAACAAAATTGTAGCTCTTAACTAATAGAGAAAAGAAACCCATTAGCAGTAGCGAAGAGAAACCTATAAACAAAACCACAACTTCAGCCAATTCCAATATGCAGTGGATAATTTAAGCAAAAAAAGTTTCAACAATTTCAAAAGAAAGTACAGATAAAGCCTTACTATAAGTAATGATTCTCCATTGCCTGAACTTCATAACTTCTAATGAAGCTCTCTTGCCTTCCTAGCAGTTAATAGCAAGTGGAGCTTGTAAGCGAAGTGTGATATTGGAAGAATCAAACTGGTGGAATGGCTACAATGATGGTAATGAGGCGAAGACTCCTAATCCTAGGACACACAAGCAATAAAATAGAACCAAAGAAGAATTTTAAAAAATTTTCCTTCCATTGCGATAGGGGTAATAAGTAGAGAATAATCACCCTACTACAATACAATATTATTTTGCTTAGAAATCGATCGGGTTTGAGTTTAATTCGTTAGAGTCCTATCCACCTGCAACTAACCGAGACACTAAAATTTAGCAAGTTCTTTAATCCACTTCAACCTATTTGCCATGTACCACTTAAACCCAATTGACTTTTTTCAGTTCAAACCAATTAGGTATTACTAAATCGATTTAACATTCCCATGCCTAAATATGAGTACACTTCCAATGGGTTTGCATAATAATATGTTAAGGAATTTTATAAAATATGCAATTTATACTATGTAGGAAATAGGGTTTTATTTCTCTTTTTTTAATTAATTTTTTTAATGATGTGTCACTTCCTCAAGCCCTTAAGCCATGATGAATTTCATTTTCCCTCTAAATTTTTTTTCTATTTTTTAATTATTTATTCTTCCTTTTTTATTTATTATTTATTATAATTTATATATTTGTTTCCTTTTATACAACTTCTTTTTTTTAATTTATTTTACCATTTTATTACATTATATATATTATTTTTTATTTATTATATGTATTTTTATGCATATTTCTATTACTTATAATTCTATAACTAATATCATTAAGTAAAATAAATATAATATTTTATTTTTATTATGAAAATATTTTATATAAGTTCAATATTTAATTTAATTGAATTACCTAAGGCATGTTCTTTTTTTTATTTCTTATATTATTTTACAACTAATTTACTATTTTATTTTTTATTTATTCTATTACATGTTTTTTCTTTTTTTTCTCTTTCCTTTTGTATTTAAAGTTATTGTTTAAAACTCACTCAAAAACTAACATTATTAAAAATTATATATGTTCTTTCCTATAAAAATATTTAAAATAAATTAAAATATTTAATTAAATTACTTAACTATATATTTTACTTTTACTCTCATATTACTTTATAGCTTATTCATTATTTTTTTATTTACTCTATCATATGTTTTCCTTCTTTTTTATTTTTTGTATCTACTATTATTATCTATTTATATCATGGTATTTTTAATTTTATTATAAATATATTTCAAATAACTTAAAACTTTGATACTATAGGTATTAATTAAAATAATTAATTGCATATCATATTTTTTATTAAAATATCTAAAAAAATAGAACCAACTTTATTTGCTTAAATTTTGAAAATATTATCTTGATATAAATTTTTAAATATTATATTTTAAATTAAATATATATATCAATTAAAATTTTGTTAATACTTTGCAATTCATGCATTATTTCACTTTTTTTTATCAATTTTATTGCATATTTTTTTCATATTCACTTTTATTATTTATAATTTAAAAAGTAATATTGCTGAATAATATAAATATAATATATTAATATCATTAAGTAGTATAAATGTAAAAAATATATTTTTTATTATAAAAATATGTTGTATAAGTTTAAATATAATTCAATTGTATTCTTAAATTTTGTATTCTATTTTTAACTCTTGAGAACTCTTTTTTCTCTTTATTTACTCCATTATTTTATTACTTTATGATTTAAACACTTTTTCATCTGCTTTATTGTCTATAGTTTGGATGTTAATATCTACTTTATTATATATATTTTTTTATATATACTTACTCCTATTATTTATAGTTTATCAATTATGTAATATGTTGTTTAAAATTTTCAAATTTTAAAATTAAATTTATGTATTTAAATTTTGTAAATATTTTCTTCAGATCAATTTTTTATTTTCATGTTTTAAATTAATTACATATTAATTGAGATTTTTTCAGGACTTATAACTTATACACTATTTTATTTTTTTATTTTATTATATATAATTTTTTGTATTTACTCATACTATTATATACTACTCATATGCTAATATCATTTAGTAGTGTAAATATAATATAACTTATTTTTATTATAAAAATATTTCATACAAGTTAAATTTTAATTAAATTATTTAAATATATATTTTATTTTTAGCTCTTATATTATTTTACTATTTATTAACTGTTTCTCTTCCTATTATTAGATCAATTATTGCATATTTTTCTTTTTTTGTTTATAAATCATATACTAATTTGACAAAGAAATATACATATAATAAGAAATATTTTATTTTTTTACAAAATTATTTTAAATAAGTTAATGATATAATTTAATTGAATTTTATTTTCAACCCGTATATTACTTTACAATTCATCAATTATTTTTCTTTATTCCATTCCATGTTTTCTAATTTTTTTTATTTCACAATATAGATGATAATATTACTAAGTAGTATAGAAGTTATATATATAATATATATATATATATATATATATATATATATATATATATATATATATATATATATAATGTATACATATATATACATATGTATATATATATACATATATATAATTTTATTATTAAAAAATTAAATAAGTAAAAACATGATTGTACTAAATATTAATTGAAATAATTAATTACTTATTCTATTATTTAATAAAAATATGTAAAATTTAAGATCAAACATTTTTATTTAAATTTTGCCAATGAATTCTTGATACGAAACTTTTAGTACTATTTTTAAATTAAATATATATTAATTAAAAAATTTTCAAACGATTATAAATATTGTACGATTTTATTTTTTATTTATTTGATTGCTTATTATTTTTTTATATTTACTTTTATTATTTATATTTTAGATGTAAATAATATAGATATAATATAATATAATATATTTTATTTTTATTATAAAAATATTTTAAATAACATGAAATTTTAATTTAATTAATTTTTTAACTATATATTTTATTTTTTTACTCTTATATTACTTTCTTTGTCATTTAAATTATTTGTCAAATTTTGAAAAAAAATTATCCTCTTTTTATCTGTCATTTTTGAAGTTTAATGAAGCATTAATTTTTTTTCAATTTTACACTTCTTTTTTTTTTCTTATAATGGCTTCATTATTTTATATATTATCTTGAAATATCTCAACAAGCTTATTTCATCAAATTTCTCACTTTATTTTCAATCATCTTGAACTTTGTGTAATGAAATAAATTTTAATTTTGAACTAAAGGGTAGTTAACTTTGAGAAGTCCAATAAAAATAAATATATTAAATTATTTTTTTAATCTTTGTGAAAAAATTTAAATGTAACAAATAATAAGGGATGAAGGGAATACTTTACAACTCATCTATTATTTTTTTAAAACAACTACTATTATTTACAATTTAAATATTAGTATCACTAAAAAAATATATAAACAACATGATATACTTAATTTTTTCATTATTTTTAAATAAATAAAAATTAAATTAAATTAAATTACTTAAATATATATATTCTATTTCTAACTCTTATATTACTTTATAGTACATCTATTATTTTTCTTCTTTTTATTTGTTTTATTGCATATTTTTTTTATATGTCCATTACTATTGTTTATAATCAAATGCTAATATCACTAATATATATATATATTGTTGGTGTATGTCCTAGAGCCAATCATATTGATGATTGAAGTTATATACAATGTATTATGTTTTAGGCAATTTAATTATTATATTTTGTTTTTATTATTATTATGCGCAATTTATAACTTAATATAATAATTATCCTTAGAATAGCTTTGCTATTCCTAAAATGCCCCTAGTCAAGTATTATTATGAAAAGGATAGTAATAATACATCGAGACTAGCATGTATAGTGACTGATGATTACGAATCATGGATATGTGATATCAAGTCAATACATGAGTACATTGCTAGTGAACAATGTACTGGACTGACCCACTATGAGAATATTGCATGGATAAACGTGTCATAAGTTATTCTCATATGATCACAACTACACATAAACCTTTGACCTGAAGTCACTACGGTTCCCTACATGAGAAATTACTCACTTTAATATTGTCCTATGTCACCTTTAATCAGGTGACAAGTAGGGCATTGATTGGGTGTGTCATAAATCATGCAGAGGGAAGTGAGTGATGTAAATGGGATTTTGTTACTCTTGTATAAAAGAGAAATATCCTTGGGCCCCTTGATTGAGTGAGACTTAGAAATGCATGGCCATGCTCAGTTGAATTAATATGTGATATTAATTATTTATTTTAAGTCTACTCAGTATCAAGAAATATAAATTGAACATTGACGAGGATGACACATTCCATGCCTCCAGTTCAATTTGGATATTATTACAAAAGGGTCATGATGTAAAACGTTGATCATGTATTAGGTGGATGTCGAATCACAGACATTCTTACTACTTGAGTGGCAGTGATGTATTGCTAGATACCGCTCGCTGTCTATGGCTCAATAATAAGTCATTGTCAACGTAGTAAAAACCTACAGGGTCACACAAAAGGAGTAGGAATAAGACAATAATTAATTGGACTTTAATTATATTAATATCCAATTAATTGGACTTATTTTCGTGCATATATATTATTAAGAATAATAAATTCACGTTTTATATATATATATATATATATATATATATATTATGTGATATTATTTGATATTAAAGTAATATCAAGTAATTATCTTATCAGATATTAGATAAATATATTATGAGATAATATTATTTTGATATTTGATAACTATATGCAATTATCTAATATTAAGATATTTATATTATGAGATAATATCATTATCTAATATTAGATAATTAATAGATAAGTCTTATCTCTTCCCATTATCTCTAGGATAAGGATAAGATGAGTTGTTAAGTGTGATTAGGATTTTGGAAGCATTATCCTAGTAGGACTAGGATTATGGCTTGCCTAAGTTCTATAAAAAGGGACTTGAGGGCAGCACTTAATAATCACGTTTTAAGCTTCCATATAAACCCTAAATCACTCAAAAACATCCAATCCTAATTCTTAGAGAGAAAAACGCATCCTAGCAGACGCGTGGAGGGTGAGAGGTCGTTGTTCACTCCGTGTGGATACCGTAGAGACGCTGTACCTTCCGGCCGGCGTTTGATTCATCCGCTCTCAAGTTTTGATCAGTAGAAACACGAGTGCCCAATAGGTAAAACCCTAATCATTGACTCATGCTTTTTGCATGGATCCTAGGTAGAATTCGGATCAAAATTTAAAATTCCGCTGCATGTGATAATCTGAATTCCCAACATATATATATATATATATATATATATATATATATATATATATCATGATATATAATTAATCTTATTATAAAAATATTTTTAGAATGTTAAAATTTTAATTTAGGTACTATTAATTGAATTGTATAATCCACTTTTAAAAAAATATTTAAAAGTTAAATCTAAATTTTTTTATATATTTTCATATCTTATTGTATTTCAAATCTTCGGATTCAAGAAAGAACTAAGAGATTTTTTTGTTCTTCTAAAAAATATAAATGCAAAACAATCAACACATTAATTTTGAAACACAAAAGATTTTTTCAGTATATCATATTTCGATTCAATGGAATTCATAGGTATAAGTATAAGAAAAAGTTCAGTCAAATGGAGATTTTTTTTTGTTTAACCACCTTTTAATTATTGATATGATATACAAAAATCATTACTATGATATACAAAAATCATTACTGTAAATGTACATCAATTGAGATTATAGTTTTTTTATCACTCACACGCACTTTTTTTTTCTCTACTTCATTACACGTTTTCTTTTTTTTTTTTTGTTCAATTTGTATATTTATATATTAAACATTAGTATCACTAAATAGTATCAATATAATACAAAATCTTCTATCGTAAATTTTTTTAATAAATTAAAGACTTAATTTAATTAAATATTTTACTATATGTCATATATTTTAACTCTTATATTATATTTTAAAATTTTTGAACTTCAAATATAATTATATAATTATAAAATATATAATATATTAAATTTTTTAATATTTTTATAATTTTTATTACATATTTAATATTTTTATGTTAGAAAAATAATAGATATTCGTTCGTATACACAGAACTAAAAACTAACTTTATTTATTTACATGTCAATTTATCTTTTAGGTGGTTTTTAAGGTATTCATATGGGTTTGGAATCTCATTAAAAGATTACATATTTGTATGTAATCTTATTCAATAGTTAAATAAAAGATATTTATTATGTATTTATTATAATAAATATATAATTTTGATTATATATTTAATATTTTTATTTTAGAAAAATAATAGATATTCGTGCGTATACACAGAACTAAAAACTAACTTTATGTCAATTTATCTTTTAGGTGATTTTTAAGGTATTCATATGGGTTTGGAATCTTTAATGAGATAGTTAAATAAAAGCTATTAAATGAGATTATATATTTGTATGTAATCTTATTCAATAGCTTTCATTTGACTACGTTTCAAATCTATAGAGTTACCGTACCAAATATTTATCTTTTAACATGTTCAAAATAAAGTATCAGACGGCTAATTTACCAATCTTACTAACACACTGTTTGGATGCAGAAAAAAGAAAGGGAGAGAGAGAGGTTGAGAGTAGAAAAGTACACCTTCATTTATTTGAATCATGAAAGAAATGAAGTGAGATTGAAAATGGCAAAAAAAATTTATGTGGATTCTTACAAATTTTGTTCTGTTCGCTTTTGGAGAGGAATAAGCAAATTAATTTTATAATATTAACCCTGAGCTTTAGTTAGGAAAAAAAAACTTACAGAATTAACCAATCTTAAACATATATAGTTCCTATTGCTTCACACTATTCGAAATAACAGTAATTTCTGTGAAAAATATAAAATTTGAGGTTATGATAAAGAAAAATGTTATTGGACTCGTTAAGATAGAAGAAATTTATACTAATAAAATTTAAATATAATTTTAATCTTTTTAAAATATAGATTATGTAATTTTAATTTTTTAAATTAAAATAATTTATTTTAATTTCTTAAATACTTAACTGATGTAATTTTGATCTTTCTATTTGATATTTATGTTTAGTAAAACTATTAGCAATAATTGTTTTTTTTTTCGAAAGAGAATTGGTGTTAAATATTTATAATGAAATAAAAATTATAATTAAATAATAAATTATTTTTTTGATTTATTTTTTAGTTATAATTTTTTCTCATTAAAAATATTTACAAAATTTATCTATTTAAAAAAATTAATTATCAGTAAAAGTCGTGAAAATATAAGATCATTTATATGTTATAATTAATTAATAGTCACTTATTTTCATCATTGTACCAAGTAAATTTAAAAAAAAACAATGAGTCAATTTAGGTATGGTGCTAGCATTGTTAAATTTGTTGGTTTGGCTCTATATGTTATATTATTCGAAATTAGATAAGCTAGCGTGGATAAATATACTATATAATTTTTTAATATTTATTAATTTATATTAGAATTTATACATTAATATTGAGATTTAATTTATTTCATTTTAAAATATTATTGCTACAAACCTATTTAAAGTATGTATTTGGCAAGTTTTAAAAACTATAAATTCCTTTGTTATATTTTTTTTAACTTTTTAAGTATAAAATAAAAATTTATCACTTAATTTTTTTAAACTATTATTATATAATTTATACATCAAATATTATTAAAAATATTTTAGAGGAAAATTTTTTCACTATATTATAATTTGATAATGGATCAAAGATGTTATTATCTTTTTATTATATCAACTTTTTTCTCTTCTTGTTTTTCTACTCAATTAAATAAGAGAAAATAATTTATTTTATTTTCTTTCTCCTTTATTTTCTCTTTAATCAAATACAATAAAAAGAATTATATTCTTTTTTTTCCTCTTTATTTCTTTCCTATTCAATTATCGAAACAAAGCCCAATTTGTTTATATTAGGTGACTTTTTCCGTACATTAAATTCTTATCCATACAAATTCGGGCGTGCCGGAGAAAAGTTTGGCCATTGGAATTTAAAATCTGAAAAAATGGTATATTAAGAGCGGCAGTTGTTGAAGATCAGCCCTATATACATTGTATTCGACCTTTCTACCAAGTTGCAAGCAATTCCGTAGCCCGAACTTGGATCCGATCAAAGCAGTGCAGTGAATGGTTTACATCTCTATTGCTTTTATTCAATGGCGTGCGTACACGTAGGCAGGGAAATTACAAAACAGCGGCGCCCACATTACGTCAAAGACTTTTTCCTCGTGCTCTAAAAAATGTTACATGTCTACATTAAAATGGATAACTACTGCTGTGTCCGAAAGATATATTTGATCTAAAATCCGTGGTACACATTGAAAGAAAGATCATCCATTAGCACGGTGAAAACTCCCTCAACCCTCAAAAGCTGGCTCTCTTGAGGGAAGTCAGAATAATGGAAGAACCCAAAGGGGAAGGGCCAACTTGGACGTCAAAGGAATCGTAACGCAGAAACAGCTCCACCACCAGTAATCTCGAAACCAACATTACAAAATCCTTCCCAGCACATTGTTTGTTACCAATTCTCGGGCTATCTGTCTCGGGCCCATTTGACCAAAGCACGTGCTTTAGCAATCTCTCACCCTCACCCAAGAACCGACCCGCCACGAACTCTTCGGATTTCTCAAATATTTTCGGATCCTTCGTTGCAAACGGCTGGTACCCGAATAAGAGCTCACCTGCTCTCACCTCAAAAGCATTGTTATGGCTTTCGATCACCAAGTCCCGTTTTGCTCTTCCGAATTGTAACGGCAAGTGGCGGTTCGATTCGGAAGGCTTCGTATACCACAGACCTCATTAAAGGCATCTCTTCCATGGCGGCCATCGTCACTTGACCGCCGTGTGATCTGACAGCGGATCTGATCTCCTGAGCCAACTGAGTGTGAAGTTTTAGTCCTGCTCTCCCAATCCATTTGAGCACGTTGGGGAAGAAAATCTTCATGCCTCCGAATGAATTAAAGCACGTGACGTATAATAGATTGTGGCAAGTTTCCTCCCTAGAAATACCCAATCTCTCTGCTTCATCGAGCACAAATCCAGAGGACTCGTAGAAAAAATCGTATAATCTCTGGTAATCGGCTTTGACTAAAGCTGGGGGAAGACGGAAGCTTGGGAATATAGTGTCTTCAATGAACTTGGGAAGACCCAGAATCAGTAGGGGACTAAGTTGGAAGAGCACCCATTTTTGAACTAGCTTTGGACCGTCGAAGTCCGAGTTTTGTATCAGCCGGGTTCGACCCGTAAAGCGAGCGGGCCAAAAAGTTAAAAGCTGCTTGATCATTTGCATCACCGAAATTGGCTTTTCCTTTAACAGCAATTTCTTTCTCCAATGTCTCAAAGAGTTGGGCGTAACTAGAATGGAACTCAGGGATGACCTTATCCCGACGAGACTTAAGGAGGAAGAACATGAGTTTTTTGAGAAGACCGTGTTTGGGTTCGGTTGGGTCGAGATAGGAGAGAACTCTGTAACCTCCGGTGAGTTTGGTGGAAGGCATGAAAGTTCCAAAGAATAGATCTCTCTTCTCTACCTTGGTAACGTCGAAAAGAACCGGGAAGCTTTTACCGTCGAGTAAAACGACGACGCGAGGGTTGGCAGCAATGAATGGTCCCGGCGGCGTGTTGGCGCGGAACACCGTTGACTGATACTTTTGGATGCGTGATTTGAAGTAGTGGTCGCGGCCTTGGTTGTAGAAATAGTCTAGGCGATCTTTGATGGGACCGATGAAGGGTATGCCATAATCTCCGGGGACTTTGCGGATTGGAAGCTTGACGGATTGATCGGGTGCTGCCACCGTCACCGGCCGAACTGGCAAGGAGGATGGTTTTTCAGAGACTGAAGCCTTGATTGGACGAAGAGAAAGTGGACGGCTGGAGTGCCTGGATGGAAATTGTAGTTGCAAGGAAGGGGAGGACAGAGAAGCGGATGATGCCATTTTTATTTTTTTTGTTTTTCTTTCTTTTTCCTTCTGTTGAATGAGCAGAGAGAAGAAATAAGTTTGAATATTTTCAAAATAAATGTGATATCATATATAGGTTGGTCTGTGGGAGCAGTTATGGAGAGAGGGGCGAGTGAAAAGCGGTAGAGAGCAGAGCGCTTTACCTGAACAATTGAATTGACTAAAACTTGAACTCGTCAATGAAGTTTTTTGGGTCCTTATATGCGATGTGGAGTTTTCAGCAGAAACAGAGTGCTCGAAAGCTGTTAAGCTGCGCATTCGAAGAATTTCTTACGAGTTCCGATGACAAATGAAGCAAAAACTTGTAAGATCTGCAGTTTATAAAGGGTAACGCCACATTGGGCACCCCTTTCGCAATTGGATCCAATTTTTTCAAATTTTAAAATAAATAAATAAATTAAAATTAAAAATATAAAGATTAATGTATCAAATATAATTTAATGTCAAATATAGTTAATTTCTAGAAATTTGAGCTTTCACAAAAACTACAAAAATTAATAATTAACTTGGATTTTATTTTTCTTCTTAAAATTTTTATTAGTCAATTTTAGTTATACACGGATTGAGATTCTCTAAAGTACTTTTTTACACTTTAAAGGCATTATAGTTATTAATTTGAAATCAATGGTAAATAATTTTTTTAATAAAAAATATTATGAAATTAATGACCGTAATAGTCTCACTTTTTCCTTTAAAGTACAACAACTACTTTAGAGGATTCCTAATTTGTTATACACTTCATGCTCTTAAATATAAAACAGGATTGTGCCTCCTTTTGGATGGGATGGAATTACTTAAACTAAACCACATTTCATCACACCAATAGCATATTTAGTTAATAAAATGGAATGAAATTGAAAAAAATTTATTTATTAAGTATAATGAAACGAGAATGATCATCATCATCATTCTATTAGAATTTTTATTATATAATAAAAGTAATAGAACGATTATTCTATTACTTGTAAAATAAATTTTTAATATTTTTATTTTTTATATTGTAGATATTATTTTTTATTAATAAATAATAATAAAATAACATCTATTTTTAATATTATGTTATAAAAATATTTTTAATAATTAAAATAAAATAAAATATTTTTAAACAAGAATTATTTAATATAAAAAATTTGGCAAATTAAATTTTTATGCTTTTACTATATAAAATTATTTTTTAATTATAATATTGATTATTAAAATTTTTATGTGCAATATAAAAAATTTATAAATAAATAAATAATGATAATATTATTTTTATATAAATATAATTTTAATTTCGTATTTTATTTTTATTTTTAATGATATTATTATTGATATTTTTTTCCATTCCCACAATATTGTATTATATCAAATATAATTATAAAATAATATATATTTTAGTTTAAATATATCAAATATAATTATATAATAATTATTTTATTCCATTTTATTCAATTTTATCTTACTATATGCAACCCAAGGCAATCTAGGTTGAGAGCCGCAACAACGACCGACATAGTTATTAAGGGTAATCCTTCTTCGTGGCTCCCTATACCAAAGCCATTGGGCCAATGGCTAAGCAGGGAATTGTCTGAATCAACTCCACGACCAGTGATTGCAAAGATTTGGCTTCAATGATTTTTCCGCAGAACTAGTTTCCATGACATCAATTAAGGGAATACTTGGGGTGCTTTGACAAGCTCCGACACGTCATCATGGCCAGTGCCTTGAATTTGAACTGCTAGATCTCCCACCAAATTATTTCTCCACTTAAAAACACTGCTCCTATCTATCTCAAACAACGCATTTTACGAAAATCTGCGCTAATCCTAGCGCAACCAATATCTTATCTATCAACAAATACGAGATCAATTTTACTTAAAAAATAAAATAAAATAAAATTGAAGATCAAGTTGGATTCTGTTGCTCTAATTTCTTTAATAAATTACATTTCACTCACGTGTTTTCGAAACCGATTTCTCTTAATTATATGCCATTCTAAGTATTAAAATTCTTCTCCCATTACTTTTTATTATTAACACTTTATTCATTTAAAATTTTATTCATCTAATTTTATACATACAATAAATGTGATCTTTGTTACTCCAATTTTACAAAGATAAACTTAATTTAAAATTCAATTAAAAAATATTTTATCCCAAAAAACCTTAATTGTAAACTTGTTGAAGCAATTTTAGAAATAATTACACATATTTTTCGTATAAATTATTTGTAAAATTAAAATATATTAAAGAATTGAGGATAAGGGAGATCACGTGCTTTTATGTATGTTTATTTTATTAAAAATTGAACAGAAATTTTTTTTAAATGATTAAAGTATTAACAATTAAGATTAGAGTTGGACAAATATCAATACTTAATAAATAACAAAAAAATGTGGATTAATCAAAATCAAGGAAAATTATGTTGGGAAAGTGTAATTTACCCTTTTTTTTATTTACAATTCTGTGGTACAAATGTAAAATTTGTTGCATGCCATACGATAAGAAAATCTAAACCATCAATTTATCAAGCATAGAATCCGAGCCTTTGATTGAATCCAAAATACTTTTCATTCTTTTTCCGTTTGAGTTTTTATTTTGTTTAGTTACCTTTCTTTTCTTTGCTAATAAAATTATAAAAAAAAATTTGGGTTTTGCTCTTTTGTGCAACTTTCGGACAAATTGAATAATTTTGTTTCTGAAAAAATTTGTAACCTTTCCATAAAATTTTCAACCCTTTTTTATAAAATCTTCTAAGTGTTTAGGATATAAGTTTGCAACCTTTTTATATAATCTGCAACTTTCGAATAAAATCATGAAATTTTTTTATAAAAAATTTAAATTTAAATTTGATCAATTGTTAGTATAAAAATTTTTATACTATTAATAAATAACAATATGATATGTTATTAAATATTAATAATTTTGGTTAAAAATATTATAATAATTTTTATTGATGTGATAATACATAAATAAATACTAATGTAAAAATAACTTATATTGATAATAAATTAAATTTAAATTTAAGAATTATAATTGAGACAACCGTACTCACAATATAAAAATATCTAGAGGTTTTACGAAAAACTTGCAAATTTTTATCGAGGAAATTATAAGATTTTATTAAGAAAACTTACAAAAGGTTTAAAATTTTAATCGGACAAAGGTTTTATATATTATATATTTTTTATATTAGATTTTGTATACGGAAATTGTTATTTAATTTGTTATAATTTAAAATACTAAATAATTTTAAAACAATATCGTTACAAATATTAATTGAAGTAGGTATTTCATAATTAAGTAAAATTTGTTGTGCTTAATACGTGTTATTATAAAATATAAAAATTTATTTTAAAATTTATACTTGACAATAAAATTAAATATAAGTAGCTATGATAGTTATAAACGGTTTAAAATAATATATAAAATACAATAAGAAATTAATGAGTAAGATAGTTTTGAAGTCTCAGTTTTGATAGGTGTTGTTTACCTTCAAACCAAAATTATACGGCGCATTTGGTTTGTAATATTTTTATCATATTATCAAAAATATTTTTAGGGAATATTACATTCTCATATTTTGTTTAAATTTAAAAAAAAATTCACATACTTTCAATTCAATATTTTCCTAAAATATTTCTATAGGGAGGTAGATATTCAATATTTTCATGGTATAGGAAGTTTTAGTGTTATAAATATATTATTTTGCACATTTCCATTAAAGCCTTATGTCACAACTCATGCTCAAGGTATGTGACCTACATAAGGAGTTGTTATTAGTGACAACCTACCAACTTTTCTTACAATATATTTAATACAATATTTCATATGCAATTATATCTTGCTTTTAAAAAAGTATATGATTTTCAAGATTAAATAAGAAATATATTAATAAACTATCATGCAAGATAACTCTAATTATCCTGATACTTATCCTGGTGCTAGAATTTCCAACCAAGCCCCTGCTTTCAACCCATTTAACAATAATTAGGCACTTAAGGGGGGATATTCCAAAAAAAAAAAGAGAGGGAAAGAAAAATGAGTAAAATTTTTTAAAACTCAGTGAGTAATTATTCTAATTAAAAATAGAAAAAATTTAAATTTGAAGTTAAATAATAAAAGAAACTCAATCATTTATGTTTGTAAAAAATACAAGGCTATCATTTCTCCCATGAAGAAAAAGAAGCACTTTCGTATCTTAATAAGAAAATAGTTGGACATTTAGTAGAATGAAATCAATTTTAGCTATAAGTCTTTCAAGACATGCTAAGAGTATGTACTCACGCATTCATAGTAGGAATCTCAACGATTAGTAGTAAAATGACAATATATAAAATTGAAACTAAATTCCATAGGTAGTTAGATTATGTTTATAGTTTCATATACCAATCATACAAAATTTATCCAAACAATCAAAATAATTCTAAACATAATAATTAGGCAAACCTCCTTGTGACTCCATTCAACTTTATTCCTTATAATCATAACTTTATTCCTCTAAAGTTAACCTTATCCCTTTAATAATAGGTCATCTCCCATAACCATATCAAAGCTTATTTAATGTATAATTTATCAACAAAAACATAAGTGACTTAACTAATACTTCAATCACTTTATTTTAATAATAATATATTAATATCCGCATATTCAAATGCAAACAGATGCCTTAACTAACATATCAATCTAAATAAACTAGTTAAATTCCTATATTGCATGGATATGACATTTAATATCATAAAATGATTATGAGTTAAACAAGTAAATCACAAAGACAAAAATACCTTATTTAGCACCTCAATTTCCAATTTTGTAATATTGATATTCACACAATATACCTATATTTATGTGTACAAAAGTTGTAGATAGCTTATCAATTCAAATATAAAAATGAAATTTAACAATTTAGGCTTTATTTAGTATAATAGTATCAAATTATATCTATTATTCTTCCCTATATAACCATATGCATGTCCATGCACTTATTTTGCACCTAAGTATTCATATTAAGATTATGCATCCTTATTTCACAATTATATGAAGGAAATATACCATTAAATTTTAATAATAATACAAATACATAGAGGAACAAGGCAATAATTGACTTTATAATCAACTTAGAGATGAATTTGATATTTATAGTTAACTATAAGGGACTAAAGTGTAACTTTGTCAAACATAGTCAATTATGGCTACCTAAAAGGCAATTCTGATAGGTACAATCGACTACATTAATCTAAAGAGTAACCCTTGCTAAGCACAATTGATTATCACATTGTGATTTACAAAATTTTTTACAAAATTACTATTCACACACAACCAATAACCCTTAAAACACACTCTTATCATTTAACCTTACAACCAGTCCATAAAAAATCATATTAACTACTTCTAAACAACAAAATTTACTAACAAATAACTCGATCTCAAGCTTAAATCAACATTTCTTATATAATCCTTTAAAACTATACAAACACTAATTTTTTAACAAAATAATAAATTTAAATAAAGGTTTAGGCAAAGTACAACTCATAATTGTTGAGAAAGTAACTTGACTTGAAGAATTTAATGTAGGTAATTATGTAATCATCAAATCAAGAAATTTCTAGGTTAGGGTTCCATCTCCATTAAAAACTTTCTTTTTCTTCCAAATCAATTTAAATCTAAAAGAAAAAATATGAGAAATCAAGCTATAAAACTTGCTAAAGATTGAAGGTAATGAGATTTCTTAGCTTGATAAGATAAGAATTGAATAAGATTAATGGAATTCTTTTAAGAAGAAGCTACAGGGCTTATAAAAGGTTGATGAGAAGTAATGAAAATAAGGAAATGGAAGAGTTTTAAGGATTTTATGAAAGGATCAGGGAAAATAGGTTGAAGGGCACTTTGGAAAAAGCAAATTGCAATTTTTTTCCTTGCTCATTTATTTCTTCCTAATTACCACACCTTAATTATAGTAAATGCCTTATAGATTCTTTATACCATAAATCATCATCAAATTTTAATAATTTAGTAAACTTTTCTTTATTGAAAATTTATTATTCCAAATATTTCTCATATTAACCTTTTTAACAATTTACTCATTTCCTCTTCTTAAATTACTAGAATTCAAGTTATGCCATTGATACAAAAATAAACATATGTAAACAAATAATTAGATCTTAATCCTAAGGGTGTAATATCTTATCATTATTAATATTTTATTTCATTAGCATGTACCATTGTTGATCACCACTAATCGCCACACATTGCCATTAGCCATTACTTACTCCTATTTACTATTAGTAACTACTATCCACCACTGATGACCACTATAATTATTAGTAAGCACCATCTAGCATTACCTATTGCTGATTACTATCCATCATTAGCCATTACCCACTACTAGTAACTATCATTAACCATCACCTATCGTCAGTAATTATCATTCATTACCACTTATCGTTAGCCACCATTTACTATTATTAACTATTGTCATCACCATCATTTACCACCAATGATCATAATAAAAAATCACTCACCATTGATGGCCACGATTGGCCAATGCCTACCACAATTGATCACCATCATTGCTATTACCAACCACTAATAACTACAATTAGTGTTATAACCCTTTAAAAAATATTTTTAAAAAAAAATTATTCATGGTGAAAATAATAAAT
The DNA here is from genome assembly GCA_020226215.1 of Sindora glabra. Lineage (NCBI taxonomy): Eukaryota > Viridiplantae > Streptophyta > Magnoliopsida > Fabales > Fabaceae > Sindora > Sindora glabra. The sequence goes on from CM035230.1 coordinate 83,452,777, forward strand.
TAACATATGAAAATATAAGATGGAATTTTGTGTAAATAATAATTAATTGCTTAAATGAATTTAGGATGAAAAATTTGTAAGATTTAGTTAAAGGGGAGTGTAAAAAATAAAAGATTTAAAGATTATATGTACTTAGAGGTGAATATACAAATATGGAGAAGATTCAGGATGAATTTCTAAAAATGCCTTGCCCTTATTATCCCAAAACTTTAGGCCACACCTCTCATTTCCCATTTTTAAACCTTAACTTCACGTTACTCTTCTTCTTATTCCTTTTTTCTTCTAATCAAGTTAAAAGAGAGTTAATTTTCACTAAATTCTTTATGCAACTAAGGTAAAGGCACCTAAAACTATATTAATATTAAGCTTTTTCTTCCATTTCCTTAAGATTTAGTAAAAATCAAGCTTGAGCCTAAAAAGAGAAAATTTGAACCCTAATCTCATTTTTTTTAGTTTTAGATGACTAAGAACAATCAACTCATAATTTCTACTAGCTAGAAACTTCTTTGTACTAAATGAGTGAACATCCTAGATTAAATTTAAAGATTTTGTTGAATTTAGTTTAGATTAAGTTAAAATTTTTATGTTTTGATGGATAAGTATGAAACGACTTAACATATGACATTAGGTTTGATTTGGATGTTGAAATTGATATTATGAATAAAGTGTTGTAAATGTATGCTAATGGTTTGGTGATGATTGATGCTGAAATAAATGAGTTTAGATAGAATTTATGGCATTTCAACAATAAAGTTCACGATGGTTTTACAAAATATCAAGTGGTAATGGACTACATGGTCGACTACATGCATAAGGATCAAGCCTCAGGTAAACATAATTGACTACATAGTTGACTACCATACTAGATGTGCTCTTAAGTCTCTTTTAGTTAATTATATAATCAATTATGTGTCATGAGACTAGTTCCTGGGGAAATATAGTCAACCAAAAGCTATCAAGTTTGTTTTTGAACCATCAATAGTTGACTATACCTAAGAACCTATTCTTAGGAAGTGCATAATTGACTATTACCCTAGTATGATTCTTAAGTTGAGAAAACAAAATTGGAAAATGAACAAGATGACCTTATCAAATCCTCTATGCAATTGTTTGTGAGCTAAGTTTAAAGAGAAAGTTTAATCTAACCTTTTATGTTATTATGTAAACAAGATAGCAATATTGAACTTGTAATAGACATTTTTTTTTAATACCTATTAAGAGAAAAAGAAAAGAAGAAAAAAAAGATATTAAATTAAATTATTGATTTTTTGTATAATGAAAAAAATCTAATTGCTTTAGTGAAATTATATGCATATAGAATAAAATGTGAAGATTAAGTTAAAAAAATTGAACCACTAAGATTAAATCTATTGCAGCAACATTGACAGGAAAGAATCCCAATCATATCCTTATATCCTTATTAATTAATCCCTTTCCATTTGTTGAAGAATGAAATGAGTTTTATAATAGAATATAAAAGTTATGCAATATATATGATAATGAATGGTAGGTGTGTGACCATACAAGAAGGCATAGATTGTTTAATTACAATACATGGTATGAATTAAGTAAGAATAAGATGATTGAACTTAATATGTAAGAATAATTGACAAAATTGGTATTGGTGTGCATTGATGACAAATTATGTATGAACTAAATCCAATAATAATTTATGAAAGGATAAGATTGAGTTTATAAAGGGATAAGAATGATCAAGAGTTAGAGGGAGATTTATTTACTTTTATACATTGATTACTTGTAAATATTATTGAAATGTGATAGATTGATAACACTCGAATAATGTAAAATGAACTAGAGTTGGGTGAGCATATGGGCCTTATTCTTGTTAACTTTAATTAATAATTACTAATTGTTAAAATTGGTATTGTTTAAGTTAATTGTTATGAACAAAAGAGGGTAAATTTGATCGGTGAAGGTTATAACAATTATTTTCTTCTTGAACTTCTAGTATGGCTAAGGACAATGTTGGATATTTTGATACAATTAGAATTTTTTTTTTTTTTGGCCTTATTCTGTATAGATCAAAGGTAGAGTTAGTTAGGCTAGCTTATTTGGATGAATTATAAACAAACCAACTTTTTTTCTATTATTGAACTATCTTGCCAAATGAAAATTCCCTTCCTCCTCTTTTATAACATGATTATATTCTTTTAAATTTCTATTTACGCTTTAGAATCTTAGTAAGGAAAATAGGCTAGGTTGGTAAAAATCTAGAACCAAGTTCCATGTTAGTCATAACCAGGGTTAGATTGTGATAATTAGCCACCATCCATTATAGCCATAATCCACCATAGGTGTCCACCATTAGGCACCACACATCTCCAATGACTACCCATCACCGTTAACTATTTAATTTTAATAAAGACATTTTTTGTGATCCAAAAATATTTTGAAAAGATATAAAAATAATTAAGCAAAAAGGCTCTTTTGATATCTTAATTTTCACTAAAATTTTAATCTTATTTCTTAAATTTTATTTGAAATAAATTTATCTTTAGCTTTTCAAAAATGCCAAATATTACTCAACTACTTGACTTTGTTAGATTTTTATAATGCATGTGTTTACTTGGCATCCTATGTGGTCATCATAAATTATATTTTTATATTTTTATCATAAAAAGACACATTTAGTCTTTTAATTTTTACTCAAATTTTAATTTTATCTCTTAAGTTTTTAAAGACTGTGAGGATGTATAATGTGGATAAGAATCTTAAATTGAATAAGGAAGATAGCGCTTTGAATAAGTTGAATCATCATTGATACAAGTACCAATTGAGTCTTGTCAACAAATTGGCGCAGAAAATAAGTTACTTATAAAAAGAAATATTATATAAAATAAATCACACTATCAACGAATAAGAAATTTGGGTGACAATGAAAATGAAGAAAATGAAATGGAGTTAAAAGCTGATTATAAAAGTAAGGAATTGAGTAATTATGTAGTCTAGGAAAAGGAAAGTTAGAAGGTAAATTTATTACAAATGAAACTTAGGGGATGAAATTAAAACTTCAATGAAGGTTAAGATACAAAACATTTTTTTTTTTTTGCAATAACAATATAAAAATGTGACTTATATGAACAATTAGGATGCCAAGTTAGGTACCATATAAGTATTTCCATTAAAAAAAATCTTATGCTACTAGACTACTAATAACATTGCATCTTTTCGAGAAGTTTGAGGATAAATTTGTTTCAAATAAAATTTAGAAAATAAGAATGAAATTTCAATGAAAATCAAGGGAATGAAAGTGTATTTTTACCAAATTATTAAAATATAATATTGTAACATTTATAAGAATATTTTTAATTTAATCAAGATTAAATCAAGCATGCTAATATCAATTTTTTAAAAATTAAATTTACAAAAATTACATTCTTAAAAATATTAAAATTCTTAAAAATATTTAATTTTGTAAACTAAATACCATCATAAAAATTTGATACTGTAACGAGTTTTTAAGAATTTTTTATTTTGATAATGTCTTTCGACATTTATCCGTGGCCCTGGGACCATATCGTGACGCAAGCTTTGATTCTACGGAAGAAAAATGACTAAACCCAGTTTATTGCATTGTGGACGTGTCAGTCACTATATGGTTAAATTGTATGTCGTACCAAATACAACAGAAATCAATTTCAACCATATTAACTCTCTTTTACTTGGCTGTGCTGTTCAAATTTGCATTTGAGACGTAGTCAGATAAGTGACATGACTTAGTATGTTAACAGCATCAAACATGAGAAATTCTAACATACTCTGAATGAAAGAAACTACTTTTAGTATAAGGCACAGTGCCCTACAACAAGGGCATGTTAGACTTTCTCATAGAAATTGGTTTCAAAATATTTGAACCAGTAATCGCATTTTGCTACATTCTGAATTGGTTTTCTGTAATTTATGTAAAGGCTTCCAAATAGAATGACAACGGACTGAACTGCTGGGTGTGATTGTGGCGAATTCCTGAAATTGTTATTTCAAAATGGCACCCGTGCAAAATTTATAAAAGCAGGGTGGTGATGGATAAGGATTTGCACCTGAATCATAAAATGCAACTTTAAATATGAAAGAATGATAGGTAAGGCCCATATCTATAATTAAATCTGCAGAGAGCAGCACTTGGTTGAATAATCGAATTACAATGGTGAAAGAATGATTATAGTCCTATTTCTAGCAATTACAAAATAATAATATATACACATTCACAGCATAAATGGTCACATAGAAGCCAAGAGGTCTCTCATCTCTACTACAGATGGGATATTTTCCGTCGGATAAATCCTAGCGACGAGTTTGGCAAAGCTTTCGTACTTATCCAGAAACTCCTTCTGTCAATTTTATGGAAACAAGATCAGAAAATGTTGGCAAACATGCTTTTCGAGTTAGTTTAAATGCCGTATCTATAATTCGGGCATCGAATTTGTCACATTCGAATCTAGACCAGTTAGCATTCATATTTGTTTTGCTGGTTTTATCTTCGTTTTGTTTCTTAAATCCTGTTAGTAGGTGTTCTTGTAGAACAGTTGGGATCAGATGCTCCGTACCTTGCATTTATCCCATAAGGAAGGTAACAATGCTTCTGAAGTCACGTTCTTCTGCAATTTCTTGGACATTTGAGCAATGGACTTGTCAACCTGGATTAAGAAGGCCAACTTATTAACATGGCAAATCTGGTATTTTTGAGAATGCTTTCTATAAGATAAGCATCAGCTTACTCCAGATAAACTAGATTTTAACATCTTCCGCAAGTCCGCTTTTGACAACCCAACCTGGAAAGGGATCTGGAATTGACGTAGAAAAAAATAAACACTTGTGAACATAAGATTAGTTTCCAAAAGAATGCTTTGTGAAATGTATGAGGAAAACAAGTTACACCACCCAATTATATATCCAGGTAGATGGATAGTAAAATGGAAAGAGTGGCACATCTTGCCCAAGTACAAATAATATTATAGATTCCACTTTCAGATAGTGCTTGCAGAAATGCCAAGACAGATTTAACATGCTACCTCTTCAGGTGCGGTAGTGAACATCAAGTCCTCAATCCTTCTAGCAAATTGGAATAGACGTTCAAATTGCTTTACAAAGAAGAAAAAAAAAAAAGAAGAATTAATGAGAATTGCCTCGGACTCTGTGCTCAAAAGACAGTTAATGTTGCTTACATAGTATATAATCATGCTAATATGGCGCGTACAAGCTTGTTCATAGGCTTCACTGGCCTGATGGTAAAACTTGGCCAAAGTGGGCACGACATTGGCGAGGTCATACAAACTGAACAAAGTGAATAAGGTGAAAGGTCTCCATTTTCAAAATCACCTCAGCAAATATAGAACAATTGAAATCTACCTATTTTGAAATGCCGCATAATTCTCTAAAAGAAAAATATCTGCATATTTCGGATCTGTTTGAGAAATTCTTTCCAATGTCACAAACATTATGCTAACCTGTCGTGCATCACACCAGCAGTACATATTATCCAAGTTACAATTTGCTGGAAAAGAGAAGCAGGCCAACAAGAGTACTAAAACAATCTAGGTGAATTAAAACAGATAAGCTAATCATTTTCTGATACTTTCTGTAAATGTGAGTTGCATATATAAAGTGTAATCACGAGGTATCACTCACAAATTTTGTGTATGCTTGATCAACCAAATCCCTAGATTGCCCCTGGATGTACTGCTCCATCCTTGTTGCAAGGGTTGCGAATCTGTGCCAAAGCAATCAACAAATTTCTTGTGTTATTCCCGAAGAAAGGCTCAAGGTATCAAAGATAAAGTAAATTGTGAATCAGATACATAATGCTAATTTCTACTTGGAAAATTAAAATTATAACAGGACTGATAAACACATTTTTCCAAAGAAGATTAATTCAAATTAATTCATTTCACAGAAGAGTGGGTATTGCCACATAACATCATTCTATGTTTGGATCTAGTGAGAAAAAATATAAAAAATAATAATAATAGATAGAAGAAAAAAAGATGAAAAGAAAATATATGAAAAAATACTTTTTCTACTAATTATTTAGTCGTATAGAAATTAGATGGAAAGAAAATAATAAAAATATTAGTTTTTTATTTGATTTAATTAAGTAAAAAACAACAAATTTTGTTAAATGACAAAATTGCTCATAAGTTAACAAAATTATTTAATAAGCTCCACAACAAAGTAATTTGTAATTATAAAGTTTTCTATACCTTTACCAATTTAGTGGCAAAACGTTTTGCTAATCCTCGAAGTATTTTTTTCAAAAATTTTTTTTTCATATCAATTTTTGTCAGGACATCCAAATATTAAAAAATTTATTTTCAACCTCTTTTTCTTTCCTATTTTTTTCATAGATACAAACTAACTGTAAGAGTTTACAGTACAATGTATGATGGACCATTTTTTCAAAAAAATAAAAGAAAGAAAGAAAAAAGAAGAAAATTTCTAGTGTTAAGGAGTCTTTCCTGCATCTTGAAAAGAGAATACTTCTGTCCAACATTTTTCTTCTTATATTCTGAATTTCATATAACTGGCTGAATAGCCACAACTTAAAACTCTCAAACCAAACTAAAACAGAAAGAACAGACCCCTATCATTTTACCTAGGGATGTATGCTAAGACGCCCGCTGGGCGAACATTGCGCTCATTTCTTTCAATCTGATGGCAAGCTTCATCAACATACTGCAATGAGATCTCCAATTAAATAGAACAAGTTAATATCTTAATTTTCAAAATATATTGGGTACAATCTTCTTCAAGATGCTTGTAGAATTATATTGGGAAGATAATTTGTATATTTTAGAAAATAGATGTGGTGATCACTGATTAATATTTAGAATGATTATAGATTTATTTTGACCGATAGGCTGATTGATTGAAGATTCTTTTTATGACTTGCGTATATAAATCGCACAAGTAAGCAATTTTGCTCAAGCCATTCCAACAAAAGTTGGTATTAGAGCAGGTTTTAATCCAATTTCTACCCTTTTCTTTTTAATTATCGTATATCATTCTGACTTTCCACTCATCCTTTTGGCGTTGTGCATCACCTTAGTCCCCTGTTGCGAATCTCTCCAGTACCAATTATATTTATATTTAATACACAATTTGGGACTGTTCACACGATGCTGTTCACGCAGCGGTGACATAGAATTTTCCAGATCTAGATTATCCCATATTTCTCTTCTAAATGTGGTGCTTGTTTGTCCTTTTGAAGTATGGACAGCCCGAAAAATTTTAAAGGACAATCATGTATCATTGATAATCCTGATTATAAGGAATTTCTTCAATTCGAGGCAGCCAAACAAGCTTAATCACCATTTGTTCCAATCGCACAAACACATAATTTTACCCATTCCAGAGTTTGTGATCACATTGTCGGTAATCGATCACTACTAGCCATATTCAGAGTTCAGGTACTCTTCCAACTCTAGCTAATGGACCTAAAATTGCCACTAAAGGTTGTGATGCGTATAAACCTCTTACAAAGAGGATGTCTTTGATTACAACTTTACTTGCTTGGGTCTCCCTTCAATCTAATTTTCACAAGTCAGCTCACACACATACTGAATTGTTTTGTTACTTACTTTCTTTTCTCCTCGATTCCCTTGTCGCACAAGATCAAGGCAAGAGACAGATGATTGGTGCAAGGTGTGAATCACAAGGACTATATTACCTTCAATCCACATCACCAGTAGCTTGCCATAGTGTTGATTCTTCTAAGTTGATTCATAACTATTGGGTCATTCAAGTATTTCTAAACTTCATATAATGGTTCCAGGCCTCTCCGGCCTTTAATTTTTAGATTGTGAATCGTGTTAACTTGGTAAGTACGTTCATGCTTCATTTCCTCCTAAAATAGATAATGGAGTTGCTCCCCCCCACCCCCCCTTTTTATTCATTTAGATGTGTGCAATCTTAGTCGTGTTAGTTCAAGTTTAGGATTTCAATATTTTGCTATCTTTATAAATGATTATTCTCTTACTTGATTATTTTTATGAAAGATTGCTCAGAATTTCAATATTTAAATCTTTTTGTTAAGAGATTAGTACACAATTTGATACACCTATTTATATTTTATAAGGTGATAATGCTCATGAATGTTTTTCTACCAAATTTTCTTCTTTCATGTCTTCTCATGATATTTTGTATCAATTTACATATCCACACACCCCTCAACAAAATGAGAATCTTAAATGTAAGAACTGACACTTAGTTGAACCTGTAAGAACACTCCTGTTGCATACAAATGTCCTCTTTCATTTTTGGGGTGATGTTGTTCCCACTTTCAATTATTTAATTAATCATATGTCATCTTCAATTTTACAAAATCAAGTTTCACTCTCTACCTTGTTCCCTAAAGATCCCTTTTTTTTTCTCACTTCCTGATCATGTTTTTGGATATGCTTGTCAAGATAAAATCTTTGACAGAGCCATCAAATGTGCCTTTGCGGAATATAATCAATTGAAAAAAGGGTATAGATGCTATTCACCCATGTTGAATCATTTCTTCACCTCTGTTGAGGTCACTTTCCTTGAGAAGTTTCCACTCTTTAATTCTTTAGATGACTCTGTTTCTATTTTTGAGCTCTTGCCAATTCCTCATTTTAATCCTTCAACAATTGTGTCTATCAATACACTCGCATCTCAAGAAAAGCCATCTCTTATCCCTTATCATTGTCCTTCCCCTACTTAACTTGAAAGCTTTGAACATATGCCAACTGATTTACACTCTACACCACTGGCTCCACCTGCCATGGGCCAAGTTGCCTCACTCGTGAACCTTCCTATTGCTCTTTGAAAAGATACTCAATCCACTTGTAATCCTTATCCCATTTATACACGCCTGAGTTATCATCGTTAAACTACATATGACCATGGTAATCAAAGCTCTGGGTTCTTAATTTTCAGGTTCTATTTCTTCAATTTGTGCTGTGACTTTCGTTTTAATTTTGTCTAATTTTTTTTAATTGTTCTATTCTAATTTTCTCGTCTCTGCATTGCATTTGAATTGGTACGTCCTGTGTCCATGTTTGTGTCTTTCAATTCGTAGGTGTAGCGTTCGATTATTCTAGTCGATTTGGTTTATGTGTCTTTAAGTGCTCAAATATTAAAATATCAAGCTCATTCACGTGGAATGTTTGCTACCACAATTTTTTGTTCCATGTTGCTGTTGTCCAATTTATGTGTTGCTGAATTGCGTCTCTTATTTACTTTTGTGTCATGCTTTGAGCAACTGCATTTTAGTGTTCAAGGTGTGTTGAATGAATAGTATACAAAACAAAGAAACAATGAAATGGTGTAGAATCATCGAGTGTTGAAAAAAAAATTACTAAAGAACAAAAGAGGTGGAAAAAAAATATAAGTATATAAAAAAGTATTGTTGAGAAAAAATATCTGATTGAAAAAAAATTAAAGAAGAGTTGTTTGAAGTATAAAAAGTAAAAGAAGGTTATTGCTACTCATTTAATGCTTTGTCCTATCATTAGACTTTCATTTTGTGTTAATTGTTCATTATTTCTTTCCTTCATCTAAATTTAGTATTGGTTCTTGATTTGAATCTTATATTTATTTCCTTTCTTTGTTAATTCCATTTTCACTTATGAATCTATTTTGGCCTAATCTTTGTATTTTAAGTCCTTATTTTATTGTTTTAAATTCTTGAGTCCACCTTAGTCATAATCTTAAATCTTTATGTTTGAGTCTTGTTTATCTCCTTTCTTTAATTATTTGATTTTAAATTTTTGAGTCTTTGTTAATATCTTTTCTTTGAAAGTTTTCTCTATTGAGTCTTAGTTTCCATTCTTTAAATTTCTAATTGTTTCTCTAATTGTCTTGTTTAATACTTCAACTATGTGAACCTTTAATTGGAAAATTTGATTGTTACAATTATTGAATTTTATTTGGCTATATTTACCTCAATTCCTAAATAACCATAAGAGGGAAAAATTAAGAATGGAAAAAGACAAAAATATGTGAGATCATTTGAAGGTAAAAGCTTAAATTAAAGGCATATACGAGAGTGAGTGTTTCTGAACTGAGTGAGTAGTGTATTTTGTGAGGCCCTATTCATTATCTAACTTTTTTTTATAGGTTTACTTTTTTAAGATATTAGGAGGCAATGTAAACAATGATATTAGGTTCACATTGAAGGCCATACAACAACTTGAAAAGTTGGATGAAAAAACTAGGAGGATGGAATGTGGTCAACATCAAAAGAATCAACATGGAAAGAGAGATAGGAGGAAAAGAAAAGGTAAAAAACAAAATGAGAAATATTTTGATGATGAAAAAAATAAAAGAGAAAATGTGTAATATAATGACTTCAAGAGAAGTGAAAGAAGAGATAAAAAGAGAAGTACGAAAGGAGAAAATGATAGGCAAAGAAGAGATAAAATAGATTCCAATCTTGATAACAATAAAAAGAAATTTCATTTATTTCAAGAAAAGAGTGGTCTTAAAGCCTACTTAGAGTAAGAAAAGAAGATGAAATTAATCTTTGCTTATCACCCTTGCTCCCAGGAGAAGAAAATAAGCTTTAATACTTAACAATTCATTGATTATGCTAACATTTGGTGAGATCAACTTGACTCAGTTGAAAAAAAAAACGGTACAAGGTTTATTGCCACTTGGGAAAAGATAAAGACTATTATAAAGAAAAATTCATTCCTAATTCTTCTAAAGTATGACTACTGTTCTAGGTCTTTATATAAACCTTAAGAGGGGACCATTGAGAAGAAAGAAGATAAAAAAATTTAACATAAATCCGAAACCTCTTGAAGATCTAAAAAAGAAAAAAAAAAAGAAAAGAAGAGAAGAGAAAAAAGAGAACAAAATTAATATAGAGAAGAAAAAAGTAAAGAGAAGAAAAGAAAAATAGAAAGGAAAAAAATAGAAAAGAGTAAGAGTTATGAAAAAGAAAGAGAGTACTTGTAAAGAAGAAAAAAGAAAATTAGAGTTAAGTGAAAAGAATAAAAATTCTAATAAAACAAAGAGTGCTTACAAAGAACAAAAAGAAAGAAATAAAGTTAAGAGAAAAGCCATAACAAGGAATAGAAAATTTTAAGTATGATGACAAAAATAAGTGATATGAGAAGTGCTTCATATGTTTCTAAGTCAATTGTATTATACAAAAAAAAAAACTTATGAAAGTACTAACAAAGTTGAATTTATTTTGTCAAGTGATTTTAATTTTGTGTTACAAAAATTTCAAGATGTGCATCAAAAAAATCACTAAGAAAGTTACTATCTATGAGAAAGAAAGAACATCAAGGAGAATAAGGTAAACTTATTGTGATGGATAATGTTTTGGCTCAAAGATGTACTCTTACCTCTACTTCACATAATAAATTATTAGGTTTCAAAAATATTAAGGATTTGTATATAAATGACTATAGTTTTGCTAACCTTACACATAAGTTAAATATTCCTTTATATGTTAACTTTGTTTCAAATGTTGATATTTGTACAAAAATGATCTTTAAAAAAATTTTTAGACATGGTAGATTTTTGTGTAGGAAAAATAAATTATTTATACTTAAAAGTTTTATTAGTGACTTGCTAATCAGAAAAACCTACAATAGTGGATTAATACAATATTTTGGTGACAGGAAAACTTTAAAGGATTCATATGATAAATTGTACAATTTTTTTGTATTTTCTAAAAGTTCTCTAAAAGGTTTAGTGGAAAAAATTAATTTAATAAAATATTTTAGAGTTAAGAAAACTTTAAAAAATATGTTTGGTGAACTACATGATCCTTATATGTTTTCTCAAAATTGATTTGAAAGCTAAATATCATCTATTTTGCATAAGAAAAGTTGTTAAAAGAAAAAATATTTTCAAAACAAAGTATAGATCATATGAATGGTTAACTTTGATACTTCATTTATATAATACACTAAGTAATTCCATGAGTTTAATGAATTATGTTTTATATGTTTTTATTGATAAAATTATTATTGTTTGTTTTTGTTATTTTCATAAGTTTAAAAGATAAATCATATTGTTGTGGGAGGATTTAAAGAATTGAAAAAATTACTTGTCATATCTTGATGATAATCTTGGGCATAGTTAAAGTCAAGATGAGCATGTTAAACACTTAAAATGTGCTTTGCAAATTTTAAGGAATGAAAATCAGTATGATAATTTTAAAGAATACTCATTTTGCATAAAAAAAATTATATTTTTGAAATATATTATGTGAGGCAAAGTAATGAGGGTGAATGAAGAAAAAGTGAAAGCAATTAAACAATGGTCACTACCTAAATTTCTTAGTTTCTTAGATTTAAGGACGAATCTTTTTGAAGAAAAAGAAAATAATACGATCCAAGGGAGTTAACTTGTAAAAGCAGAGTCATAAGGATTAAGGATGGATTTTAATGGTTAATTCAAGAAGCTTGGTAGCATAAGGAGGAAATTTTGGAAGGACTCAGCAAGTGTGTGACATGCACACCTATTTTGGACATTTAAGACTTTTATTCATGCTTTTATTATGTTTAAAACATTTAGACCTTTTTATAAATTAGTGTTTTAATGGCCCATTAAGTGTACTTTTTTACCATAGGTTAACCATTTTATTACATTAAGTTAGATTTATTAGTATGTTTGCTTTAGACTTAAGTAATAAGTCTATTTATATTTGCTTTAGACTTAAATAAAATCTACTTGAACCTTAATTATTCTAGGTTTTCTTTAAAACTATTTAAGGAGGCTTGCTCCTTATATACAACACAGATTTGAAACTTAAGTTTTGACAAGTAAATTAGGGTCTTTTTTGCGAACTCTTTCTAGACTTCTTAAAAGAATTGTAACTTATCAAAGGATTCATCCTTTGTGACATTGAATTCATCATGTATCACTTTTGTTATTCTTTCTATTTTGAAGTGTGGTATGAATATCTTTTTATTTTTATTTTAATCTACTAAATTTTGGGATGATCCTTCATAAATTCTCATCACCGTATCTTCTATTTTTATACATGTGGCAACACAAGAAGCACTTTCCAATCTAGGTTAATGTCAAGCTATGATTGATGAAATAGCTATCTTACATATTAGTAGCACATAGAATCTCGTTCCTTTACTTAAAGGTAAATCCATACTAGGATGCAACTAGGTTTTTATAGTGAAAGTTTGTCCTAATGGATAAGTTGATCAATTAAAAGCTCATCTTGTGGCTATACTAAGGCTTTTGGCCTTGATTACACAGATACTTTCTCTTCAATTGTTAATATTGCTCCATGCATCTGTTTCTATCCATAGCTATCATTCAATATTGTCCTCTTCATCAATTGGACATCAAGAATGCTTTCCTACAAAGTAATAGCAACTACTAGAATTTGTTGTTGTGGCTAAATGTTATACTTGGACTTTTGGCCTTGATTACACACATGCACTTTCTCTCCAATTGTTGATATTTGCTTCCATGCTTCTATTTCTATCCATGGCTATCATTCAACATTGTCCTCTTCATCAATTGGACATCAAGAATACTTTCCTACATGGTGATTTATAAGATTAAGTGTACATAAAGCAACTACCAGGATTTGTTACTTACAGGGAGTTTAGACTAATATGCCATCTACGCAAGTCCTTGTATAGACTTAAAACAATCTCCTCAGATTTTGTTTGGAAGGTTTAATCAAGTTGTTCAAGCTTCTAGTATAACTTAAGTTTGACCACTTGATTTTCTACCAATATTCCTCATCACAACTTTGCATATTTCTTGTGGTCTATATGGGTGATAGGGAGTGATCAGACAAGAATTAATCACCTAAAGTAGCTCAATCAATACTTGTTCTAACACTTCCAAACCAAAGAGTTGGGAAAGTTGGTTATTTTCTCGGAATTGAAGTAGCTTAGTCAAGAGATGGTGCTATAATTTCTCAAAGGAAGTATTTTTTGGACATCTTGGAAGAGATAGGGATGCTGAAATGAAAACTTATGCTTCGATGGATCCCAATGTTAAAACTTTTACCAAATTAGGAGAATTATATTCAAACTCAAGGAGGTATTGTAAGCTTGTTAGAAAATTAAACTATCTCACAGTCACTAACAAACCAATATCTCCTTTGCAAGTCAATGATGGTAATCCAAATAGTAAGGTAGATAAAAGGTGCACTAGGAAAAGGACTATTGTATAAAGATAAAGGAAATACTGAAATTGTTGGATATACAAATTCAAAGTGGGAAAGTGTCCAATTTCAGGATATTGTGTTCTTGCTGGTGAAATTTTGATTTCTTGAAAAAGCAAAAAGCACACAATGATGGCAAGATCAAATACAAAAGTTGAATATCATGCTATAGCTCTAGTCACTCATGGTTGAAATATGGCTTAAACAACTGATCCAAGGGATATAGTTTTGTGAAACATGACCTGTGACTAGAGTTAGGTCATGTGAATTGATATGGCTAAAATAACTAATCCTAGATCTACAATTTTGTGAAACATGACCCGTGAAGCTCTTTTTGATAATCAAACAATCTTGCATATTGTATCCAATCCAATCTTTCATGAAAGAATTAAATGCAAAAATTGATTGCCGCTTTATCCATGAAAAAGTTGTCAAGAGATATTGTTACAACCTTCATTAATTCTAATGATCAACTGATGTTTTTACTAAATCTCTTCAAGAACCAGGGTAGATTACATACGTAACAAGTTTAATGCATATGATATATATATTCTCTAGTTTAAAAGGGAGTGTAGAATTATATTAGGAAGATAATTTATATATATTAGAAATAGGTATAATGATCATAGATTGATATTAAGATGATTATAGATTGATTTTCTTAAGCTAATTGATTAAAGATCATCTTGCGACTCTCGTATATAAATAGCATAAGTGTCAAGCAATTTGCTCAAGTTATCCCAACAAATTCAAGTATGTTAATAACATACACGGCTGAACTGCATCGATATCCGAGACTCTAGATCACCGAGCAAAAGGCCTACAAATCCTGCATCATCAGCCTTTTGACCAGACAGATAACGCTCTGTTATTCCATGCATTGATATGCAGCGTAGAGGGTCAATTTTGTATGCCCAATCCACAACAGCATAGAAGTCATCCTGAAATCGTACAGAAGAGCTTTTTTGCTAGTAAAATCTAAGAACTTTAATATAATAATGAAATATGCCAGCAAGTTACTAAAAAGCATCCAACTCTAATGAACAATATTGATCACTTCTGCATCAATATGAGCTTTCCCTTTTTACTAATTGTGTAAATGATAATTCACTTAACATATGCATATGAGGTTGAAGGTTCAAATTTATGATGTGAGGGGAATAACATTTATAAAGCAACATTGGATGCCACTGTACTACTAAGAACACTGGCAAAACAAATAATTATCTTCATAAAAAAATTAAAAATCATAAATTGATAGGCTAATCCTATACATTGTCTGTCGAGTGTTTAGTCCCTCTATAGGCTGCCTTGTTTGCCATGGAGTAGAATTAGAACTAGGTGAATGGATGGTTTCTTTAAAACTAACCCTTCAAACCACTCAACCCTAAATCCCCCCAAAACCCGAAAAGGAGGTTCCTATAGGAACATAAAATTAACTTACGACCCTATACTTCTGATTAACCCAATTATCTTCCTTCTCTTTCCCTTTGCATCCTTTATTTTCACTTCTATCTCCTTAACAGAATTACAGGAGTTTTCTGCCTAGGATACAATTGCACAGATTATACTGTCAGGAACGCTTCCTTTCTATAAAGTATCAAGTCAATAGCAAGGTCAAGTTGTTAGCGCAAAATATGGCATCATTCAAAAAACTGCCAAGGGTAGTCTTGAGGCTTGGCCTCAAAGGTTGCCTTCTACCTCCGTTTTTTCATCTGACAAATATCAGAGGTTTCAAAATAAGTTAAAGAGAGTATCATAGTATATTTAATACGTACTTGGATTCCATCAAGCAAGTCTTGAAGGGATTGATTCAAAGCTGCTAGCTCTAGAGAATTTTGGCCTACATGATCAAACCAATTGTTTATTACGGAAAACTAGAGGTAAATCAACTATCACTGTCATCAATGTGGAAAACTGAGGTAAATCAAAACATTATAAAATCACTTCGAGGTGAGCGGGGTCTCTATACCAGATTTTGCATCATTGTCATCAATGTCCATAATTCCCAAATCATCGTCATTGGCGTCATCATCATATCCACTTCTATTACCACTGACACCTCCAGGAGGAATAAGCCCAGGAACTTCAAAGCACATGAAGTGTGCAAAAAAAGAACTCTGCAAAATGCCACAAAGAATTTCGCATTTAATATAATAAATATACTTGAATTGTTGAAAATGGCTTGAGCTATTTGCTACAGCCAGGAAGGCTATTTATATGCAAAAGTTTGTAATCAATCAAAGATATTATAATCAAATTTGTTATACTAATTCTAATCCTAATCAAGTTAGAAAGGAAAAAAATATCAATCTAAAATAACTTCCTTAATATGTACATAATCAATCTAGAATCATTCTAGAATGATTTCCTAAAAAAGCATACAATGGCAACAAATATAACAAGGTTTCAATAAATACCAAGGACTTTCACCTCATCCACAAGAAGTGGGATGAAAATTGTGAGCATCTTTGCGTAAGCCTCAGAAACTGCAGAAGTGTCTGCAGCATTTACATTTTGACCAGACGCAGTGGAACCTTCAAGCCAAGAATTCGGAGGTTTAGACACTTTGGTACTAGCACGTAGTTCATTGGCAAACTCACGAGCCTGTGGAAGGATACGAAAAAGTTTATATCTAACATGCACAGTCTTCTTTGAAAGCATCAAGATTCCGTTAGAGAAAAATCTAAAACATAGGTAACAAGTGTGGGACATTATTTTTGCGTTGAATAGAAAATTAAAGCCAAAAGTTCCTCTATTTGGGGAAAAAACACACACATACACATTTGAAAGCTTTCAACAAGCAAGCAGATATTTCCTGGTTCCTACAGCTTAAAGAGAAAGCCATAGCAAGCTTCAAAATCTGACTACTAAAAGTAGCAAATAACATCATATGGTGTGTAATTAGTAGTGTCAGACCTCCCTGCGAAGAAGCAAGTTAAAAGAAGTGCAATAAGCTTTTCTCGAAGGGCCCAAGCAATTCTTATCCAGACTCTGCAAATGTACATGAATATGCTTTAGAGAGAATTACAAAGAAAATAAATGAATAACTGTACAAGAATGCGGAACAAACTTGGAGCAGAAATTTCAAGTTATCTGTAACTTGACCTTCAAGTGTTGCAGAAGGCGAGTATATGTCTTGCACTTGTACCACAAGTCAGCATGATCTGGCCTCTTCAACTGCCCTCGCTGTTTGAAGCAAATACACAAAATGATACTTACAAGTCCCTATACAAAGAAACATTTGAAAATTTTTAAAGATCTAAAACAAAAATTACCTGAGAAAAGTAACTTTTATCATTTATCACAGATTCCACCAAACCAGCAAAGTAATTTCTTACGAATTCAGAAGCTCTCCTGACAAAAGTAGATTTTAACTTCTCAAGTTCTGCACGCTTCTCTTTAACCTGTAGCAGAAGGACCAACCACCATCAAAACATATAATTTTTGGGCCTTAAGAATTTATAGAGAATCTACCACAACAGAGAGTCTTTGATTGCTTTACAAGTATAAATTCATAGTAGAATCCATACAGAACTTCTCAAACCAATCAGAATGGTGGAAAACAATAAATGAAATCATAGTCAACATAGATATTATATTTGTTAGAAAGTAATATTAGTGATTAAGTTATATTATGGGTTTAGATTATGTCATAGACTTGTTTGTAATGCACCCAAAGTTAAGGGTAATAGAGTCTCTGTCTTCTTAAAGCATTGTAGCATTAGGGTTATGTTTAATGTAAAGTTCACCTGTCTTGTTGATTTTATAGTATAAGTGTTCTCTCCCAATTCTCTCTAGCCTCCCTCTACTTTTCCCCTTCTTCTAAACCCGAATTAATTTCTCAACAATATTATTCTAATTACTAATCCAACAATTGGAATGCCATCACCCATGAAAAGTTTGATCACCTAAATCATCAACAATCTGTTTAACTAAAGAATTTTGAAGATTAAGATAAGAGCAGAGAACAAACAGCTCTTATGTGTGCATAAGTTGGATCCACTTTGGGCACTTCAAGACCTGCGCAAAGCGCTAGCCAACCATTCACACGCTTCTATATTTTGAAGCAAGTGTGCCTCATCAAATGAACCTCCTGTCAGGCATGCTGCATACTACATGCAATGAAACATTATTAAAGTAAATACCAAGCCAAATAAGTTTGTCAAAATACTAGGATCTAATTCACCCAATGAAGCAATAGAGAACATACCTCAGAAGGGATACGCAATCTCTCAAGAAGCTTATCAAGCTCCTCAATCAGAGTTTTGTTATTTACTGATTGCATTTCTAGCTTGTTATTCCGAGTTTCTATCTGGATATCATGTGAAGATGGAGAGCTTGACAAATTAGAACATCATCAATATTTTTTCTCCAAAACAATTTACATGCTTTCTTGTACAGAATATCTATTATACAACTTTGATAGGTAAAACAAAAAATATATGATATCCAGCTGAAAGTCATAGCATCATAAAATGGCCACCTTTTAGAATAGCTGTGACTCTGAATCTAGTATTGCAATTGTCGTAATAGCCAAGCCTAAACTAACATAAAAGGTTTTTTCTCCTTTTTTGTAGAACTCAGAAAAAAGGGGGGAAACAATTTTATCTTCATATTTTTATTTGCTTTTTACTTGGCTTTTAAATCCCTTCAACTTGTATAAAATTTGACAAAACCCAATTGCAAATTTGCATAGTAATATATTGTAGCAATTAACCTAATGGAGAAAATAAAGAGAGATGACAAGAATAATGAACATTATTTAAATTTTGATATGGACCATTTCCATATTTATGTTAGATAACCTCGTATTATAGTTTGTGTAAAAAAAAAAAATGTTGTCTAGGGCCTATATTAGCCAGGTCCCAGCCCATTTTCTATTCAGTACTAGCATTCTGTTAGATGGTTATTTAGGGAGGGGAGTTGGGTAATCATATTCCATTTGGTGGCTTGAGCAATCTAATAAGAATCTCTCTCTTCTTCCTTTAACCATTCTTCTAAACCATTTGGTGGCTTGGGTCATCAGTATTCCATTCTTCCATGAAAATGCCAGCTAGAGGCCTCACTACTCGGATGCATTGTGATTTAACTCAAACCCAAAAATAATTAGACTGTTTGGATGAAAGCCTCGCCTTGACAACAAACTCTCTTCTGAAATTTCCAGTTTGCATACCAAATTGAAAGTTGACCTTAAGAATATCATGGAAGGTTTGCCGACTAAGCTCACAGAGCAAACTAATGACAACTCTCCTCCTGGAGATTTCCCACATGATTAATCCACCCAAGATTAATCTCTAACGGGCCCTAAACATTTCCCTAAGTTGGATTGTCCTCATTTTGATGGTATCAACTTTGAACGTTTGATTCTGAACTTAGAACAGTACTTTGAGGCTGAGTCAGTGGAAGATGAATCCAAAATCCATGTTGTTATGCTGAATTTGAAAGGCAGAGCTCTGCAGTGGCACCAACACTTAATTCAAAACTGTGGTGGAATGCAGATTGTACAATGGCCAACTTACATTGCAGCAATGCGAAAATGCTTCACTACCAGTTTGTGGACACTATGGCAGATTTAGTCTCCCTCAAGCAGACTAGAATGGTACCAAAGTACTTTGATGAGTTTGAAGGTCTGTTATTTTTACTAAACTTTCAGAAGAGTATGCCTTGAGTACATTCTTAAGCAATCTAAAGGAGGAAATCTCACAAATGGTAAAACTATCAAGTACCAATTGTTCCCACATGCTTAAGTTGTTAGGAGAAGGCCCAGCAATGGTTTTATTGTAACTCTTAACAAAGACTACTACAACCCACAACTTTTAATAATGCTTTGGATCTCACCAAGGAGATTCGAATCTATTACATCTGTAGTTTCCCAACAATCCATCAACTCCTATCACACACCTCAACCTCCACTTTACTATAATACCATCAACCACAAATATCCAACCATACTTTACAAGTTTCAGCTCAAATTCCCAAACACAGTACCTTACCCCATTGTTGCCTACCCCAAAAACAACACCTAACCCATTGTTACTACTTAACACCCAATCAAAGAGACCTCCCTTGTTATCAAACCCCTAACACATAAACCAACCCCACCAAAATATAGGCAAAAAACTAAACCCTGCTGAGCTCTCAGATTGTTCTGACAATCCAAAGAGCTTGGCTACTGAAGGTGAAAGGACTGAGAATCCTGTAATATCTCTACATGCTATGCTAGACACAAAAGGATTTCAAACCATGTGGATGAGAGGAAATATTTTTTAGGAGAGAGTAATTTGTGATGCCATACCCTTCAATGAGTCATGCACAAACTATTTATAACAGAATGCATACAAAATGTAAGGTTATAATAAGCCCAAAACTAGTTAATCTATCTAAGTTCATAAGCCCGTAAATTATACTAATTATCTACTAACAGTTTCCTTTAAGCTAAAGCATAGATGTTAAACATGCACAACTTGTTACAAATATCATTAACTTATTTTCTTAAAAGAACTTTAGTAAACAAATCAACAAGTCATTCCCCAATTTTAATATGTCTAAAAGCAATAACCCCTTCTTGAAGTTCCTATCTTACAAAATAACAATAAATTTCTACATATTTTGTTCATTCATGAAACATTGAATTTGTAAGCAATAGAGGTAGCAACCTAATTGTCATACCACAACTACATAACTTCATAAGACTCAATTCCAAGTTGATGAAAAAAGTAAGATTTCCACACAAGCTCAGATGTCGCATAAGCCATAAGCTTGATACTCATTTTTTGCACTTAAACAAGATATAACTGCTTTTTCCTTACTTTTTCATGACACAAAATTCTCACCAACAAACACACAATACCCAAGAAGGAATCTTCGATTTATAGGATATCCTACCCAATCTACTTCAAAGAAGCCTTCTACTATATAATGATGATTTTTGTATAAACTTCCACCTCCAGGTGCTTTCTTGAGATATTTTAGGATGTGTACAATTGTATCCCAATGAGAAGTTCTTGGAAAGTTCATAAAAAATATTCACACTTACCAAAAAAGCAATATCAAGTCTAGATATGGTAAGATAATTCAATTTACCACTAGCCATTTGTTACACTCTAGTTCTTCTAGAAAGTCTCCATCTTCTAGGCCAAATTTAACATTTGGAACCATAAAGATATTGCAAGGTTTAGCATCAAACATCCTTATTTCATTCAAGAAATCAAGAATATATTTTTCTTTAGGACAAGGAGATTCCTTTCATTCCCCAATGTCTAAAACTTGGTTGGAAGAAAAGCTCTCAACTTTGAGATGCTCAGTTTATCACTACCAGCAATTACAATATCATCCACATAGATAGCCAAAATAATACAACCAGAATTTGATTATTTATAAAATATTGAATAGTCATGTTCGCTTCATTTTTTATCAACCCAAACGCTATCAACACCTTTCTAAAACTCTCAAACCAATCTCAAGAAGACTACAAGTTATACAAAGATTTTTTCAAATGTCAAACCTTTCCACACTCTTTCTAAGCAACAAGCTCAGATAGTTGTTCCATAAAAACCTCTTCAAGTAAATTACTCTACAAGAAGACACTTTTAACATCAAGCTAATGAAGAGATCAACCAGAAGAAGCAGCAAGAAAGATAAATAGATAATCAATCTAACAAGGTTAACTTTGGCAACCAAAGAGAAAGTTTCTGAATAATCCATACCAGATGTATGAGCATACCTTTTTGCCACTAAGGGAGCCTTAAACCAAGCAACAATGCCATTTAGGTTAACTTTCATAGTGAACACCTATTTGCACCCAATAAATTATTTACAACTCAATAAGGGCACAATATCCTACATCTGATTTACTTAGAGGGCCAACATTTCTTCATTTATAGCAACACATCACCGATAATGAGAGTGCATCAATAATAAACTTGGGAACAATAATAAAATCTAGACAATAAATGATTATGATGAGATAGGTAGTGATAAATAGGACACATACATGGAGATGGGATAAAGGTAATTAGATTTTCCTTTCTGCGTGCAACTACGAGTATCTTTTAGGTGAACAACAAGTAAATCAAAATCAAAGGATAATGAAGGAGAATCTAGTGAGGAAAAAGCCAATAAGGAAGATAAAGCTAGTGGAGATGCAATGATTGGAACTACATTAAATGTTTCAGCATTGTTAGATGAAGATGCTACAATTGATACTTGTACTTTGCAAGAATAAACATGTTTAATAAAAGGGTAAACCCAAAATTTTTTTTGGAAAGACTTGCAAGTCCTAAGAAATAGAATATACAAGAAAATATTCATCAAGGGAATCAAAATTAGAATTAGAATCTGGCAAAGAGGAGGAAGATTTAAAAAAGCCAAAGAATAGAGTAAATTCAAAGAAACATCAAAAACACTAAACAAAGATTCACGAAACAGGCTATAGCAACTGCTATCGAAACTACTTCAACTCAATATACCTTAGGCTGTGGGAGAGTTGTTGGATAAGCTTAGTGGTTCATTTTATTTCATCAAATTCACAAAAATTTTAGGACTCATAAGGGCCATCATGAGTTCCTATTCATGCCTGTTGGCCTCATAAATGCACCCTCAACCTTGCAAAGTCTAATGAACAATATTTTCAAAAGTCCTAGGTTTTTTATGGCATAATCTAAAGATCTGCATACACACATCATCTCCGAATGGTGTTCGATGTATTAAAGGAGAACTAGTTGTTTATAAAGAAAAGTAAATGTGAGTTTGCTAAGAATGAGGTAAAATACCTAGGACACATGATTTTTTTCGAAATGGAGTAATTATGGATAAGAAAAAAGTAGAGTGTATGCTTAATTAGCCGGTATATAAATCAGTAGACCTGAGGGATTTTTAGACCTCACAAGGTATGTGTTTTCTGGTATTAGTTATGGATAAGACAAAAGTAAAGTGTATGCTTAGTTGGACAGTATCTAAATCAGTAGGCCTATGGAGTTTTTTAGGCCTCACAAGGTATTAAGCATTGCTCAGCCTTTGAGTGATTTGTTGAAGAAGGGAACCCAGAAGTGGATGGCACATGCTCAAACAACAATTTACAAGCTCAAATGAATCATGACAGTTGCACCAGTGCTGCCTCTTCCTATTTTTAATACCAAGTCATCAAGCCCTACAACTATGGTAAAGCTAAAGCACATCATCAACATTTGACCAGTTCTGCCTGCTTTAGTAAAACTTTGGCACGAAGATGTCAAACCCTCTCAGTATATGAAAAAGAGATGACGGCAATGTTAATGGCAGTCAAGAAATGGAATGTCTACTTGCTTGAGAGATAGTTTAGCACTAAAACTGACCACTAGAGTTTAAAATTCCTACATAACCAATAGGCAATCACACCAGCCTAGCAACTATGGTTTCTTAAAAATGATGAGATCCAATTTTAATATCCGGTGTAGAAGAGGATCTACTAAAACAGCGGCAGATTTTGTTGTCTAGGAACCCACAAGAGCAAGAAGGAGCTTCACTAGTTATCTCTACAATTGATTCTGATCTGCTCTCCTAAATTAAAAACTCTTGGGATATAGATGACAGGCTCTAGATGATTATTACTATGCTACAAAGTTTTCCTACTAGAGCTCCAAATGCCAAGTATACTTGGCCTGGTGAAATTTTTTATGAGAAAAAGGAAGTCGGGAATAAGTAATGATCTCAACCTCAAAAAAGAGTAGCTCAATCACTTTCACAACGGAGCTATTGAAGGTCATTCTAGCGTCCAAGCTACAATGAGAAGAATCAGTAGTGTTTGTACCTAAAAGGTCTCAAAAAGATGGGTTAGAGAATGTGAGGTTTGCCAAAGAAATAAGTTTGATAATTCTGCCCACCCTATGTTGCTACAGCTACTTCTCATCCCAGATAAAAATTAGGCAGATATTTCTATGGATTTTGTGGAAGGGTTGCCTAAACCTACTAATAAGATATGATGTTATATTTGTGGTAGTAAACAGACTTGGTAAATATGCTCATGTTGTCCTTGGTTAATCCTTTTACTACTATTTCAGTGCACAAACCTCCATGGATCAAATCTTTAGGCTCCATCATATGCCAACTACCATTGTCACCAATAGGTACGAGGTGTTCATGAGCCACTTCTGGCAAGAATCAGTCAAAAGGAACACTACCCAAATACCTACCAACCTCAAATGAATGACCAGATGGAATTTGTTAATAGGTGTCTTGAAACTCATCTAAGGTGTCATTCATGAGTGGCCAATGGCCTAACTCATTAAATGTAGGGGGTGAAATAAATCAAATTGTTCATGAGCCATGTTAAATACGCTTAGTCTATTTAACTTTAAGCTTAACTTGTTAACCTATTAAGCTGGCCTATTTAACTAATATATTGCCCTAAACCAACATTTCTTCTTTATCAACTTAGAGCTAGCAAGTATCATAAATTTTTACTATTATACCCTTTAGTCATTTTGATTTCAAATATGTTAGTGAATTAAGGATTAAGTTATTAGTTTCTTGTTTACTAAGATATATGGACCATGGACCTATTTCTTATAACCCTATATTTTATTATAAATAGACATGTCAGCTTCTTGTAAAAGTATGACTTCAAGAATTATTCTCTCTTAACATGGTATCTAGAACCTCTCTTTAGATATCTTTCTCACAGAATTATTCTTCTCTTTCTTTTTCTTCATTTTTTTTTATGCGTGACTAAACCCTAAGTCACAAAGGATCTAACAACATAAAAACCCAAATCAAGTTGCGCAATGCGCAATGTTGCAAAATAGTGGAGCTACTGTCTAGAGCGGTTGACAGAGTTTCGGTGCATTTTTTAAAGATTTGGGATGACAGCGAGACAAATCAACAACTGGCGATCACAACCGATCAGCACGTGAGCACCATGCGCAGAAGACTTCAAGAATTATTCTCTCTTAACATGATATCTAAAACTTCTCTTTAGATATCTTTCTCACACTAAAAGAAAAAAAAAAGTAGAGAATCATACTTTCTTCTTCCCCTCCTTTTTTCTTCTCTTTCTTTTTCTTTAGTTTTTCTTTTTTTTATGCATGACTAAACCCTAAGTCACAAAGGATCTAACGACATAAAAACCCAAATCAGGTTGCACAATGCGTAGCGTTGCAAAACAGTAGAGCTACTATCTAGAGCAATTGATAGAGTTTCAGTGCATTTTTCAAAGATCTGGGTTGACAGCAAGACAGATCAACGACTGGCGATCACAACCGATCAACGCATGAGCACCACGCACGGCTTTCTGGGAGACACGTGAGCACCATGCATAGAAGCCTTGTTCAGCACATGTGATGTCATCCGAAAACCGGATTTCGACCGGAGACACTTTGGCTTCCTTTGCATTCATTTGTGTGGTTCTTCAAGCAATCCAACAACTCTTGTGTGATTTTTCTAATTTCTTGGCTATTTTCTGGATATTTTTTATTCTTTTTGCAAGTTAATTCTCATGGCCGGCGAAATTTCTAATTCTAATACACACAACACATTTAAAAATAATAATGGTGAAGGAAAGTCAAGTTTTTCTGATTTGCTTCTGGTCGGTGACTGAATAACTGAACGAAAATTAGATTTAGAAGGTTGACAACACATAAGGTGGAAGAGGGCTATTCAGTGTTATCTTGATGAAGTTCATATGACTAATAACCTCACCAAAGATCCACCCGCAAACTATACAAAGGAAAAGTAGATTGTGGAAGATCAACGATTGCTTCGATTAATATGCAATACTTTAACTTCTGAGGTTGAGGGTAATACTATGCACTATGAAATAATCAAAGAATTATAGAACACTCTTGGATCACTTTATTCTGCAAAGGACAATATGCACCGAATTTATGATCTGACTCAGTCATTGATTCATTCTAATATAACTAGTAAGATCCCATCTCAAATCTCTACTGATCTTTACCGAACCTTTCAACAATGATGTTCTCTTTTATCTATTACTACTAACGATGTAATATATTCTCAACAAGAACAATTTGAAGTTATATGTTTTCTTATGGCATTGCCCTTAGAACTTAGTATTGCTCGTCAACAAATTTTGTCCAATTCTAATTCTCTCACTATGAAATCCGTTTTTTATTGTATTCAACAAGCATATAGTGATTCATCTTCTTCTTTTACACATGTAAATGAATCATCTACCTTAGTTGGTTTTGGTAGTCGTGGTGGTACTCGAGGTGGCAAGGGAAGAAGAGGTAGAGGACAAGGAGATTCTAGTCGGCGTAGTATTTTAGTGGAGTTATTTCTTACTACTATTGCAAAGAGCCTAGACATATCAAAAAGTTTTGCCCTAAGTTACTTGAGAAAAATACACCATCATCTTAGTTTATGCATGTTACCACAAATAATCAAATATAAGATATCGATAATAATGGTACTATAAGTTTGTTGAATAGTGAGTATGCTGAGCATTTACAGTTCCAAGCATTCCAACAACAGCCACTCACTCAGTCCGCTACTACATTAACACAGACAGGTAATCCCACTGCATACCTTTCCCATACTAATTCTAGATAGATAATTGATTTCAATACTACTATTCATATGATGAATCAAACAAGTATTACATCTTCTTTTCAACCCTCTTCTTCTTCTTCTTCGTATGTTATCTTAGCCAATGAGTCCAAAGCATCTATTATTAGTTGTGGTGTAATGGATGTTATCCCTGATATATCCTTGTCTGATATATTATGTCTTTCAAACTTCTCATTTAATCTACTTTCAATTAGTCAAATAACACATTTATAATTGCGGCATCTTCTTTTTTCCTGACTATTATATTTTTTAAAATCTTATGATGAAAAGGATTTTTGGTAGCGGGTACAAATCTAGTGGCCTATATGTTCTTGAAGAAAGAGTTCCTCGGTTAGTTGTTGTTGCTGTTACTGCTACTGTCACTCCACACCAGCTTTATTATTGCTTGGGCCATCCGTCTTTGTCTACTTTACAAAAATTATTTCCTAATTTTAATTCTTTGTCTAGTTTGAATTGTAAGTCATGTCAGTATGCTAAACAACATCATCAGTCTTATGTTTCTCGAGTTAATAAGCGGGTTATATCCACATTTGAGTTAGTACATTCACATGTTTGGGATCCTTACTCAGTAGTTTCTAAGTCTAGTTTCCAGTATTTTGTTACTTTTGTGGATAACTATTCAAGAGTTACTTTACTTTATTTAATGAAGAATCGATCAAAGTTACTTGAGATTTTTTGTACTTTTCATGCTAAAATTTTGAATCAATTTAATACATCTATTTGTTATTTTCATAATGATAATACTAAAGACTATTCTTCTGCTCCATTTGCATCTTATTTGTCTCAACATGAAATCATTCATCAATCTTCTTGTGCAGTTACTCCATAGCAAAATGGGGTAGCTGAACAAAAAAATCGTCACTTAATGGAAGCCTCACGCACTTCATTGTTTTAAATGAAAGTGCCTCAGATTTTTTAGGCAACTGCAGTTTCCACAACTTGTTTCTTGATTAATCAAATGCCTTCTTCAATTTTTTATAGTCAAGTACCTTACTTTATTTTATTTCCTTCCCGATCTTTGTTTCCTTTATCTCCACATATTTTTGGATATACTTGTTTTGTTCAAGATCATCGTCCTCAGGTATCTAAACTTGATCCACAATCTTTTAAGTGTGTTTTTTCTTGATTATTCTCGTACATAAAAAGGGTATTAATGTTACTCTCTTGATCTGTATCATTATATTGTTTCGTCTGATGTTATATTTTTTGAGTCAATTCCCTTTTTTAACTCTCTTGACTCTTCATCCTCCATAATTGAGACTGATTCTCTTGATGAACATTTCCTTGTGTATTCTGCTCCTTAAACATCTCCAGTCCCTCCAGATAACAATTAGGTTCGTCCTCATATTAAAAATATTTACTCTGGCAGGAAGCAAGTACTAGTAGGAACATCTCCCTCACTTGATAATGCCGACAAAACTAAAGCTGCACTGGTTATTCAAGAATCACTAGTTTTGTCCCCTCTACCGACTTCTTTCTCATCAGATCCTCCTCCATTGTCATTTAATCTTGACATCCCTATTGCTTACCGGAAAGGTACACATACTTGCACTAAGCAAGATAACACTAATCACCCTTACTCTATTACTATTCCCGAGTTTGATATGGAAGCACTATCTCACTTTGGATGGTGTACTGCTATAGACAAAGAAATGCAAGCTCTTGCTGCAAATCAAACATGAAATATTGTCTCTTTATCAGAAGGAAAACAATTTATTAGGTTTAAATGGGTGTACACTATGAGAGTTAATTTAGATGGTATTGTTGCTCGATTAAAAGCACATCTGGTGGCTAAGGGTATGCACAAACTTGTAGTATTGATTATTCAAAAACTTTCTTCCCTATTGCCAAAATTACCTCTGTTCGGTTGATTATCTGTCTTGCTGCCTCTTGATTATCTCGCTCGCTGCCTCCCATAACTAGCCTCTCTATCACCTTGACGTTAAAAATGCCTTTTTGCATGATTTATATGAAAAGGTGTATATGGAGCAACCACCCGAATTTATTGCTCAGGAGGAGTATGGTAAGGTTTGTCGACTAAAAATTTTTCTATAGCCTAAAACAATCTCCTCGAACTTAGTTTAGAAGATTTAGTGATATGACAGAATTTTGGATTAAAAAAACGTGACCATAATCATTCAGTCTTTCATAAACAATCAGATTCTGATTGTATCCTTCTAACTGTGTATGTAGATGACATTATGATCACTAGTAGTGATCAATTGGATATTTCAAAATTAAAAATTTTTCTTAAACTAAGTTTCAAACTAAAGATTTAGGAGCACTCTAATATTTTTTAGGAATTGAAATTGCTCGAGGAAGGAAAAGGATCTTCTTATCTCAGAGGAAATACATTCTTGATCTCTTGAAAGAAACAGAGATGCTTGGCTCTAAGCCCTGTAACACTCTTATGATTCTAAATGTTAAACTTAACTTAAAAGATAGGGAGTTGCTAGAAGATTCAGAGCAGTATAGATGACTAGTGGTTAAATTAAACTATCTTACTACAATTACACCTGATATTGCCTTTCCGGTAAGTATAGTAAATCAATTTATGAATTCTTCAAGAACTTCTCATTAGGATGCAATCATGCACATTTTGAAATATCAAGAGGGCATCTCGTCGTGGAATTTTGTATAAAAATTATAGTCATTGTAAAATAAGAAGTTTCTCTGATGCAGATTGGCCTAGATATCCTATAGATAAAAGGTTCATCTCTAGGTATTGTGTGTTCGTTTGTAGAAATCTTGTGTCTTGGAAAAATAAGAAACAAGCAATAGTATCGCATTCAAGTGCAGAATCTGAGTATTGAGCTATGACCCATGCCACATTAGAGCCTATGTGGATTTCCTATCTTCTTCATCATCTTGGAATTGAGCCTTATAAAACTATACAATTATAATGTGATAATCGAGCAGCTACACATATTATTATAAATCCAATTTTTTATGAACATACAAAATATATATAAATTGACTATTATTTTGTTAGAGAGAAACCTCAGGAAGGGATAATTATCTAAGACACATTAGAACTGAGGATCAATTGGTTGACTTATTTATTAAAGCTCTTCTAGGAAAACGGGTTGATAATAAATTGAGATGTTTAATATTTATACTCCAACTTAAGGGAAAGTATTAGTGAATTAAGGATTAGGTTATTAGTTTCTTGTTTACTAAAATATATGAGCTATGCGTTTATCTCTTATAACCCTATATTTTATTGTAAATAGACATACTAACCGGGTGACTTCAAGAACTATTCTCTCTTAACAAAATAAATATGATTAGAGTTTGCTATGTTGAATTATCAAGAATTTTGTTTGGTAAATTAGAGACAAAATTTTGTTCAATACCTATTTACAACTTATTATACCCAATTTTATAAGTTCATCATTGACTTATTTTTTATGTCAATAGTTAGGATAAACAGGCCAACAAATTAGATCAGATTTCTTACATTTTATAAATAAGTCAAGCCAAATGGAAATTTTAACCTATAAACAAATTACAAGCCAAACCCAAGCCAAAAATTTTTGAAATGGACCTGGCCTATTTGTGTTAAGGTCTAACTTGACTTGTCTCATTCCCACCTCTAATTAGAGGACCGTCCTAACTTATTTATTTAATTAAATAAATCAAGTATAGACCAATATATTAGTCTATTTATTAAACAAGCCTAGCATCTTTAACTTTAGGCTTGGCCTTTTAACTTATTAGATTAACCTATTTAACTAATATATTGCCCTAATCTAATACTCTTAAATTGATTAACATAGTTGCATCATTGTTGCCACTCTTTTATAATCATTTCCTCTTCTCCTACTTCAATTCAACCAATAAGCTTTTCAAATTTTTACAACTTGCAAGTATGATGAATTTATATTATTATGTCATTTAATCATTTTATTTTTAAATAAATATGATATTAATTTATGTTGAATTATTGAGAATCTTATTTGCTAAAATTAGAGACAAAATTTTGTTCAATGCACTATTTATTTAACAAATTTATTATATATATATATATATATATATATATATATATATTACTAAGAAGCATGCTTATGGCCTATTATACTTAGACTTATAAAATCATTAATAACTTATCTTGATTTCAATAGTTAGGCCTAAAAATAGGTTTACAAAACCCAAGCCAAGCTTCATAAAATTTACAAGCAAACCAAGGTAGGCTGAAATTTTAGTCTACAAATAAGTCAAAAATTAAGCTTAAGCCAAAAAATTTTAACTAGGCCTAACCTATTTATGTTAAAGCCTAACTTAGCCTAACAAGTTTCCACCACTATGCATGACTAGCGAAGCACCCAAAGAGTGGAGCAGAATGTTACCATTAGTTGAATGATGGTATAACACATTTTTTCATTCTTCTACCCACTCTACTCCTTATGAGCTTGTGTATATGGTAAATCTCCCCCTTTGCATTTGCCTTATCTTCTTGGGGACTGATTAGTAACGGTTGATAGGATTCTCCAAGCTAGAGAACCAGCTGTTCAGCTACTCATATTTTCTTTACAAAAACTCATACAAGAATGAAAGAGTTGGCTGATAAAAGGAGTGACAAAGAGTTTATATTGGGAGATGAGGTCTACCTGAAACTTCAACCATATAGGCAAACTACTGTAACTAGAAGGAGCTGCCTTAAGCTTGGTGCAAAGTACTATGGTCCATTTCAAGTAGTGGAAAGGGTTAGAATAACGGCATATACTTTGCAGCTGCCCTTGGCTCAACGATTCATGCCACATTCCATGTCTCCCAACTTAAGAAACATGTACAAAATCAACCTGTTCAATAAAAGTGGCACTTATTGGAGAAGAACCCACCATTATAAAGGAACCGCTCAAGATACTGGCTAGGAGAATAGTTCAAAGGGGTAACAGAGCTGTGATTCAAGTTCTAATCATGGTCTAACACTTTTCAAGCAGAAATTTCCTACCTTCAGTCCTTGAAGAAAAGGATTGTCTGAAGTGAGGGAAATTTGATATGAACCGTTTCTATTTTTATGTTAGAAAAACCCGTATTATAGTTGGCTGTGTATTGTATAAGGCCTGATCCAGCCCATTTTCCATTTAGTGCTAGCATTCTATTAGATGGTTACTTAGGGAAGGGAGCTGAGTCATTGTATTCCATTTGGTGGCTTGAGTAATCTAGTGAGAATCTCTCTCTTCTTTCTCTAACATTCTTCTCTGAACTCTCTCTCTCTCTCTCTCTCTATCACAGTCTTCTTTCATTTTTTTCTTCCTTATATATCAAATTTCAGTATAATACCAAACATAGACATAAAATCGGAGTATATGCATGCATGCATTGACCAAAGAAAGTGGAAAAAATAACAAAAGCATTAAAGCATGATTCTAGAAGTCACTAATGGAGCAACCACAAAGTAAGATGTGGTTACACTCCCAGCTAAAAAAATAAAATCCCCTACCGATTCAATATCCTCTCTCATGTGTCGAAGTTTCACATTAAACATGCCTAACCATTCATCTATGTCTTCCACGCAATTTGTTGCTGCTTCAAGCCCTCGCAATACCTGCAAGGCACAATGGCCCATAGTGATGTTCAAGTAGGACACTGCCACAATAAAAGGTGCTATAAATTACAAATTTGTGATTATAAAAGATCAACCAAACAAAGGACGACTATATAAAAGACAATCTAGTAATGATAACAAGTAACTAACTATGAAAAACATGAAAATTTGTTTAGTAAGGCCTTTTCTGATCATAATATTTTTACCATACTAGTAATGGTTGATCTCACTGAAAAGTCCCAGAACCCATAATGTTAAGTAATTTAATATGTAGTATAGACAGCATAAATGCTTAATTCATTCTATCATTCCAAACTCACATGAATAAAAAGTTTAACTGCCACAGAACATACAAACAAAGGACTTGTTACTGAGATACCAGCAAACAAGAAAGTTATACAAGCAAAAGAAAAGGTCATTAAACTCAAACAGTTATACCTCATCTACCAATGGCTCACTTTCTAAAATGGCATGCACATTTGCAGCTTCCAAAGCCTGGAGCTCCCGCTTCAACCTTTCAGAAAATGCCTCAGCTTCCCCAGTACCCATTACATATCTGCACCATGCACATTCACCGACTTCAAAAATTGAACAAAGTCAAGTGAGTTGGGATGGTCAACTAATGTTGCACAAATATCAGGAGCCAGGTGGCTAAAAGATCAGTTACAATGTTGAAAAGATACGATTTAACAAAAGCTCAATTATGCATATATCTAATGGACACAAACAAATATCTTTTAAATTTTTTATTCCCAAATATGCACAAGCATCATATACAGTACTTGGTACAAATTTATAAATCCTTGCATGACTAATAATATTTATTAATCAGTTAAGAGCAAGAACCAGATATGACATAGTAATGTGACCTCTACCCATTTCAAGAAACCCCAGCAAATTGACAAAAAATAGACCATTTAGCACCCACGTTCCCAGAAGAGCCTGCATGTCCTCTTCCTCTGCCTGGGAGACAAGTTCCTTTTCAACATTGACTTTCATTTCGGTCTCAGGCACAGAAGATGCAACAGTACCACCATCTTGCGGGTCCTTTTGACTAGGAACTGTAGGAGTATTTTCCTGTCTCACATGTGGGTAAATAACAAAATTAAAAATACATTTTAAAATAAATAACTCTTATTAACCATTGTGCTAAGTTTAAACATCAAACAGAGTAAATGTCCCACTCCTGAAAGGCTAAAACAATAAAATCCTCAGCTTAAAAATTATGGACTCCAATACAAAATTTTATCTACCAACAAGTAACTACAAATTGTAATTGTAATAGTAACTCAAGAATGCTGCTACTACTTATTTTTTAATTTAGTAATATTAATTATTTTTACAAAGAGCTACTGTGAACCAGCATCTAATTGGGAGATTAGAAGACCGATCGCACCTTAGCCCAAAGGGCCATCTCCACAACATCAATCCCAACAACCTTTGGAAGGCGGCCAAGTACGTCTTTGCAGATATTCAAGATGCAGAACAGGAAGCGGTTCCTGCAGAACAGAAATAAACCAAATGAGAAGACTTTCTTTCCTGTCCAAAATTCAATGACATAAGAGATTTCCTTCAACTTAATCCCAGAAAAAATAAATTAAGTTCTAATTCTATCAGTATTTAGGCTTCTACTAATCCAACAACAAATAATCAGATATTGAACTGAGACCTAATAACACTTAATGAAACCAACCCCAGACCTAAGTTTCCTAAAACTAATAAAATACTGCAAAAATTACTAAATGGGTGTTTTAAACATTTCTCTTGGCTATATAACCTGTCATCAATATTGCGCATCGTCCACTGAGGAGGAGCAACAGTCTGTTGTCTGAGTTTAATGTTATCAAATCCCTAAAAGATATTCATTGATCAGTGCAAGAAAAGTATGAAATAAGATAACAAGAAAAAGGCTTGAAAACAGGAAAAATGTTGCTTTGGCGCCAGAAACTAAAAAAGAAAGAAAAGAAAAGGAAGAGCTCCTTCATAGCATTAGAAGGATCATTACCAGCATAAAAGTACAATTACTTGGATCATTAGTTATGACTTCCACTTTTGAAAGGTTCTTCAGCTTGCTCATCTTTGCAGGCTGCAAGTATGGAGGAGACTTTGAGAATTAAAAAACATGACAGAATCTTCAATCAAGTCCAATGTACAAAAATGATGGGGGTTATGCTAACATATACTACAATCAACCAAACCACTTATTAGTAAATTAATCAGACCACCTGCATGGGCATCGAGGAATGTAGCTTTTCTTTTTTTTGACAAAGAAAATGAGTTAATACAGGGGTGTTCCCCCCCCCCCCCCCCCAAAAAAAAAAAAGAAGGACGCGGGAAATTTGGGAACGTGAGGAGAAATATACCTCAAGGACTCCTCCGGTCGAATACTTCAAGACTTGAAGAAAGGCTTTTGCCTTTTGACCTTTTGATTTTGCTACATAAAATGGCAGGTTGTCACCCTCGAGCCGCACAATTAGGATATAGTGAACCATTACAATAATAATGTATGGGGAGGTCACCATATATGCATATAAATGAAAAATAATGATTCTTTATATATATACATACATACATACTTATATGTGTGTGTGTGTGGAAGACAGAATTACGTACTGGTGAGGACAAGAACCCGAGGCTCGGCCATTTGACGACCAAGCATACCGGATTTTCCCCAGACACCGCGACTCTTAGCAACACGCATGCATATGACAATCTTCTGCTTGCTGCCTTCAATTGCAGCCTCGCAAGCTCGCCGAAGCTCTGCATCGTCCGCGCTCGATTTCGCCATTTCTTAAGTCTCCCACTCTCTGGATCAGATTATTCCCGCTTCAACTTTGTGGAGATGCACCCAATAAATGACTGAGAAAAATGCGCAGTAAACTCGCCGGTCGTGTACCTGTTGTTTTGCTTCGGGTGCGACGAGTTATCAAACCTTGGTAGTAAGTTTTCGATCTCTGTCATCGATCCATTACCCACGTCTGATTATCTATGTTTAAACTTTCCATTTCCTCCTTTTTGATCAGAAAACTATGCTGAATAATAGGACCATTGTGCCGTGTGCGTATATAAAAAAATAAAAAAAAATAAAAAACAATTCTATCCTCCACAAATTTATTTGTTGCCTTAACACTTTTTTTTTTTTTAATTTCGTATATCCAAGCTATAAATATTTCCAAATCCATATCCAATCACTGATAAAACAAAGTTATTTCATTCAAAGTATAATCAAATTCATTGAGTATTTACTCATTTGATTTTTCATTTACAAGTATTACAACTAAAAACCTCACCAAAAAGGAACAAATGCTTTGCAAAGGTAAATATGATTCTGGCTATTCTCAGCTCAGAACGACATAATCTATGTCGGATGGGTGAGCGCATTAACAGCTCCGTAGGAACATTCATCAAAAGTCATTAGCAGCTGATGCACCACATTTCTTCCCGCGGTTACAGCTGCAAGAATTATGGTCTGCACTGCAGAGCTATACCTCCAATCATAGCCGCCCAAAATACCCTGAAATTACAGGTTCAGATGCATAGATTTATTTAATAGTTGATCAATATCATCAGTAACAACAAAAATTAATACTATTATACTTATAATTACGAGTAAATGCCAAGGCTGTTGCCATGGAGAAAGCCATCCTTCTTGTTCCCAGCTGCTCAACACAGCTGCTGACTGACTAGCTGAGGCTTCTAGGAACCCTGGATTAGTTCTCTACGTCCCCACGCTTTGTTAGATATATTGTTGAGGGATGCTTCTTTCAGAACCCCATAGTTCCTGTCCGTTGCTTCACTTTTGCTTTCCCGGGAAAAAAAAATTAAAAAAAAATTCTCACTGGCACTCTGCAAGGGCAAGCGGGGCTTCACAACTTAGGATTAGGCTTTAGAGGATTGATGATCAGCCAAAATTAAGGATGTGATTGAGCACTTTTTAAAGTGCCTTTTATACTTTAGAAAAACCCAATCCCACAGCGGACGTTGAAAGTTTTATTTGAAAATGTCGATGTCAATGTGGCATGTATGAAAAATTTTGTGGTACAGTGCTGTTTATGTATTAATATATTATGAAAATTAATAATTAATATATTTTCATAAAATATATAAAACTGAATTTTTTAAATAAATATAATGTATAATTAAATTTAATAATTCATCAATATATTACTTAATAGTGCATCACAATTTTTTTAAATTAGACTTATACATAAGTTATACGGTTGGTTCGACTCGAAAAAATATAAAATTTACGTCTCTTTTTATAATTTGATAGTTTTGTTGAATTTTTTTTTACCCAATTATTATTTAGGTTGGATTCGAATTATGAAAAAAGTACCAAAATAATTATATTTAATTATTTTTAATATAAAAAATTAATTTAATATAATTAAATATTTTATATATTTAAATATCTTATTACTTTTTTAAAAAATTATTTTTTATTTAAAAATAAAAAATATTGATATTCGAGCTTTTGGTCAGATTTTCAAACCATGCAAAAAAAATAAACAAGACATGCTGAGTCAAGTCAAAAAATTTTAAAGTCTTAACTCGAAATTATGTGGCTCAACCTGTTATTCACCTATGCTCCAAACATGTATACACAATCTAGAAAATATCTTTTTAAAAATGTTTTATATATTTATATATGAATAAAAAATAATGTATTATATTTATATTTTATTATTAGAAAAATATAGAGATATAATAATAAAATTTTTAAAATAAAAATTTATTTTTTATCAAACTTTTATACTTAATATGCAAGGTATGAAATATTTTTTATCAAGTGAATTCTAAAATACCATGAGCGAGGTGGTTGATTGTGCATCGTTAATACGGATCGATTCCCACCGTGGATTGAAAATGTATCATCTTGGAATATTTCTCAGATGGTGTGTAAATTGTAGATGGTCACTGTAGGTTTCATAAATTGCAATGTTCGTCCACCTTTTCAACCCCGTTTGACCTTGACGAAGCAGACTGAATAAATTAAAAAAAATAAAGAGTAGGAGATGATCCATATTATTGAAAAATATATTTTATTTAATTGTAAAATCAACATAAGAATGAAATAAATTAAAAAATTATTTCTATTTTTTGGATTTTAAATTATACATTTAAAATTATAATTTTAAAAATAAATTCTTCAACATGTTTTCCTATTTTAAAAAGGAAAAAATTTTAAATTATTTTTAAAAACCGTAAACAATCTGAACCTAAAATTTATTAACAAAGAAATACAAAAGACAACGAGTGTTTCGCATGCAAGCTTTTAACTAGGAATAAAAGACCACTAGTATTTTGCATGTAATTCTTATTTGTAATAGGGTTCACCTGTAGGCCATGGAATGCACTAAGCTGGGGGCATGCTATTGGTGAAGGTGTCCAAGCTTTGATAATCTGATGAAATCCAATTGATATTATCCCAAAATGGGCGATTAGTGTCAGATGTAATATAAAGAGCGGGCGGTGGCAAAAAAAATTGAAGTCAAAATCAATCCTTTAATCAGTAGTGATTAATTGACTTTAAAATCGAACTAACCAAATTGTAGTAATGTTCAACAATAACCAAATTGTAGTAATGTTCAACAATAAATATAACCTATATCATGCTCCAATAAATATCTACCATATTGTTTGTCTCTTACCAATTGATGATAACAAGAAAAATAAATAAAAAATGCATTTTAGTAGCATAATTGTAAATTAATCACTAAAATATTAGTAGTGTTCATGTGATCATATGCTACTTTCCAAAGTACTCTTCCTAGTACTCTTTTAGCCTTTCACTTTTAGCTTTCATTACCAGGTTAGGGACTAGGTTTGCAACAAGTTGAAGAACAACTCTTGAATAGGTCAATTCTAAAGTAGCTTTCTAATGGAGAAGTTCTAGGAAGTCCTTGGCTTAACAGTTTGGATATCTCAACACTTCGTATTCTAAAAATCTCACTTATTGCATTTGGAATCTAAGAGTAAGAACTATGGTTGTACCTCTTTTTCCACTATATTTCCTCACATTTTCCTTTCTCAAATGAAAGGAAGAAACATTTCATTACTAACAAGCTCTTCTATTACTACCATCGATAAATCC
Organism: Sindora glabra; assembly: GCA_020226215.1. Lineage (NCBI taxonomy): Eukaryota > Viridiplantae > Streptophyta > Magnoliopsida > Fabales > Fabaceae > Sindora > Sindora glabra. The sequence goes on from CM035230.1 coordinate 83,491,132, forward strand.
ACCAAGCTAGTTGTAAATACCACCAAGTTACAAGTAATTCAGATCTTTATTAATAATCCTTGTTTCTTCCATATCGAAATTTATGGTTCATTTAAAACAAAACAATTAAGAATTTAGAGCTTGAAAACAAAGAAGATGAATAGTTTATTATGAAACTAATTTTTCACTTTTCATTTCTTTGAGTTGTAATTTTCAATTGACTGAATAAAATCGTATTAAACTGATGAAAGTCATCTTTAATGATTAATTTTGATTCTTGCATGTGATTAGTTGTATTCAAATTAATTATATGATTGTATAATTTTTTTTTATCAGTTGTTCAAATGACTTAAAATCAATTCAATCTGATTGTTGGCCAAGTGCTTATTGAGCCGGCCTTATAATAATAATGATAAACTATAAGTGTTATCAGTAATATTAGTAATATTTGTACTATTTAATTTTGTTAGTTAAGAGTATTATTTTTTTTATAATTATTGAATATTAATTATAAATATTTTAATAATAATATTTAAATTATTACTATTTTAATATTAATTCTACATCCATAATAAATATTTTATTTAATATTATAGATACTTTACTATTTAGTATAATGTATTAATTTAGTAGTATTGCATGAAAATTACAACTTCAATATTAACTCATTATTAAAGGAGGTATGATTCACTCAATTTTATCATAATTTAGTGAGTTCAAAATTTAAAATTTAATGAATTCATAGATAATATTATTTATTACATTTTATAAAAAATTTAGAAGTTTAATATCTATACTTGTACACGCGCCGCTACTACTTGAAACAAGAGTCTGGAAGCCAAACTACTCCATCTTATTTATTTTCTCAATGGACGAAATCGTTTGATAGTTGTCAATTTTATCTTAAAGAAAATTTTGACATTAATTATTTATAAAAAATAGAATTATTGCTCGAAATCACATGAAATACAAAATTCTTTCTTTTTTTTTTGTCCTTTTTGTAATGGAAAAATGTGTACACACTATCAACCTTTTATGGAAGTTAATTTATTTTTTTATAAAATATCACAATTTTTTATAATTTTTATACCAGACCTTTATAAAAAATTTACGACACATATTATAAAATTATGTAAGATTTAATGCAATCCTTAAAAAAATTATAACTATCCATATAAAATTTGAAATAAAAAAAGGAAGTGGGAGTGAGTTAAGGTGCAAGTTACAATTATTAATGCAAATTTATGGAAAATAAAGTTAATCTGCCCTTTTTCTCACCAGCTATTTACCTAAACAGTAAATGATGGCCATTTACCACAATCTGATGGTTTCAATTTTATATGAAGTTGTGCGTCCCATTAAATGTTGACACGTCAGTTTGTTGTCTTACGTAAAACGATTAATACATTTGCACAATATGAATGGTCTTGTCACCTCTCCCCTTAACATCTGTCATCAAATCATGGCAGGATAATAAACTTATTTAACAGATAATTAATAATTAATTAATTTAATTAATTAATAATTAATTATATTAATTAATTTAATCATATAATTGTATTAATTATTTTAATAAAAATATTTAATAAAATTAACTGTTTATAATTAATTATTTATATATAAAATGACATATAAAAATTTGAATATATTTTATAATTTTTTTAAATTTTTTTATTTTAATATTTTAGATCCTATATGTTATTTAGTATATTATTTTTTAAATAATATACCATTATAATTATTATAAATTAAATATTTTTTAAAATTAAATTAATATAATTTTTATAGTAAATAAATTTGTCAATAAAAAATTATTAACTATAATTATTTATTTTAGAATCACATTATCATATTTTTTACACTAATTGTATTTAAATTTTTTTCATTTTATTACCCCACACAATATAAAATAACATAACAAATTTTAATTTACTAAATATAAAATAATTGAACTAAGTATTTATTTAGTAATTTTACGTGAATGTATTAATATATATTACTCATTTATTTACAAATTTCTATATATTTTTATTACAATTAATAAAATAAATATCATTTTAAAATAAAATCTTAAAATCTTAATATATCATTACAGTCACACTTAAATAATTTTAATTTTAATTAAATATCTAATATATAATATATATTTTGAACAAAAATATGTTAAGAAATGTTGGCTTGAGAAACGCTTTCACACATGTTACTGATGTTAGCAGAGTAGCAGAGCGGCTGTTTTACCAACGGACTGCAACGGGAAAAAGTAATCCCCGTTTCCCTGCGCCGACAAAACAAATTACCGGAAGCCTACACGGATGAGTCACAGACAGAAGGAGGACGTGATCAGCTTGACGGGACGCGACGGCAAGTTGGCAGGTTGGCAAGGTGACGCGACGGTCACGGCCTGCAGCAGGACAGTGATCAGTCTGATCACGTCCTCATGCAGGACGTGACTCGGCTGCTGTTCCCCCATGACTCGGCTCCTGTTCGTCCGTGACCGTGCCTCGCCTCGCCTCATGCCTTTATATTTGCGTTGCTGAACTTGCTGAAGCACGAAATTCCGAAGTTGCTTGCAGAAGGAAGGAGTGCTACGCTGAAGCACCGAAATTCGGAAGTTGCTTACGGAAGAAAGGAGTGTTGCGTGATTGAAGTAAGGAGAGAAGGAAGATTATCAGGTAAGTTTTTAATTTAGTTTAATTAAATTAAATTTATTTATTTTTTTAATTTTGTAATTAAATTTATGTATTTATGAATGTATTTAATTTGATATATTTAATTTATTTACTTGATTTAAATTAATTAATTAAATTGTTTGATTTAATTTAGTTAGTTTTATTCATTTGATTTATTTAGTTAGTTTATTTGTTTAATTAATATATTTGAGTTAATTTTCTTAATTGACATATTTAATTTAATTTAGTTAATTAATTAATTTGATTTAATTTAGTTAATTTATTTATTTGATTTAATATTTTTGATTTACTTGTTTGATTTAATCTAGTTGAATAATTTATCTGATTTAATTTAGTTAATTAATTTATTTGATTTAATCTAGTTGATTAATTTAATGTAGTTAATTTATTAAATTGTTTGATTTAATTTACTTAGTTTATTTATTTGATTTATTTCTTTAGTTTGTTTGTTTAATTAATATATTTGAGTTAATTTTCTTAATTTACTTATTTAATTTAATTTAATTAATTAATTAATTTGATTTAGATTAGTTGATTTATTTATTTAATTTAATTTAGTTAATTTATTTATTTAATTTAATTTAATTAATTTATTTATTTAATTTAATGTATTTAGTTTATTTATTTGATTTAATTTATTTAATTTAAAACTTTCAATTTACTTCTTTGATTTAATCTAATTGATTAATTTATCTGATTTAACTTAGTTAATTAATTTATTTGATTTAATCTAGTTGATTAATTTTATGTAGTTAATTTATTTATTTAATTTAATTTAGTTAATATATTTAATTGATTTAATATATTTAATTGATTTAATTTAGTTAGTTTTATTTAATTAATCTATTTTTGTTAGTTAATTTACTTAATTTTATTTAGTTAATTTAATGTATTTAATTTATTTATTTGATTTAATTTATTTAATTTTTTTATTTGATTTTAAACTTTCAATTTGCTTGTTTGATTTAATGTAGTTGATTAATTTATCTGATTTAATCTAGTTGATTAAATTATCTGATTTTATTTAGTTAATTAATTTATTTGATTTAATGTAGTTGATTAATTTAATGTAGTTAATTTATTTATTTGATTTAATTTAGTTAATTAATTTATTTAGTTTAGTTAATTTATTTATTTAATTTAATTTAGTTAATATATTTATTTGATTTAATATTTTTAATTTACTTATTTGATTTAATTTAGTTAATTAATTTATTTAATTTAAGCTTGTTGATTAGATTATCTGATTTAATGTAGTTAATTTATTTATTTAATTTAATTTAGCTAAAAAATTTATTTGATTTAGTTGATTTATTTATTGAATTTAATTTTGTTAATTTATTTAATTTACTTATTTGCGTTAATATTTTTATTTACTTGTTTAATTTAATTTAGTTGATTTATTTAATTATTTTAATTTAGTTGATTTATTTGTTTGATTTAACTTAGTTGTTTTAATTTAGTTAATTAATTTGTTTGCATTAATATTTTGATGTACTTGTTTGATTTAATTTAGTTAATTAATTTATTTATCTTAGTTTAGTTAATTTATTTATTTGATTTAATTTAATTGATTTATTTGTTTGAAGTCAATTTATTTAATGTATTTATTTGATTTAATTTAGTTAATTAATTTGTTGGATTAAATCTATTTAATATATTTAGTAAAACTAATTTATTTGTTGGAGCTAATTTATTTAATACCTTTAATCTATTGAGATAATGATATTTAATATGTGTAAGAAGTTGTTATTAAAAATAATAATATTATTGTTATTCTTTTAAATTTATTTAATTTACTTTAATTAAAATACTATTGAATTTATTCTTTAATTTATTTATCCATAGACTAGAAGTTTTTATTGTATTTTAGTTTGAAGAAACTTAAGTTTGAGCTGTATTATTCTACTTGATTAGATATTATTTTTTGTATTATTATAATAATTGAGTATATATTTTGCTTATGAAGTCTATGCAGTCTAACTTTCTAATACAGATAAAATCTGTCCCTCTAGGTAAGACTTTTAGTTATAATATTAGATGACATAAAAATAAATCTCAGTATTATTTATTTTTTATAAGTATGTTTTAATCCCTGAAGTCACTTTAACACCCTGGATATAATAGGAATCACCATGAGTACTGGGGAAGAAAATGTATATATCTATGCGAACGGTGAAATTTATGAAACAGATGAGGGCGATACATTTAAGTGTCGAAAAGTCAGTTATGAGAATTAAATTAGATATCACCTTGGATGCATTGAAAATTGCAATTGGCCGAAAGTTAAGACTTGCAGAGAATCAAGCTGTGACTGAATTGGAGTATAGGCATCCACTTTCACTGAACCCGACACGATACAAAGCTTGTCTATTAGAGGATGATGATGACATTCAACAAATGTAGGAGACGAATGCTAGATTTCCCACTCAATTGTCTTGCCCAGAATTGTATGCACACATCGCAAGTAAGGGATTTGATCTGAACGTTGGTAGTCAACCAGTTGACGAGAGTGGGCCATGCACACAACCGTCCACCAACCTATTTCCTAACTTTGGTGAAGGGCCATCAAATTATAACCCATATCATGGTAGTCTGGAACCAGTGGGTGGACATGTGGATCTTGGACAACGGTTTCAATCTTTTGTTGTTGAGTACAATGCAAAGCCATGTTCTTCCCAGCGCGGCTATGGTACTCGTTGCATCCCCCTCTATCCCGGAGGAATCAGACGACATAATGGATGATTTTGAAGAGAATGAGGAACATGACGACATTCCCGAAGGGTTTAATTGGGATAATGACAATTGTGATGATGATGAAGCTAATGGTGGTGAAGATGTGACCCCAGCGATCCCTGCAACACCCGTGAACCAATATGTGGAATCGACAGCTGCCTTTTTTGGAAGAATAAATATAGATGGAGATGCCATGAATGTGCTCAATGACTAAGAGCCAGATGTGGGTTGGCTGTATACGGACCAAAAATCATTCCGTCGCGCGATGATGAAAATATATTCAATTCGAACTCACCACACATTTTACTCACATTACTCTTCGGCTAAGTATGAAGAGTATCGATGCCCTCACTACAGTGGACAGTGCAATTGGAGGGTTAGAGCCTGCTATAAGCCGAGAGAAAACCACTGGCAAATAACTAGATACAATGGACCTTATTCATGTGTGTCTGCTGCTCTTTCGAGTGATCATCCGAAGTTGGATACAGATGTCATTTCATCTTACATTGTGGGGTTGGTGACTGAGAACCCCAACGTGTCCATTTGAGGGGTTATTGAGCGTATTCACGGTATTTTTGGATATACAGTTTCATATAAGAAGGCGTGGAAGGGTAAACACCGAGCTCTTGCACTCGCTTTTGAAAATTGGAAAAAATCATATGCTCTACTACCGAGGTGATTGGCGGCTGTACGACATTATAATCCTGGGTCTTACTTCAAGATTGTCAGCAGGAAATGCCCGTCAAGCAGTAGTGAGAGTGCGCCAGTAGCACTGTTTCATCGGGTGTTTTGGACATTCAAGCCATTCATTGATGCGTTCGATCATTTAAAACCTATGGTCCAAGTTGATGGCACATTTTTATATGAAAAGTATAAGGGGGTATTACTGATCGCAACTTCACAAGATGGGGATAGAAAAATTGTCCCCCTTGCATTTACTGTAGTAAAAAGTGAAACATAGAGACATGGGCTTAGTTCCTATCAAACATCCGACGGCATGTCGTCAAGGATAAGCAAGGTGTTTGCTTGATATCGGATAGACATCTTGGGATAGTTGCTGTCGTTGCAAACCCACGCGTAGGGTGGCAACCACCCCGTGGTTATCATGTATTCTGCCTACGACACATCGCCAGTAATATGAACTCAACTTTCAAGACCGAGTGGCTAAAAAAATTGTTCATTAGTATTGGTACGTAATACTCCTGGAAAACTTCTCTAATTATCATGACACCTTATTATCTTTGTTAATTATGTCACAATGTCGGGTTGTACAGGTTACCAATACAAGCGACATGTAGTGGATTCAAAGTTAGCGGAACTACAATCGTTGCACCTAAGAGCTGCTGATTGGATTGCGAATATCCCAAAATATCAGTGGAGCCGTGCGTATGACGAAGGAGGCAGACGATAGGGCCACATGACAACTAACTTGGCGGAGTGTGTCAACAGCGTCTTCAAGGGGGTTAGATTTTTGCCTATCATGAGGTTGGTCAAAGCAACAATGTATCGATTAAATGCATATTTTATTGATAGATCAGAGACAATTGCAGCACAATTACAAGTAGGAGAGGTATTTTCCGAGGACGTCCGAAAAAAGATTCAAGATTGCATTCAAAAAGTGTCAACCTGCCACGTGCGCCGTTTCGACCGCCAGGGGTTCTTATTTGAGGTTGAGGAGCCATATGACTTGACGTGGAAGCAGTTCGGTCGATCCTGCAAGGTTAGTCTTCACGATCGTACATGTGATTGTGGCGAGTTTCAAGTCGAGCACTGGCCCTGCCAACATGTATTTGTTGCATGTTCGAAAGTTTCATTGGATCCCCTGCAGTTTGTCGATCGTGTTTTCTGATTGGAGACAATGCTCAGTGCATATAGCAGTGAGTTCCGACCAATAGGCGGCGTGGAGCATTGGCCAGCGGTCGATGGACCAGAACTCATTCCAGATCCCTCGGCGATACGTGCCAGCGATCGACCACGATCTAGGCGTATAAGGAATGAAATGGACTGGTAGGAGGGTCCATCCGATCCTCAAAGGTGTGGCTTATGCAGGCAGATAGGGCACAATCGCGCAACTTGTCCAGCCCATCAAAGGAACTTTTGACTGCACACCCATTAGTTTTTGGTATTGAGGTCATAAATAGTAGTAAATTAATGAACACACTGGCATGTATAATACATCAGCATTAGTATCCCTGATGCCTTATTAGGTCACTTACTTTGGATAATAGCTGTGTTTAAATGTATACTTTTGTACAATTAACTGAATTATTCCAATGTGACAGATATCATACCCCTCGACTGTAATGACCGGTTAGCGCCGTGTTGTCACACCTTGGTCCCAATGACGAGTCCCTTTTGTACTTACAGTCTAGACATATCTCACAGGCCGTTTGGCTAGGCCATGTAAGTTTAATAATGTATGGTTATGCTTTTGTGATTTTCAAACTCTTACCACATCATGATTTGGTATTTTTGTTTTCAAGCAGATCGACTCCTCAGGTTACGACGTGTCGCACATGTGGGTCGTCTCTTTGATCCACTAGTTGCCATTGTCCCATATCTTCAGCAGGCTGGTTTCTACGGTGTTAGTCGTCTTGGCCATCTTGAGTTGAATGCAGCGCTAGTTTCTGCACTGGTGAAGCGATGGCGGCCAGAGACACACACTTTCCACACCACCTGCGGGGAGTGCACCATTACACTACAAGATGTCGCCATCCAGCTGGGTTTACCGTGCGAGGGCATTCCTGTCTCTAGGTACACCAGATACGACTGGCGGGTGATGTGCGAGGAGCTTCTTGGGATTACACCGCCCGATGAGTGTTTACAAGAGCAGTGCCTGAGCATCCCTTGGCTAGCAGCGAATTTTGGACACTTGCCAGAAGATGCAGATGACGAACAAATACAATGCTTCACGCGTGCCTACATTTTGAGACTCATCGGCGAATATCTCATGCCTGACACTTCAGGCCATAGAGTGTTGTTGATGTATCTACCCCTATTAGCAAACTTCGCTGATACTGGACGGTTCAGTTGGGGATCAGCAGTCCTTGCATGCTTGTATAAAGAATTGTGCACGGCCACTAACCCTAACTAGGTAAACATCGGTGGATGTATGCATCTTCTACATCCATGGGCGTGGGATCGATTTCCCACTCTAGCACCGATGGCACCTTCGTATCCAGATCCCCGTCTAGACATTTACCCTGTGCTACCACCATTGGGCTTCAGGTGTGGGCCATTTTTTATATTTTCATTTAATGTATTTCCCCTACTAGTATTAAATTACGTATAGAAAATAATATATATTTTGCAACTCTCGCAGGTGGAAGAATACCGGATTGCCTCAGCGGCCTCCAGCAAATGCCCTACGGCAATTCAGAATATTGCTTGATCAGATGAAGGCTGAAGAGGTTAATTATGACTTGCTTTGTTGTATCTAAATTGACTGTCTCATATGTAGTTACATGCTTATTTATTTTTCATTTATTTAGTGCAGATTATTTGGCGGCCTTATGATATGGATAGTGTCCAGCAGCTTGTGCCTGAATACTGCCTCATCTCACCTGATATATGGTTAGCTTCAGTCCTGATCATATGCTTCCACATCGTAGAATGGCACCATGCAGATCGTGTTCTTCGCCAGTTTGGTAGGCGGCAACCAATCCCACAGGAGCCATTCAATCTTGGTTCTTGTCATACCTTACAGCTTCGAGGAAAAACATCAAAGGATTGGCGAGAAGAACACATGGTCTACATTAGTGCTTGGGATGCATGGTGAGCCACGCTTTCACTGACTGAGATGGAGACTGATGCTCTTCACCGTGGTTCGGGCTACATGTCATGGTATTGGACACACACGAGACGATGGATTCATCTAGCTAGCGGTGGTCCAGGATTTGTGGTATTCATTCCTCCTTCATAATATGATTTATAACTTCTTCAAAATATTATAATATAAATTGACACACTGTAATTATTTTTACTTATCATGTAGGCCGACGTTGCTGAGAGACTACGCCCGCTGAGCGTCGAGGATCCTCCAACTCTCGGGTACAACTAATTCAAAGATACAGTGGACCGGGATTGTGATCGCATCCTGCGTGCGTTGGGTGAGCATCGAGACATGACAGCTTCTCAGTCAGCTCTTCCTGCAGACGAATTATCGAGACCACCCATCCCTGAGCCTAGGCGTGGTAGGAGGGCCCATGGCTTTATATCTTTTAAGGATCCCATTTTGCCTGTACCTGATGATGACGATGACAAAGAACATTATGGTCATCGATCGATGCCATCGGTGGATGTCCCCTTCGGCTACGCCCCTCACTGGATGCAGCCCGATGCAGGAGGTCCAGGTCCATCTACATACATGCCCTCGTCACATTTCATGGTAGGTGGAGATGCTGGCTCATCATCATTCTTCACACCATTGCCATCACCCCCACATCAGCGAGTCTCGAGTTCTCTGACGGCGTTTTTATCTGAGCCGCTTGCATTTACATTTGAGTACGCCAGTGGATCCACATCGCATCAGCAACAAGGGTTTTTTACCCCACATAATCCTATTTCATTTACCACGAGTCATGCCAATCCCACTCAAACAGACTCTGATGAGGGTGACAATGGAGATGAACAACAGCAATCCCTTGTCTAGCGACCGTGACGAGCGAGGCGACGCTCTCGATGTGGGACTGGGAGTCATTACTTTGATAACTGATTATTTTATTAATGTACAAAATTTTTGTAGCTAATTTAATAATTTAATTCATTCATTCATTCAATCTTCTATCCAGAATTAATTCTGTCTCATTTTTTCATTTATCGTAATGTTCAAATTTGTAAATAAACTACACAAATTAAATATTATCTCCACACTTATCCATTAATTCAAACCAATCTAATAATTATTATTGCACACTAATATGAATACTTATATTTATTTAATAAATAAATAATGTTCTTACATATTAAATAAATAATAAATATTATAATATATTAACTTATATTGATAATGTTGGAATATTTTTAATAGCTATCATTTTTAATATTAAAATTTTTTCAAGTTACTAACAATTAATAATATTAGTACAATATTACTAAACAATAAACAACTGCCATTTTAATAGTACCTATAATGCCGTTAAAAACTTGTTAACATAACAAAAAATAAACATTATTCTGCTATTAAATTATATTAATAACATGACAATATTTTACTCGATTATTCTTTTGATCTGATTCTATAAATTAACTTTTAAAACAGATTAACATTCACAGAGTAATGATAAATATTTCGATTAGAAAATTATTAATTTTTAATTATTAAAGAAGTAATAACCTTATTTTTTTGAAATATTCATTATGTAATCAATTAGTATTTAAATAATAATAGTATTATTAGATATTAAATAAATAATAACTATTACACTATTTTTATTTTTATTAATGATATCATAATATTATTATTAAATATTGATTACATTATTTCAGTATTTTGGAGTTAATAAAAATTATTTATATGTTAAATAAAATATTACAACATAACCACAAAAAAAAGGAAAAAAGTCACTGGGTAAAAAATTAAAAAGAAATTAAAAAAGGGTCACGGATCACTTTAGTTTTGGAACCCCCCTTCCGTAACCAATAAAAATATTTTAATAAAAAAATTATTAAGCATTTGCAGAATATGTTTTGCGGAATAAAAAATTATTAAATATTTCAAAATATCAACAATTAGATCTTTATTAAACTATCACACCTGCGTGGAGTACTTATATATTTTATATAAATATTCTAAGTGAATTAAAATTTTAATATTAAAATTATTAATAAAATTAATTAATTATGTATTTTATTCTTAAGACTAACAAGTAACATTAAATTAAATTTTATTTATTCAAATTTTATTCCTTTTTATTGTTAATATTTTTTAAATATTATTTTAAAATCAAAATATCTCAATTAGGATTTTTTCAAGAATTTTCAATCCACATATTATTTTTTCTCATTTCATCTAGTCTATTATATATATATATATATATATATATATATATATATATATATATATATATATATTATTCATTCCTATTTTTTGAAGTTCAAAGTCACAATATATTGAATAATATAATTTTAATACAATTTATTTTCTTGTTATTATACAATTGAATTAATTTATCATATATTTCATAATTAAATATTTTATCTAATGATGTAATTTTTTATCTAAATTTAACATATATTAATTTTTATTATTAATTAAATATTTTATTTAATGATGCAATTCTTTTTATCACTTCAACATACATTAATTTTTATAATTAATTAAATATTTTATCTAATGATGTATTTTTTTATTTTTAAACAAGAATTAAAATATTGTAAAATATAAATTTTTAATAATTTTTTATTATAGTTTAGAGCATTAGTTAATTGGTATAAAAAATCTAAAACATAAAAAATTAAATCAAGTATAAATTATCAAAATTAAATATCATAAATATAAATAATTAGAAAATATAAAGTAATTTCAAATTGAAAAAATTTAATTTAAATAACAAATTAAAAAAAATGAAAAAAAGAAACAATCACGGTGGGCAGCCATGATTTGAAAAAAATTAAAAAATAAATAAAACTGAATCACGGCCTTTAGCAGGCCGTGATTCAAAACATATTAAAAAAAATAAGTGTTTTAGTAATTACTTTTTGCGGCGCAGTGATTGGGAAAATTCTTTTCATACGAACAGGCTTTCGGTCAAATTCCGGTAGCAGAGCAACGTAGGGTGGCCCAATATTTCCCATTAGGTGACCTTGAGGTTGCCAACATCTTCCATAAAATTAAACATCTTCTAATAAAGAGCAAGACACTAGTTGAAGGTTTTGTTCAAGAGAGACAAATCAGTCATTTTATAAATGCATAATACAATAACTGATTAAAAATACTGCATTATACAACATTTTTAAAAATAATTGATTCAAATAAATCAATTATTTAAAATAATTATTTATTAACATATTTAATTAAAAGTCAAGTCAACCAGTTAAAAGTGGTTTACCAAACATCACTTGCACCCTTTGGACCTAGCTATTATCCTAATCCATTTGACTTTATCCCGATCTATTTCACGTCTGCACAATACCCTTTTGGAGATGGCCGACATCCCAATACATTTGACTTTGCCCTTTTTTGCAAAGTTTTGAGCTAACTAGCAATTTCACAAAATTCCACCACTTGCCACCACGTCATTTGTCCACACGTCATTTGTCCATCTAACTAGGATTCCAAAACCCTGAAAAATACAAAGGCACCATAGAAAGAATTTTTCCACCATCCAAATTTCATACATTCCAAAACTTTACCATAAATTTGGAATCACAAAATGCAATTCAATAAATTTGAATTTTTATTTATAAATAATTTTACTCGTAAGTTTAATTCTAAATAAACTAGATTTTAATTTTTTGTCCACAATCTTTTTTAAAGGCTATTGAATGGCACACAAGTAAACTACCTTTATTTTAAGGTTGTTCGAGGGCACACAAGCAAATTCAAAGGATCGCTGGCTAAAGTTCACAATTCAATATGATATCCCCAGGTAACAAAAGTGTCGTAGTTAAAACAAACTTGGTAGCGGATGAATTCTGTGATGCTTTGGGTTTTAAATCAAAGTGGCCTAACATCACATCAACCCCTATATTAATAAATTTCATGAAAGAGATTATAATGTATTACTAAATTTTATCGTTAAATTTTATTTATATCATATAATATTATATAAATAAATAAATTTTAATGATTTAAATTATTAATCGATGTAGTTGATGCATTATATTATAATTATTATTTAAATCTTAACTATTGATTGATGGAAATACATTGGGTATAGAGAATTGAAATTTTGCATTTTTTATATTAAAAAATGAAAAATTGTATTTTAAGAACGATTTTGCAACCTTAATTTGTTATTTGTTACTTGTTACAAATACAGTTAACGTGGCATATTAGAAATTTAAAATTAAAATTCTTATATTATCATACTTAAGCATCTCATATTATCATAATCAATAAATTGCATTATAGTGTCACTTTCTTAAACTTCTTTGAAATAGGTGTTAGCACTGATTTTTATTTCAAATAGGTGCCGATTTTATGAATTATTACTATTATATTTTTAAAATATCCATTTTTTAACAATAAGAATGTAGTTGCGAATCAAGAATTTCGAAAAAGTATAACTTCATAATTAGTTAATTAATTTTTGCATACAACTACTTGTTTTTATTCGTCTTCCAATGATTTTCTAATAGAAAATCAGAAATTTTGATTTTGATGAGATCCACTCGATCGAAAAATGTGTAAATTAAGTTCAAAATTTTGAATGATCATAAATTTGTACTTAATTGTCCAATTTAAGCAAATTTTATATCAATTTCATATAACTTTTCAAGATCTACTTGCCTACAAAATAGCAAAGGTGTATTGCCCACTCTAATTAATGAAAAAAGGCCTTTTCAATAACTTTTTTTAATGTTTCTTCATTTTATTGTCATTTTGCTAACTTTGATATCATTTTTCTCAATTCAAACTTCATTCAAATTCTACATTAAACTTTTGCTTTCTAATTCTTATAGTGTCTGGCAGTGCTATAATTTTATTAATAATAAAACTACTAAAAAATGATATGTTACTATTTATAAACTAAACAATAACATGTTGGTATGCATATAATAATATTGACCAAAATTTTAAAATAAATAAATTAATTAAATTTCATTAATAATCAAACTATCAAATAACAACATATTATTGTTTGATCTCTAAACAATAATATATTATTATTTCATCTTTAAACAGTAACATTGACTAAAAATTTAAAATAAATAAATAAATCAAGTCTCATTAATAATCAAACAGTTAAAGAAAAGCATGTTACTATTTTCTCTCCAAACAGTGATATTAACAAAAAAATATCAAATAAATGGATAAATCAAGTCTCATTAATAATTAAGCTGTCAAATAATAGCATGTTACTATTTGATCTCTAAATAATAATATGTTATTGTTTTATCTCCAAATAATAATATCAATTGAAAACCTAAAATAAATTGATAAATCAAATCTCATTAACAATCAAACTATCAAATAACATGTTACTGTTTGGTCTCCTGATAGTAATATATTATTATTTAGTCTTTAAATAACAACATCAACTAAAATTCTAAATAAATGGATAAATTAAGTTTTATTAACAATCAGACTGTCAAATAATAGTATGTTACTATTTGATCTTCAAATAGTAACACATTATAGTAATATGTTACTATTTTATTTTTAAATAGTAATATTGATAAAAAATTTAAAATAAATAGATAAATGAAATCTTATTAATAACTAAACTACTAAAAAAATATATTACTATTTCATCTTTAAATAATAATATCAACTAAAAACTTTAAATAAATAGATATATAAAATCTTATTAATAATCAAGCTACCAAATAACAATATACTACTATCTCATGTTACTATTTAATTTTAAAATAATAACATGTTACTATTTCATCTCTAAACAGTAATATCAATAAAAAATTAAAAATAAATGGATAAGTCAAGTCTTATTAACAATCAAATTGTCAAAGAATAATATGTTATTATTTAATCTCTAGATAATAATATTAATCTAAAATTCAAAATAAATGGATAAGTCAAGTCTCATTAATAATCAAATTGTAAAAGAAGACAGTAACATATTACTATCCAAACAGTAATATTAATCTAAAATTTAAAATAAATGGAATAAATCAAGTCTCATTAACAATCAAACTGCAAAAGAAGAACATGTTATTATTTGGTCTCCAAATAATAATTCATTTAGAAAAAAATTTTTTAAAAAAAAGGGCAAAAAAGAAACTATTTTATGATTTTATATAAGGTTCTGTATCTCTAAATTCTTATATATTCTTATTTTTTTCTTAACTAAAAATTTATTTTAATCTCTAAAAATTAAATTTTTATTAATTTTATTTATAATTCAAATTTTATATTAATTTAATTTTTATAAAGTTAAAAATGCTTTAATTTTTATTCTTGTAAGTTTTAATTTTTTAGTTTTTTATTTTTATAAAATTAAAAAAAATTAATTTTAATATGTGAAAAAAGGAATTTTTATTTAGGTACTTTTAGTCTTTTCAGGATGTGCTCAATGTTTTATTTTGTCTTTTGAGTATTATGGTAAATTTCTATACACAGATGTACTTAAATGAAAGAAAATGAACGTATGGTACTTGTTACAATAAATTGTAATAAATAATATCGACCTAATCTTTTTCCTATCATAATTGTATTTGACCCAAATCTGAAAATTTTGTTTTATGCTATTATAGATATTATTGATAACATTTTTTGTTAGATATTATTATAACATAATTATAAATACATCACAATTATAAAAAGAATTCACTCTCATCAATTACATATGCACTAATAATTAAATCAAGAGCATTAATTAACTAGATAACCCAAAGTAAATTACACATCTTTTTAGTTAGGGGAACTTGACTCTATTAATTACATTTAGAGTTAACTAGTTCACTTACATAGTTACATAAATTCAATAGTAAATCTTAATGTTTCAAGTAATTAAACTCTCACTGATTACATTTACAATACTAATATAATAAAAATTGACTGATTTACTTAATCACATAAATTTAATTGCACATATTAATAATAATGAATATGAATTATAAAGTAAGAATGAAGATGAAAAAAGAGGATTTATATATTACTTTTTAAATGTTTTTAATATATAAAAAATATTCAATATTAAAGAAATATATAAGGAAATGAAGGATAATTATGGAAGAAAGAATATATTTTATTCAAATCAATACAAAATAATTTATATGAGCAATGCTTATAGGATAATTAAGTCAAACATTACAATTTTATAATAATGGCTCATTACAAGAATTAAAACTTAATAATTAATCATAATAAAATATAATGTTTAATCTATAAATATTCACATTTAATTATAATTATTCATAACAAAATACACATTTTTATTTGTAAATATTTGTTAACTTTTATCATAAAAATATTTTAATAATAAAATGATTATTGTGTGACTTAATCTTATAGATGAAACTAGTATATTTTACAATATATTAAAAATAAATTTTCTATTATATTATTCAAACAACTAAAATAAATTTATTTTTAAAATTTTAAAAGTACTTTTGAGGAAGCTTTATTTTTCATGAAAATATCCTTTCAATCAAATGTGTCCTACTTACTCCACTACTCATTAAACTCAATTTTAAGTATGGGTCGTAATTATTAGGTTACCCATTAAACTCAATTATGAAAATTTCACAGTTTGCAAATCGGTTTATTTGTCTGTGGATCAATTTTGACCCGATCTATGTGATTGATAGCTTTATGCAAGCCAATTTAAGAATGGATCAGCCAATTTAATTTTTTTTAATTCTTAATTTAAAAAAAATTATAAATTTAAATTCAAAATTCATATAAAATTACATTTTTCTTTCTTATTTTTTATTATATAAAATATATTATAAATTATTTTTATATGATATTTTTAATTTTATGAATATTTTATTGCTTATATATGTATACATAGTATTTTTCTAAAATTATATATAAATTTTAAATGTATTATGATTTATTTATGAAAGGATATATAATACTTTGAAATATTTTTAAGTTTTTTATTATTGAAAAGTTTAAAAATTTAAAATATTTTAAATTTAAAAAATCACAGACCAATTTATTTATTTACAAATATTTTAAAATCAACTAGAACCTTTATATTGAGAGTCTATAAAAAATGCGAGCCAACCCATTTCACAATTCTAGGTACTACCTTACTATCAAACTACAATAGAATGTTTTGTATAATTAAGCAGTATCTGTGTGCTACCAAATAATTTTTTGAAAAAGGCTATAATTGACATGATGTATGCTTGTCAAAATTAATGTCTACACATGTGTCATGAACTAGCAATTCAATAATCGAAGCATGTAGTGCTTAAACCTTCACCCCTAAGGAATAAGCCAACCAATTAGTTAATACACCACCTAAACTTAGAATTAACAAATCAAACATATAAGTATAACACAATCAAGGCAACTGTAAGTATATAAGTAACATATTTAGCCAAATAACACATAAAAAAAGGAATAATAATGCAAAATATGCAATATAAACAAATACGAGCAAATGTAACTAAAAGTGGCAAAATTGAGGACATCGTGATTTGAAGATTGGCTACTTCTATTATTAATATGAAGCCTCATCACAATATTAGAAGTATACAAGAGAGACATTAAGTCACACATTTCAACCATTAAACTAGTATCAAGCAACCACCTAAGGTGATTAGGCACTCCCCCTGAATAGCATTTTAAGGAAAAACCCTTCTAATAAGAATGGACATATTTTTTTGAGTTATCACAAGATCTTTTTGCCATATCTTCGTAAAATTTTTGAACCAAAATACACTAATGTAAAGATAAAAAAAATCCAAGAATCACAATTATGTGATTTTTTACTCACATTTGAACAAGTTATCTTGGTTACAAACATAAAAAAAGCCCTAAAATAGAAAAAAATTGAAAAAATAGTATAAAAGTCGAAATAGTCTTAAATTTATATTATAAGACCTCCATCCTAAGCTTGACTTATTTGCCGAGTTTCATCCTGAATAGAGCTCATTTTGCTTAGTCATTTGGTTTACGAGATTGACTTATGACATTCTCATGCACTTGAAAGCAACCAATATTCTCATTGACAATTCAATTTGACACAACTTCTACAAGCATCTTTAGTCAACTTGCCTTGAGCTCTTCCTTTGATCTCCCTACCTATTCATATAAGCTTCACCAATGAGCAAGTTATCTTCAATACCTTGGCTTGACTAAAATCCTTAACAAGTCTTCAATTCGTTCCACTTCAGCTCCTCCCTCAGCTTACATCTTTTAAGGTTGTTGTTGATGAAGAAAACTTCTACCTCTCAAACATGTTAAACTCTCAAACATGTTCTGAACCTAACTTTGACACTTGGCTAATGTCACCTTATCATGGTTGACGAGGTTGAACAAAGAGTCATTCCTCTTATTCTAACAACACACACCCATGCACTCCAAATTTATTGCCACAAAATATTTTTATGACAAAATAATGGCATTTTCAAAATAGTGTGAACATTAGTAATCATTTGTTATAAGTTAATCCTTGCAACTAGGTGAGTCAACATGCACGATCTCAAAATATTTGTTAGGTAACTTCTACCTATGTGCTATCTAGATATATACAAGCCTACTAGCATCATAATAAGCTCTTCCTAAAGGATTTGTCTTATTCAAGACATCCTATTAGATATGGCAGCTCGCTAGAGGGAGGACCGTCCTTTTAATTACGTTTGTGTAAAAGAAATACTAGTTAGTACTTGATTAACCCACCAAGCTTATTATGGCAAACCTTGATTGGGACTTACTACCCCATGTTGTTGATGGTATTACTCATAGAAATCTAGGACCTGGATTGCCTTGATTTTAACATAAGACTTGTTTTCATCATCAAAATCTTTAATACTACCCTCATCATTCCTTTGTCCTTTCTCTTGTAGTTTGGCTTACAAAGCATTTAGGACATACTTCTCTAAGTATTCTGCCACTTTATATAGCCTATGACATAAGAAAAATGACAAGATCTTTGACCTTCCTGAGATGATGTTGATCCTTAAAAGTTGGAAGATGATTTAATATTATCTTCCTCACTCTTAGACTTGCCCTTTGGTTTGACCGATCATTATTCTCACTAAAAGAATTTAAGGCACCACCTTGCGAATTCTTGTTAATAGGGAAACTAATGTCATAGTTATAAAAATATTTTGCTGCAATCACAACTTTAGTAAGGCTTTAGACCCTTTTTTAAAGTTTTATGCCTACTTTCTTCATGTGAGAAACTATCAACAAAATAAAAGAGATTATTCTTTTTAGTCATATCTTGAAATGTCCAATATGATGGTTATGAACTCTGTCATGTGGTCTTAGACCGAGCAAATTTGCTATAACTTTTTTATCTTATGTCTTGCTAAGTAGTCAATATTCTCAAGGCCAAAATGCACCTTCAATTCTTATCTCGACTCTTAAGTATGAATATGGCCCTTACCTATTTAAATTTCTTGATATTTTATCCTCCACCAAACCTTAGCATAATCTATGACAAGCATTATGGCCTGATTAAGCTTAAACTCCTCAAAATTTATTCCCACAGCCTAAAATTACTAATCTATATCAAATAGGAAATTCTTAAGCTTTTAGGCATTTTTCTTTCCTATATACGGCCTAGGTTTAGGGACTTTCACTTTCTTTTTGCACTTTAAAGCACTACCCTTAATGAATTATTACCTAAGGCCATCATCATAACCTTTACAATTGTTGTAAAGTTATTTATCTTTATCCCAAGAGCTGCTACAATATATTTTACCTCATTGGAAAGATCCTTGAAAGCATTGCCTAGTTCTTTTTACCACCTTATTCACTTTGAGAGCTTTAACTCACTGCTTAAGAGTTTCCAAATTTTGTGCCCTCTAAAATAATTTAAAGACCTCATCGATTTGCATACTTCTTGTAGCTTTTGTAACTCCTTTAAGATTCCTAAGTGCATTTTTTATTGCTTTAAAGTGTTCGATGTTTGTTATCTTCTTCGACATAAGTGGGTGTATTCACAAGCACAGTGGAATTTGCAAGCATTGTTCAAACCATACTTTGATACCAAGCGTCACAGACTAGTAACTCAATAGTTAGGATATGTGACAGTTAAACCTTTACCACCTAAGGAATAAGCTAGTCAACTAGTTAATACATAACCCAAGCTTAGAATTAACAGACTAAACACATAAGCATAGCACAATTGAGACAACTATACGCATATAAGTAATATATATATATAAGGAACCAACATACAAAGAAAAATAACAATGATTAAAATATACAATGTGAACAAATGCAAGCAAATATGTTTAAAAATGGCAAAAATTCAAGACATCATGATTTAAAAAAGGGATACTTTAATTATTAACATAAAGCTTTGTTATAATGTTGGAAATGTGTAAGAAAAGCACCGAGTTGCACATTTCGACCTTTAAACTAGTGCCAAGTGACCACTAAGGTTACCAAGCACTCTCCCCTTAAAAGAACATTTTAAATAAAAGTCCTTCTAATAAAAGTAGATATAATTTTTTTAAGTTATTATAAGGCCTTTTTGTCATGCTTTAGGTGAAATTTTCCTATAAAAAATTCAAAGATCACAACCATATGCTTTATTATTTGCACTGAACAAGTTATCTTGGTTAAAAATACATGAAAAATTCTAAAAATAAGAGAAAATTAGAAAAATAATACGTAAGTCAGAATGATTTCAAATTTGAGCTATAAGACCTCCATTCTAAGCTCAATGTATTTAGTAAGTTTTGTTCAAACAAAACTTGTTTGCTTGGTCATTTAGTTCACAAGCTAATTTATGATAGCATACCATAAATTTCGAAAGCTAGAATTTTAAAAGAAATGATTCAAATCTTTGGTTGGTATAATCAAACATTATCAAAAATCATAATATTTTTAATAATGTGATTCAAATCATTTTCAAGAATTTTGATATTTTAAAATTTTAATTATTATGAATATAATATTAACATATTTGATTTAATTAGAAATATTTTTAAAATATTATTTAATTATAAAAATATATTGATTAAGATTTGAATAGTTAATGGTGGTAAGTAATGATCAATAATGGTCACTAATAGTAGATGGTAATAATAGTGATAGTAAATAATGATTACTAACAGTGGATAGTAAGTAACAATAGATGAATGGTGGAAGGTGGCCACAAGTGGTGCATAATAATAAATGGTGATTAATAATAATAGGTTATGACCAATATTGGTTATTAGCAAATGATAGTGGTCAACGGTGGTCATTGATAATAGATGATGATAAACAATAGTCATCGATAGTGAGTAATAATGAATAATGATTACTAGTAATAGGTAATGGCTAGTAATAATCTTCGATAATGGGTGGTGATCAACAATAATTATCAACATTCGATGATAGTAGATGATAGTCATTAATAATAAATAGTAGTAAGCAGTAATCATCAACAATGGTTATAATGATCACTGGTAATAAGTGATAGAAAATGATAGTTGATTATGGTAAGCTATGTTCTTAAACTCAAATCGATTCAATTCAGTTTAATTGGTTGGATCAACACTCAGAAGAGAAAATGGTTTGAAAGGACATTTGAACTTGAATTAGGCAAAAATTCAAGTTGTTCCAATCAAATTCAATAAAATCTTGGTTGAACTAGTGACCCAGTTCATCCTTCTCTTTTTTATCCAATCCAAAAACTTAACATAAAAAAATTTACCTAAATTTAAAGATTTATTATATATTTAAAGAGCAAAATAAGTGAAATTTTTTGAATTATATTGACTGTTATATTATTTAAAACATTTTATAGATATTAATATTACTTAAAATGGCCTTTCATTGAATAATCATTAAATATTTCAAGATATAACTACCTCTTAAATTATCTTATTTAATTTATATTTTAAAACTTGTAACTTTATCATCTATTTATTTATTATAATATAAATTACTATTATATTTACTTTATATTTAAGTATCTATTAAGAGTAGAATTATGTTAATATATTTGAAACTAGTAAAATACAAATTCCTAGCAAATGATGACTTTGTAATTTAAATATAAGACATAATGCTTCAGTTGTCTTGTAGGTTTTTTATATCAATTTTTTTATCAATTATTCCTTCTATTGTTATGTTGCTTATAATTGCAATAAGATAAATATTTATTTGTATTTTAAAAATATAATAATAAATTTATACTAATTAAATAAATTAATTTTTATATACATATATGTAATGTACAATTTGTTATATATAAAAAATATAATAACCAATGTAACCACTCAATTTAATCGATTAAACTAATCTAACCTTAATCCACTTGCCTTGCTAAGGTCAATGACTAATTCAAACTTGAAAATATTAGTGATAGATGATGACTAGCAATGGTTTACGATAGTAAGTAATAGTGAAATAAAATATTAATAGTAGTCGAACTTTAATAGAATGATGGACAAAATAATCTGTTCATATTAATTAAATATTTTTATATCATAAAAATATAAGATATCTACTTATCCTATAAAATTATTTTGGAAGAATATTAAGTTAAAAACATTCAAAAATATTTTCTTAATTAAATCAAACATAGGAATCTAAAATTCCTTTAAGGCTTTATTTGTTTCTACAAACAATATTTTTCATAAAATATAATTATAAAATATTAAGATAAAAAATATTTTATTTATTTAATATTAAATACAAAATATTTTAGAAAAGTAACTTCTTATATTTAAAAAAAAAATTACTTTCTTACAATATCTTATCTCTAAATATTAATTTTTTAATCATCAGTAGAAGTAACATAACACTTCTTAATATATATATATATATATATATGTGACATTTTAGCCCAAAACATTTTAAAAAATGTGAGAAAAAATTTCTTAAACCAAATACCACTTTAAAAATTGAATATTTTCTCCCTTAGACTTTTCTTCCTGGTAGAAGCACCCCTATTATGTTGTTTTCACAAGGTTACTTGGTAAATTGGTGTTAATTTAAAATCTGTTCGGAAATATTTTTAATTTTTTCAAAAATTATTCTCAAAACTCATCTTTATAAACTTATTTTGGATTTAAAAAAAAAGAATAAAAAATATTGAGAAAATTAAATAAAAAATATTTTATTTAATTATAAAATTAACGTAAAAAATATAAAAAATATAAAAATCATTTTTGTTTTTAACTTGCACATTTGAAATTATAATATTTTAAAAACATTACGAAATCAGTTACTAAACAAGAAGATGTGATTTTTAAAAATATAAGATCAGAAAACCGCACTGGACATCCAGACCCTCCGGTCCAAGATTTCATTATGCGTTCTCATGTACATAATTTCATGCGGTAAAATAAAGGAGAAAGCAGCGCGCACATGGAAATTAGGTCACCTACAATTAACGTCCCCGCAGACGCCAAAAACCCGCCAATGCTAACAGCCTTAAGAATCTACATAAATTATTTCAGCACGTAGTGAGGCTCTCCTGAACCGCAATAATTCTTTCATCATCTCCAACCCTCCATTTAGAGGGGCAGGCTTGACGGTCATCCTCTCTAGCACAGGCGAATATTGAAGTAGAAAGCTGATGAAATCTAGTTCGGGTTTGGCACCAAAGATGCCATCTATCCTCACAGATCGTAGTAGCATGAGTGGAGAACTCCAATAGTCATCTATCTGAAAGCTGGCATTTACTATTGCAACATTTTGCTCCTCCGGGCGAGGCTACACACAAGTCAAATGTGTTAAAATCTTGGAAACTACCAAGTGCATCTTGGCATTGTAAAAGGGGCTAGATAGATGCTCAACCATTTGACAATTTCAAGATCTTAATCACTTTATAATTAACAAAAGAACCCTTTGCTTTCACACTGACAGAACTCACCAATATTTCTAGCTCTTGCAGATTGGGAGAACTTCTTAAGATGCATAGAGCAGCTGAGATCTCATTCAAGTCATTGAAGTTCATGCGCAATGGAGAGATAAGTTAGATCAACGCATTGTCTGGGAAGCTTTGGTGGCACAACCCCTCCTGCCAGATACTGGAGCAGAAAAAGGAAACAAAGCAATTGATCAAGAATAGATCTAGTGGGACTTTTTTTATCCATAATGGTTCTTAGTCGCATCAAATGTCTTAAACATTATAAGTTGCATACACATGCACATTGTGTGATTTAATAGCTTATCCTAAAGAACGAGTTCAGGTCCCATTAGACACGGGTTGCTAGAGGAAATCTGTCGGCTAAACTAGCATTTTTGTCATTCCCGTGTTTCAACTTTCCGTTGAAATGCTAAAGAATTTAAAACATATACAGAGAACCAGCTAAGCCATTAACATTGAGATGGTATGCATAATATACCTTCAAAAAATAGCTCTGAACTTCGAGCCTTCTTACATGGGGAAGATGAAAAAAGAACTTCAGCAAATTGCTAGAACCAGCATGTGATCGATTTTGATCATATTCAAAGTTCAAATACAAACCAATGGACACCACGGCCAAGTGAAAGGTGTTCTCAAAGCTAACATCCTCAAATTTACCTCCAATATCAAAAAACTGAAGATTTGGGGCATCAATGTTAAGATGGGTGAAACCATCAAAATTCATCAGTGTCAGCTTTTCAAGAAGAGGGCAGCTCGATATTAAATTTTGAAACACATCTTGAGCTAATGTGACATGCTGAAGATCAAGACTTTTCAAGTTCTTGAAGCCTTGAAATGATGATGGAGGCCTCAGCCAACAATTAAATAACTCCAAATGAGTTAAACTTTGACAGGAGAATAAACACGAGGGTATCTTGTAGTGTTGTCCTTTCCAGATTTCCAGCACAAACTCTTTGATAGATCTTCTGGTCAGATGAAGAATCCAGCGATCAATATCAGTAACACCAATGAGATCACGATGAGAGAGCTTGAACATGCTTGACTGGGCCAAAGGTGAAGTAAAAGTACATGATCAATAATTCTTGCAAGCTTGCTCTTGATAACTTAAAGGATCTTGAGAAGATACAGCAAAACACTGGTTGTCAAACACAAGATTTGGTAGAGTAGCCCATTTGTACCTCCACTTGCTAGACAAAACACTAGTTCTCACCGCTTCCCGAATTGGCAAATGAGACAGAATATGGTCTATAAGATGTCCTGGTAAGCAGCTGATTTTATCAGGTTCCCCATCCGTCAGGCAATGGGGTTGTGGTTGTTCTCTTCCTTTCTGATATATTCAAAAGGAAATCATGACAGATCACAGAATAAACTAAAGAATGACTTCATTAAGCAAAAGACCATGCAGGAATGGATTTAACTTCAGTTGAATTTGATATAAAAAATTTAATTTAAAAAATAAATAAACATTACAAGGCTCCATCAAGAACTGACTGGCATGCAATTGGAACAATTTTTAAGCTCAGAGGAAAATAATTCTTTGCCGAAGCCTGTCCCGTTCTCCAGAAACATGATAATGGCACTCAAACCTACCAAATTAACCAGAGGTCTAAAAAAAACATGTTTGCTCCCAAATTTGAAAGATGTTGACCCAAACAACAATTGTTACATGGCGAATTCCGATTAAAAAATAATTAAAAAAAAAAAGCTATATAGTAGTGGTAACTTTAATGCTTTTATACGGAAGATGAGACTCAGAAGTTACCATGTCAAGCTAACATGTGATTCCAAGCAAACCACCTTCGTCTTTTTCAAGTGACTGTTACAAAAGAGGAGGAAAGATTTGCTTCAAGTCAGCCATCAGAACAACTAAATTCTAAAATTAGGAAGCAAACAAGAGAAGTAAGACTTACCCAGTCTAGAAATTAAGTCCGAGCCATGACACTGCTTGACTGGATTTCTGGCACTCTGCAGATAACCCACGAAAACAACAATTGGTGGGCAATGAATGACAAACTGATTGCGGGGAGGAAAAAAAAATGAAAGAAAAAAAACACATACACATACAAAATTGAAGAACATCAGACCCTCCGTGCGATTCAATTGAAATAAGTAATTAGGGCTTAACTGCAAGGAGCTACAGGTCAGGATTTTAGACAGCTTAGGTAGCTGGAAAAGCTCAAGAGAGCAGAAATCCAGAGGTGTGAGCTTCCCAAGTACCAGGCTCTATAGATGACAACGGGACATCAATGTATGCTGCCTTCCCCCATCAACGACTAGCGTTTTGGTTCTCCTTGGGCGCCTAGCCGCTGGCTTCATTCTAATTACTTCAATGAGACAACTAACGAGTTACAATCATATTGGAATTTAGGGGTGTCAATTTGATCATAATTCACAGATCGGTTTATCTTTGTTGTGAATTTTGATAAAATCGAATTCTCAAAAATTGAGCTCCATTTGGATGTAAATTATACAAAGGCCGAAACAGCTGATAGCTGGAGCTGTTAGCTGGTTTGATTAGCTGTTAGCTTATAGCTGATTGTATTAGCTGATTTGACTAGCTGATTACATTAGCTGTTTGAATAAGAGTGTTTGGTAAAATTAGCTGTTTATATTAGCTGTTTGTATGTAAAATAACATATAAGGGTATGAGTATATTTTATGAATTATTTGAGTATTTTTTATTTTAATATTTTTAAATTTTATATATTAGTCAATATATTTATTATATATTTATTCTATTAAATAATTTTCAAAATTATTATAATTTATTATTAAATTATTGGATATTTTTAAAATTAAATAATTTTTATAAGTAATATTATATATTTATTCTATTAAATAAATTTTAAAATTTATTATAATTTATTAGATATATTATAAATAATATATTATTATATATTAAATATTTTTTAAAATTAAATTAATCTAATTTTTATAATTATTAAATTTTTTAAGAATTTTTAGAAAGGATAAAATGAAAACTATGAAAATTTATTTAGGGTAATTTGGTCATTTTTCAGATAAGCTAATTGAAAAAACTCCTTTTCTTAGCTTTTTCGTTTTTAGCTTTTTGGGACCAATCAGCTGATTCAATAAGCTGATTACCAAACACCAAAATCAGCTTATTGGCAAGTCAACCAGCTGATTTTGGTCAAACCAGCTAAAAGCTAATGAAAAAGCTGTTTGCCAAACACCCCCAAATTGGTTTATGTAATTTGATTTGTGAATTTATAGTTAATGTTTATAGATTGATCCGTATCTATCATGAATATTTTTAAATTTAAATTTTTATAAATCAAAACATTTTAAATATAGATAATATGGATTAATTTGCTTGACAGACCTATTGAGATTAAACAATCATATCTTAATATTATTTTTACAGCGTAAATTATAACTAATGAAAAAGTTATTATTAAAAATTTACAATTTTACAGGAGATAATAATGGGTTGTGTTGTGAAACCCAACTTGATCAAGCCAATTAAATCGATTAAATTAAAATATAAAATACAAAATACAAAATGAATTGAATATACCTAAAAAATTAAAATAGACATTCCCTCAAATCAACATATTGAAACCTAGTCAAAACTTGAATCAATTATTGACCTATTTTGAGCCATACTTGAATTTTTTGGCAAAATATTGGGGAAATTGCATGTGAGGGAACTAGTATATTTCTAGCAATTCTTCACAATTAGACCAAAAATCCCTAGAATTAGCCCGTTAAAACCCAATTAAAACTTGAATCAATTACTGACCGACTTCAACTTGCTCCCTAAGTTTTCTTGTAAAATGTTGGGAAAATGCACGAAGAGACTCAATGTATATACTTCTAGCTACAGCTCACACAAACCAACCATTTAGTCAAGTATTCTTTTTATTATATATGGTTATCATATAGTTATAGAGTTCTTATAAATTATATTAATTAGATTTTTTATTAATTAAAACTTTAAGTAATTAATTTAATTTATTTCATCTATTCCAAAATATATATTAATTTGATTTAAATTATACTATATGCATTATTATAAATAATTGTAGTGAAAATATAGTTATTTTTAATAATTATGACATGGATGTTTAAAATTTTAAAATAAATATATTTATAAATATGAAAATATGTTAATCGATTTGATTAATCAACCAATTTATCTAATCAAATTAGTCTAACCTTAATTCGATCACCTTATTATGTTGATAATTAAACCATGTTTTAAAACATTGGAATAGGTCTTGAAAGAAATTTCTAACAACTAATTAAATTACACTAAGTGTGCATTATATGACATAAATTAACGAATTAAATTAAATCTATATATTAAAGATGCCACTTGACAAATAAAAAATTGTTATATCAAAATTTATCATTCCAATTAATGGGAGTTTTTCAAATGATTACCTTTTAATTTGTTTTCAGTGCTAATTACCTTTTAATTTATAAAAATGTTATAGCAATAAAAATAAGAATGTTGCTTTTTATGTATTCTTTATAAACAAAGAGGTCATGTGTGTCATTTGACAATTGACACATGAAAAGACACTAGCAATGGAGATATAAAGTTCGAAAGCACTCTTAAAACTTTGTTAGCTAAAGTCATTGAAATAGGTTAAAATTTCTGGTTTGAGCTTCCATTTTAGCAATCTTAAAAAAAAAATAGGTTGAATTTGTCTTGACTTGTGTAGGCTAGCCTATGGACAAGTTAGACTAGCTTGCATTTTTTTTAACATTTATTAAATTTTATAAAAGCAAAAAATTTTAATCCATGAAAAATTACACTTTAGTTTTTCATTTTTAGTTATGTATTGTCGTATTATGAATAATTTATAAATAATATTTTTATTTTATGTGTATTTTATGATTTATATTTTGTATATATGATTTTTTTAAAATTATATATAAATTTAATATGTATTATAACTTATTTATAAATAGATATGTAACACTTTGGAATGATATATTATGAGTTATTTTAAGATATGCATGGAGTAGAACTACTTAAAAACTTAAAATGAAAAATTATCAAAATACCATTGCTCTAAAACATCCCCTAAGAAATAAGGACAAGATAAAAATGAATAAATTATCCTCATAGGTAGTAACTCTCACTGTGAATAAGAAAGTGCAAAATCTCATGTCAACATTTATCATCCTTTCAACTTTAATGAAACTTAAAGATCTCAATCTATTCTAACTTCTAAACAATTTTAGGTTATTAATTTTTAATTTAATTGATTGGATTTTAAGATTTAAGATAATGTTAATTTTTGGATTTTACAAGAAGCTTCAATTTTTTTTTTTGGAAATTTGCTTAAATCTTGATATAAAAGATAGAATAAGGTTATTGGAATATAAATTAGTAAGGAACTAACTTTAAAATCACTAAGAAGTAAGGTGAGTACCTTTTATTTATTTGATAATTATATTTGATTTACATTGGTTATATATATATATATATATGCTATGCTTAAGTTGATATAATGATGTTATTGATACATAACATGATTATATAAAAATGTCACAAACATCTGCCTAAATTGATAACCTTCACATTACCTTTACTCTTTTATTTGAATGAAAGAAATTATGCTATTAGTTTAATGATAATAAAATAATAAATAATATTTAAATAATTTTAACTGACATATATTAATTTAAAATATTTAAGTAAACTTCACTTCTTTTTTCATATTTTCATAATAAATATACTTATTAATAGAAGTAACATCATCTATCCTTCATTCTTTTGTTTAGATTAAAAAGTCATACTACTAATTTAATGATAATAGAATAATAAAGAGTATTATAGTCAATTTGCTGTCACCATTAATTATTTATATTAATAAGTGTATTTATTGTAAAAGTAACACAAAATGAGTAGAGTTAATTTAAGTATTTTAAATTAATATTTATCTATTAAAATTATTTAATTGTCGTTTATTATTTTATTACTATTAAATAGAGCTATTGAAATCAATTGAAGCTTACGACCTGGCCTATTAGCCCTTAGCTTTTAAGGACTTGGGTTTCCAAAATATCAGTCTTAAAAGAATGTAAGCCATATTTGGCTCATTTTGTGAAGCTTATAGCCCATATGGATTAGCCCGCATATGGGCCAAATCAGCTGTATATATTGTCTACTTACCTTTTTTTAATTTTTATATAAGCATATATTCTTAATTCATATAAAATTTAGAGATATGTTATAAATAATTTATAGATGATTTTTTTATTTTATGGATATTTTATGACTTATGTTATATATATAGTATTTTTTAAGAGCATATATAAAATTAAAATATATAATAACTTATTTATGGATAAATATGTAGTACTTTCAAATGATTTTAAATTTTTTTATTGTTTAAAAGTTAAAAATTCAAAAAAAATATAAAATAAAAAAAACATGGGTCGGCTTATTTACTTATCAACTCATGGAGATTAGATTAGGACCTTCAATATAAAGGCTTGTATGTGCACAAATAAGCCCAATTCAATCCATTTAGCAACCAACCAGTGTGCGACTTGATTTGTCCTCTTATCAGTTCCATCATTAAATTAATAATATATTTTTTTCATTTAAATAAAAAAATGGATGTTTGCAATTTCCACACATACACACACATATATATGAAAGTAGCTAACCTCTGTATCCTTATTTATAAGTTAGCAACTTCTACTTTTTCAATAAAATAAAAAATATACTAATAATTTAAAGTTAAAATAAAGAATGGTAAAAAGAAAAAATGAAGTGGAAGGTATATATATGAAGTAATTCGAGAAAATAATTTATTTTAATTCCTAAATATACTATAATATTTTTTAATTAGAATTTACTTCTTGTTCGTTAATTTTTCTAAGAAAATTAAGAAAACAATTTAAAAAAAGTACTTCTTTCCTAATAAATAAAACCTTATCTTTTAAAATATAAAAACAAGGTTTGTCTTTTTTATCATGTATCATTCTATTGGTATTTTATCTTTTAAGTGAACTTCCAAATTTGATCTTTTGCTATATGTCATTCTGTTTGTAGTTCATCTTTGAAGTGAATTTCCAAGTTTAACTTTTTGAAGTCTAAATATTATTTTGTTAGTAATGCAATGTTTAAGTGAATTTTCCAAATTTAATTTTTTTAATCATAATTTAGTGTTTATGTGTGCAATATTTGAAATATTTTTAATTTTTTACACAAAGCAATAGTATATTATTATTGATATTATTATATTATAATAAATTATAAATTATCATATTATATAAATATAATTATATGATAGTTATTAATCATGTTACTAATAGGATGGACATTAGAAATCCAAACCCATTTGCAAAATATGATATATGAGATAACTACAAACTGTCACAAATAAAAAATAAAAGATTATGATATTATAAAGATTACAATTATAATTATATTATATTATCAAAATGTCTTATAGCCTTTTCTTCCATGTTGTAATTTTTTCTTTTCCTTTGTTTTCCGAAAATTTTCCTTCTCATTAATTTTTTGTGTGCACGAAACAGAGATTCCCTAATTTCTTCTTGCACAAAATTGATATAGGGCTTAAATATAAAAAATGTTACTTCGTCAAACCCTTTCAACAATTATTGGCCATTGTTATCTCTTGCGTGTGTGGAATGATTACAATTGATTATAAGTTGTCAAAAACTTATGTTTGGCAAGTAGCTTTAGATTGTTGGACCTTAGCTTTGAAGGTTTGTTTAATCTACATGTTTAAAACTTTAGTAGATAAAAGATCACTGCTTTACATTTGATAGGAAAATTTGAATATTATTTTCTTTAGGCAAACTAATTTTGCTTAGAGCAATGCTCAGGTAGTTTTAATTTTAAAAAGGTGTGAAAAAAAGGGCATATGTGTCATAATGCTTTGGTAGTTTCATATACAAGCAACATATTATCATTTTAAATTTGATGGAAAAAATTTAAATATTATTTTCATTAGGCAATTGGAGTCATGTTAGGGTGGTTTCAATTTTAAATGCCTACCAAAAATAAGATACATGTGTCGTACTTGTGTGGTTTTTCATTCTAACTTCTTTAAACTAATTTGTTTAAATTAACTAATGCAAAATGATGTGTTTAAGTATTAACTAATGAAAAATTGGTGCATAATAAGTTAATATTTGAAATTTGTTAACAAATGTGGGATTGAATTTTTTATATTAATAATAATATTTGAATTTAAAATTACAAGCAATTTGCAAAATGTTTTAAAATTAATATATATGTACTTTTGGAAGTTGGGTTTTAGTGCTCCAAAGAAAAAGACTAAAAAATTCCCTTTTTTTTACTTTTTCAATTCAAAAGGTTATCTTTCTTTTGTCGTTTCTTGCCTTGTTATTCTAATTTAAAAGCTTTTCTATTTAGTAAAATGATGTCTTTCTTGCAAAACCTTTTAACATTTTATTTGTGTTTGCTAGCTTATATGCTAAGTTGTTTATATACTTAGCATTTTATTAGTGTTTATTTTTAGCACTTTTTTTTCGTTATATGTCTGGTATTACTTTTAGAAAACTTATAGTATATTTGATCTTTTTGGAAATCAATAAAGTCTAATACGTATACTTATAATAATGTATGTCTATTATTTTATGTTGTTTTTGTCTTTTATGATCATGTCTTTTATGTTTGTTATTACTTTTTTCTTTTTTTTAAAAAAAAGGCTTTTTAATTGGTCTTAACATAGTGTGAAGGGTGAGTTTTACATAATTTGCTATATCTTTTGTCTTTTAATAGCCTATCAAAATCCTTCAAACTAGACAATGAGTTAAAACCAAAATGAGCTGTGACACATCTTCAATGGTATAACTCTCTAACAAATTTAATGTAAACAAATAATATTCAGGAGAAAGTTGCTAAGATTAAGTAACTTGAGAGTCAAGGACTCTTTATAAAGAGGTTGATTATTGGATGATTTTTTTTAGTAATAAAGTGTGTTATTTATACATCATTTATATGCATTATTTATAATTTATTGTTTACTAACTTTCAATTCCTTGCCATAACATTTATTGATTAACAAATATAAGTTTGTTGAAATGACAAGGAGGATATTTTTATCCTCAAAACCTAGGTTTGATAATTAGATTTAAAATATTCAAGCTAAGGTTATTAGACTTTGGATTGTACTTGATAAAGATGCATTAAATCAGACTAAATGCATTGAGATGCATTTACTTGATAATAAGACAACACTTATAAAAGCTACATTCACTTATAAAAAGTTACATTTGTAGCTTATTTAATTTGCTTGATAAACTTAATTTTTTTTAATCATATGCTAATGTATTATAATGAATTAGAATCCATATGAGCTTTTAAAGTTGTATTATATAGTTTTGCTATTCTATAATCTTTTGAATTTTGTTTGTTTATGTAGGGAGACAAAATTTCAACAATTATATTTAAGAAATATCTTATGATAAAGTATGACAACAAACTTATAGATGGGAGATACTATATTTTACAAAGTTTTCTAGTGAGGACTAGTGATAAAAGATACTATAATGCTCATCATCCTTACAAAATCAACCTCCATGACAATACTAGTGTCAATTCATATGAAACATATATTGTACTTTACTTCTTTTGCTTTGTTCCTTTTGAAAAGATCTGCAAAGGCAATGATAATGGATTCTAATCTTCAAATGATAGCATACTCACAAATTCATGAAATATGATGTAAAAAAGTATTTTAAAACTATGTAATTTTGGTGGTCTTACATTAGGTGAAATTCAGATTTATAGGAATTCACTACTATAATTCTTAGAGTTTATTATTTTGTAA
This sequence comes from Sindora glabra, assembly GCA_020226215.1. Taxonomy (NCBI): domain Eukaryota; kingdom Viridiplantae; phylum Streptophyta; class Magnoliopsida; order Fabales; family Fabaceae; genus Sindora; species Sindora glabra. The sequence continues at coordinate 83,524,972 of CM035230.1, forward strand.
AAATAAGTTCTAAACTTATAAAATTAACAAGGCTCCATTCTTGTAACCTTAGGAGGCATAGGTTTCATGTCCGATAGAGATTTAGAGTTATCAAGACAAATTAGAGGCAAAAATAGAGGAAAGACCTTTAGGCTTTACATAATTTAATAAATAGTTCTTCTTCTTCTAGTTTTCTTATTTTTTATCAATGGAAGACTAAATACTTAGAGTTAATTCAAAGATTTTGAAACTCTTTTCTATTGGATTAAGATATCCTAATTTTTAATGTTAGCCTTTTCTAATTAATTTCCTTCTTCCCTTAATTATTTATACTAATTATTTTGAATTTGCATATATTGAGTATTAATTTGGATATAATTGATGTTCAACCTTATGATTTCTAATTCCTATCTACTTTTATAATAATTTATGATTGGTTAATTACAATTCTACATGTAGGGATAAAGGGTTAAAAGATTATTTTAGAAAATTTTAATTTAATTTCTTAATTTAACTGAATTTTATCTTTAAATCAAATTTGATCTACCTTCTTAGAGATTATAGTAGTTACTTAATTTGACTAATTTTAATTGATCAAATCCTAAATGATTATCTAACATAGGATTCATGAATTATTGCAAGGGTTCTTGATAATTTAAGGTTGAAAAGTTAATTAGAAAAATTAAATATTAAGTGGTTTATGATCAATCCAAATTAAAAGTTCTCAAATCCTTAAATTGATTATTTAATTATATTAGTTTTCTTTCTTACTATTTTACTTTGTGTTTTATTTTATTTAACATGTTTATTTCAATTTTAAATCACAAACCTCACTAATTTTGCGTCTGAGTTAATATTACATTTTGTTCTCTGCATTCTATTAGTCTATGTGCATATTTGTATATTTTATTTGGTTCTGTTTGCATTCATTCTTAGTATTTTTATCGCATAAATAACTTAAATAATTGTGTAAAAATTGTTACTAAGTCAATTGAGAAAAGATAATTCAAAGGATCATTGAGATACAATTTGATTTATTTCACTATATTATATTATTTTCAGCAAATTAATAATAATCTAATTTTGATGTGTAATGATGTGTATGTCAAAACACATCTAAGGTTCTATTCAATTTGCATTTATAAGAAGTTATAGAATTCAAAAACATGTATGGATTGATTAATAATATGTTTAGAAAGTATTTATCCATCATAATCTACAATTTATGAATCAAATGCAAATGTGAATGACTCCTTCTTAAGTGTATTATCTTAATTTTTACTCTATCCATTTTTTTTAAGTATTATTTTAAAAAAAATTTCCTATTTATTTATTATTTTAGAAAATTAAAATTGTATTTATTGTTTTAATTTTTTCAAATATTAATCTTATAATTTAAATAAATGCTTAACAACTTTATTTATTGATATACTTTTAATATATAATATATTAATAAATTATAATTCATCTTTCATAAAATTAAAATTATTTATTATCTTTAACTTTAAATGATATTTACAAAATAAATAAAATATTTTTTTACAATTTAATATATTGATATTATAAATTCGATTCCCGTGCATCCAAAGGGTTACTGCTAGGACGATAAAAATAAAATAAAAACGAAGGGGCATCGTGTGCTTGGAAATCGGAATCTGGATAAATTTTCTTACTTTGCTAGATTCTCTCTTCCATTTTGAAGTCGGTAACATAACTTTCTTCTTTACAAAATTCGGGTTTCTGAACTGTTAATTCACTTGCACTTTGAAATGCGTGCGTCAAAACATTTTGGTTCGTTCTTTAGACGAACGATGACATGGAAAGACAAACGAAAGTCAAACGCTTTTATAGATACTCTTAGCTTCGAGAAACTGCTCCTCCTCCCCTCGCAGAGTTTAGAAGCGATCCGATATTCCTTGCAATGTTCCTTAGTGGTGCGGAATGACGAAACTCTTTTTTAATCTTGGCTTTAAAATCACCTCCATGTATTTTATTTACTCTGGTCTTTTCCATTAGTTTTGAAATATTCTCTGCTTTTCATTGATCCCTTGCCTTAATAAAGAAATTAACGATATTATGGTTTTCTTTTTTTTTTTTTCTGAAGAGGAATACAGCTGTCTAAGCTGTAATCGTTTATATTTTGGGCGAATGTCAAAGGCAAGTCCTTTTCTCTGCTAACTTTTTCGCTGCTTTTGATGTGTGTATATATTTCATTATTGAAAATTTTATATGTTGCCTTGATAGCTATTCTGCTTTTACATATCTTCAGACTCTGAACTCTGGCTGTGTATTATCTTCAGGAATTTCCTCTATGGGTTGGCTTAGCAAAATTTTCAAAGGTTCCAACCATAAAATCTCGCAACAGCATTATCGGTCAAATTCGTCTACTTCAAGGGTAAATTTAATGAATTTCGATACTCAGTAGCATAAATCAACTGATCTTGCATTTGTGTAAAATGTTTCTAAAATATGAAGAAATCTGAAATGTAAGAAAATGCTACAAATACTATTATTTTCTTGTAGTTGTAGAGTCTTGCATCAGCCTCGTGTTTAATCTTTTGGCTTTTGTATTTGTCGTATGATACATATTCCTATCTCTCTATAACATATTTTGACGGCAATTTGAATGCAGAATGTATGGTCAGAGAATGACAATGAAGATATAGACTGTGTTATACCGCTATCTCTCTTTGAAGAAAATAAGAGAGGAAAGAATATGAATTGTGAGTGATATAGCTCTCAAAAGAAACTACTTCCATACCAGTTCATCTTAAGATCAAATATACTTGCTCATATTGAAGCTTTTTTGTTCTTGTAAAGACGGCAATTCACAACTGGAAGAAGATGAACTACTCGCTAGAGCCCTACAAGAAAGCCTAAATGTGGAGTCACCTTGCAGATATGGAAATATGTATCAACCAGTTCCAGTATTTTTCCCAATGAGATCCAGGTATTATTTAGAGCAAGCATGAAAATTTTGACTCAATTTGATTTTTCTCATTTATATTAAAATATTTTTCCTACTTCAATCCACATCATTTGAAAATTTTCCTTTGCCATTAGGTCATAAGTCAAAGACTACTGGTTTGTGCAGACATAATTTAAGCTCTCTGATTATTTATCGATACTGATAGGATTTGTGCTGGTTGCAATTTTGAGATTGGTTATGGACGATATCTAAATTGCTTGAATGCATTTTGGCATCCTGAATGCTTCCGTTGTCGGGCTTGCAACCTGCCAATATCTGATTACAAGGTGCAAGAATTTACAGTTATCTGTCAAATTACTCCGGTTTTCATTTATTTTTTTAGTTCCATGATTATAATTATGTGGTTTGTACTTATCTATATTCCTGCATTCCTAGTTCTCCACATCAGGGAATTACCCTTACCACAGATCTTGCTACAAGGAAAACTATTATCCAAAATGCGATGTCTGCAAGCACTTTGTAAGAATTCTCCATGAACTTTTTGAATTTATTTTATACCTAAAGCAAATTGTAAGAGAATAAGCAGTTCAGCATTCACTGTCTGTTTTCCTAGATTTTGTCTTTCTTTGCTTTTTGCCATGCAAAGCAGCTGCATTATTGTTCTGGAATTATTTTGTGCTACCTCATTGTTGATTCTTTCTTTACTTCTCATATATTAGAACTAAGAACCAAAATGATGACATGCTAGTCTGTTTACCTCTTGAGTTCAGTGTATATCTTACTGCCTTTAGCTCATAACTTTTGAGAATACATTTCTTCTTTACAGATTCCAACAAACCGGGCTGGTCTTATTGAATATAGGGCACACCCTTTCTGGATCCAAAAATATTGCCCTTCTCATGAACATGATGGTACACCTCGCTGTTGCAGTTGTGAGCGAATGGAGGTCAGTTTGAATAGAATAAATATGATTTATAGGCTTGCCTAGGGAAAGATAAATGACCTTTTCATGAAAGAGTAAACAATATAATGGAAGATTTGTATGCAGCCACAAGAAACAACATATGTTGCTCTTAATGATGGTCGGAAGCTCTGCCTAGAGTGTCTGGACTCTGCTATCATGGATACTAACGAATGCCAACCCCTCTATGCTGATATACAAAGATTTTACCAAGGACTGAATATGAAACTGGACCAGCAAATTCCGTTGCTCTTGGTTGAAAGAGAAGCACTGAATGAGGCAAGAGAGGGGGAGAAGAATGTAAGGAAAATTGTATTTATTTCATTTTGTAGTAAAAGAATACTTAATAATTTGGTTGTCGAGGCATTCAGTTGTTTGGTCATGCAAGTGACCAGTGTTCAGGTGTCTGGCATTATGCTTACTACATTATTAAAAAAAAGATTTGTGCTTTTCTGTTGATGCATCTACTTTCGCTTGCTAATTGTTTCTCTTGGATGATGTTTTCTGCATATACTATGTTAGATAAATAACTTGATTCGACATTTATAGTGCAATAAATTTAAGAACACAATAAAGAAGATGAAGTATGTTCATATTTGGATACTTGAATGCCTTTAGATGTATTTCTTGATTCCATAATTTGTTCAATGTTTTAATGTTATTTTTATTTTACCCTATTTTTCTTTGTCTTGGCTAGGGTCACTATCACATGCCCGAGACCAGGGGACTCTGTCTTTCTGAGGAACAGACTATCCGCACTGTAAGGGTTGCTTCGCTGTTCATTTTCTCTCTGGTGGAATGTCAGTTTTTTATTTTAAATACCACAAGTAATAAGCAATTTATAGTGTGTTTCTACGATGCTTGGCTAGATCTTAAGGCGTCCCAGGTTTGGGACCGGAACTTGGACAATAGATACGAGAACACAGCCCTACAAACTGACTCGCCATTGTGATGTGACTGCAATTCTTATTTTGCATGGTCTTCCAAGGTATTATTTGATGTTCGTTGCTTTTTATAAATTGTGTCATTAAGAGATACATTCATTTCTCGTGAACATATAAATAATTGAGGATAAAAAAAAAAAATCTAAGATCAACCAAAGTACTCTCCAAGTTGAAAAGGAAAAATTTGCAATTAACACCACTTGGTGAATATGAAAAGGTTGCAGAAAAGAGAATGTTAATCTGAACTTCCATATTGCAACATCCTCTTTCTCCCTATTCGGGGAATCTTTTTTATTTTGGGGAAAAAAAAACAAAAAATCAGTTCCTCACTTGCAGTATAAGTCAGTTGATCTTCTCTAAAACAGGATGTTTCTATATACAATCATGTTTTTTACAGGTTGCTTACTGGATCAATTTTAGCTCATGAGATGATGCATGCTTGGCTGCGACTGAAAGGTACACTTGCATTCTAAGGAATTTCTTCAGTTAAGGGTCACGGAGGAAGTCTTTGCTTTTGGGGCGTATATTTCCTTTGCCGCGACGTCTCTTCCTTGTCCATTCATTTGAAAGTTTGAGATATGTTCTATGGTATCTCTTAAATAAACTGAATTTTGTTTCACGGGGACGGTCTACTGATATACTGACATGTATACCATGTGCTATGTGGTCAAAGGTTACCGAATTCTCAGGCAAGATGTTGAAGAAGGAATCTGTCAGGTAGTGGCTCACATGTGGTTGGAGGCCGAGCTTTCATCTGCCTCAGGCAGTGACTTTGGATCAGTGTCATCATCATCTGCATCCTATGTATCTAGAAAAGTTAAAAGGCCTTATTTTGAGAGGAAGCTTGGTGAGTTCTTCAAGCACCAGACTGAATCTGATGTTTCCCCCGTTTATGGAGGAGGATTCAGAGCAGGTCAACGAGCTGTGCATAAGTATGGTCTACCAGGAACCCTTCACCATATCTGGATGACTGGGACTTTTCCATATTAAAGTATAGATCGTAAATTTAAATATTACCTCTTATTCTTTGCAGAGATAAAGCTTAGCCATTATTAGTATAAGAAATTTGAGGCTAAAGCACATATGAATAGCTATAGCTTTTAATGAGTGATATATATTGTTTTCTACTAAATTTAAATGTTAGCAGCAATTCGATGGTCAAAGCAGTGGAGGTTACACTTATTAATGAGCATCCCTAAGTTAAATCCTTGTAATTATTTCACCTCTCCAGACATGTATCCTCAATAAACTCGAGATTACCTCGGCCATGTTTGGTCTCCTTGCTGGTTCTTGGAGCAAGCAAGCTAGACTTAGTTTAGATAACTGCAGGGCAAATTCTCTCCCACTGTTTCCTGTGAGGCTAGGATCAATAAATAGACTCAGCTTGGCTTCTGCTTTCTCCTTTTCCCTGAGAAATTATGGCTGCTGAAAGCTTAATTTCTCTCCCCTCTACAGTAATAGAATCTTAACATGCGATCAATTCCAATTGCACAACTCCGAAGGCATAGACATCCATTTTTGGATTGATTATCCCAACCGCTAGTTACTCGGGTGACATATAGCCCCTCGTTCCCACCGCATGTGATGTGGGAGAGCTAGAGAATACTTCATTTTCTACTTCTTCGGCAAGAGTGAAATTCGCTATTTTGGCCCTGCAGTCACTGTTAAAGTAAAATGTTGTCACTGTTTATGTCCTTGTGAACATAGCAAGGTTCAGTGAAGTTGTGAAGATACTGAAGTCCATTGGCAATATCCAGAGCAATCTGAATCCTCTCTTTCCAGCTCTGGAGCCCAGGAGATCCCTTGCTGCGTAGCCATTCTCTTAGAGATCCATTTTCTATATATTCAAAAACAATGATTGATCTTTTTCAGCATATTCACTTCCTTGGATGCATCTGCACTCATCTTCTTTACATCTTTGAACCCTAAACCCTGAATCTCGAAACACAGAACCTTTTATTCTGCTCTTTGAACTGAAATTCTCTGTTGCCTCCTTTATCTCCTTAAAACTATACACTTAGGAGGCATACTAGATGCTTGCTATCTCCTTGCGGCTATCTTCCGAAGATGCCCGCCTTGTTTTTCCTCTTGTGCCTCGCTTGAAGAACCTTGCCGATCTCTTTCTAAACATAATAACAAAGAGAAGCAACAAGAAACCACCTGCAGTGGTCGCAGTAGCAACAGCAATGTAGACTTCTCTCTTCCAATTGCTCTTTTGGATACCAGAAGCAGGTGGCGGCACAAAATCAGCCGGTTGATTATTACGAACTATGGTGCTTGAACTTGAAGGTTCACTTGGCAATGGAATCAGAAAAGTTGAGGATGGGAAAAGTGTCTGGTCTTGTGCAGAAAACCCATTAGCATCAAGTATACTAGCAGCGCTTACCTTGAATCTTGCAGCGCTATCATAAGCATAGTCGCCCGAGCTAGCTGTGTAAGTACTTGGTGCTGGGTTGGACAAGCACACCTGAGTGGCACGTGCAATTCCAAACCAGAAAACAAATCCAGTTCCCTATACAGATTGGCTCGCTTGAGAGCATCACAAGTCGTTAAACCCTGATAGGTAACAGTTGCTACCGTGAAATATGTATCTATGTCGCCCAATATATTTGCTTTGGGCTTCGTAGTAGCCCGAGTTTACAAGAGCAGTTGACAGGGACAATTACCTCTTTACCAGTCGGGGAAAGCTGAGAGCGCACCGACGTTGTTGATTCTGGCAAGCTGTTCTGGGTTCGACGATGTGAGATTAGAAATTGCATGTGTAGTTTTGTGAGGAGGTTGGGATTTGAAGATGAGGAAGGAATGACAAGATTTCTGATGGCTATTGCAGGTGTAAAGAAAAGCTGGAGAAGGACCATTTGCGTCATTGTAATTGCAACTGAGTACGGAGTATCCTGAGTAATTTCTGCTGAGCAGCAGCAATGGAAGAGAGGAAATGTAGTGTGAAAATAGTGAGGAGAAGCTGAATCATAGTTGTGTCTTTTTGCTGGTGGCCTGGCTGGATGGAAAGCTCACATAAATCATACAAGTATAATAATGGGAGCTTGATAACGCGTGGATGATTATAAATAAATAAAGCATGTTGGTGGCTTGGCCCGCTGTTTCACATAACTCGGTCCCTTTGATATTTTCGGAGATTGATACCAAAACTGGGATTGGATTATTGACTTGACCCAGTTTACATGCTTTCATGAGAATGTGGATAGAATATTCGATCGGACAATTTTATCAACAGAACTAATTTAAATTATGTCCACTTGAATGCTGTTATTCACAAAAGTATAATTAAGTCTCTGCATTGGTTTGTGATTGCTCTTAACCAAACCACAGAATGATAGAATTGGTTAATAATAATGTTGCACAGAACGGAAGGCCCAAGAAAAAAAATGTGGATGAGGGAAAGATGAAAAAATCACAAGCTATAGAAGAACAATAAATGCAAATCATTTCAAAATAAATGACAATTACTGTTTTGTGATTTATTACTTGATTAACTCTTTCTTTCCTTAAGATTGAAGAAATAAATAATAAATCGGTTCAAATGACATCTTTTATCTTTTAAAGGCTTTCTATTTTTTGTTGTATTCAAAGTTTAATTATTGATTGTTACACGTGTTTTTAATAATTTAACTATTTTTACAAAAAAAGGGGGGGGGGGTGGTTCACCTGGCCATCAATGAATGGAAAGTCTTCAAGTTCAATCTAGAGGCATATACTGAACGAAGAAAAGTAATCTTGGCTGGGCTAAACTCAGTATGTACCGACAATGCGAAAAGAATCCAAGTAACAAAAACAAATTATATAATTGCACTCCCAGTTAAGGAGATGGTTTCTAGTAATTTATTTTCGTCAATACAGGTGGCCGGCCTCCTTATTGTCAAAGGAAAAATATGGCGCATGTGCTTAAGCCGCTATTCCATTAAATACATTTGCATCACAAGCATATCGCGGGACCTTTCTGTGTTATTGGTGTTACATTAATATGTTGCTTTCCAGGTTGGTTTTGATGTTGCTCGAAAAAATTTGTATGATCGTTAGACTACATGCACACATGTAAAAATAATCATAATTGTTTTAATTATACATACGACAAATGGATACTCAATAATAAAAATTTGGATTAAAAATTCATCTAATAATAAACTACCTTTTTCTGCAAAACTTCATAAATAAAATTTGATTTGTCATAAACTAAAACAGTGATATAAAAAATATGGTGGAAAAATAGATGAAGAGAATAACAATAATATAAAAAGAGTTTTTCTCCCCTTTATCAATGATGTGTAATTCTTACATACACATAAAAATACAGGCTCCAAAAGGAGAGAATTGTAACCCTTTTATTCAACACACAAACTTAACTTATGTAAGAAGGAAACTTATAATTGGAAATAATTGATTGGTCACAATTGGATCAAACTCAACTAGAATAACTCATAATAACTTATAAATAAATTAAAGGAATTTTAGGAACTCCCGCATAAATAAATATAATTATTGTGCACAATATTTTCATATTTATTTTCTACTTTTTTTAAACTCTTAGGTTGTATATGTGTTTTAATTTTCCTTGTTTTGTGATAAGTCATAATTTTACAATGAAATTGAATTATTTGACTAATTCAAGATTTATGACACTATTTTAAATATTTGGTTATACCTTGAGTTACATAGGTTTGATTGGCTGATTTTTTTTATATATTTGAAAGCAAAAAGAAAGCTTTATAAATGTTATGAAAATAATGAGTTATGGTGAGGTCATTTGTAGATTTGAAACTAGTGGGGAACTTGATGCAATATTGTTGTCTCACTTGATCCAACCATAATTTTTAGGATATATTTAGAGCTCTAGATGTCAAAAGGGTGCAAACTTAAAGCTAGACATTAACTAGAGTCCAATCTAACAACTTTCATATTCAAGTATTAATGAAACAACATAGCTTAGATGGTAAAAAAGAACTGAAAGCAATTACAGGGTTTTATTGCACTTAGTTGTTTTATTATTCTGAGTCTTAAGTAAGGCTTTGGACTCTAAATTTAGCAAGGTTCAAACCATTATAAACCTAAGAGTTAGCTTTAACTTGCCTAAAAGGAAAAAAACTCTTATTCATCACTATTTTAGATCTTTTGTGCCTCCAAAGATAGAACATTCATGATGGATAAGATTCCTTTATCTTTGTTTTATTTTTGAATAAATCACAAGTAGCTAGATTTTTTTTACGTAGTTTAAGAGATTAAAGCTTCAATTTAGTTTGATTTTGAGACATTGCTCTTTAATTTACTATTCATTTAACTACCTTTTGTTTCCTTATTCCATCCATGATTATTAATTGTTTAGATGATTAGCTAATAAGCACCATTAGTTGATTATCTTGTGTAATATAATGCTATACAATTGATTATGATTAGTTTTTGTGTGTAAAACTATTATGATTTTTTGTAATCAATAGCAATGAGTGTTTATGATTTTTGCATGTAGGATTATAGAACATCTAGGAGAAATCAAGAATGAATTGACAATTTTTTTTGTTGTTTATGAGCCTAATGCTAAAGTTAGTTGACTAAGGATTGACATCAATCTTAAGTTAATTAATAATAAAAAAGTGATTTAAGAGAATGTCTTGAATTGATTAAAAATAGGAAAATTTAAGGTTACTACAAGGTGTTCAAGTAATCCTTAGATAAGTAGTTGAATCAAAAGTAATTAACCAATGTCAATGATGAATTAATGAATTGTAGTGTGACTATTTCTTGAATTGAAGTCTTCCAAATTCTATTTTACTTATTTCAATTAAATTATGTTAAAAATCCCATGTTATTTATTTATTTTCCTAAATTGATCATTTAATCCTTTGAATTTGAGTTGAATTTACTACTACTATATTTTAGTAGGAATAGTTTTAATAATATTGGTGTGTGGCATGTCAATAGTATTTATGGCATTCCCTACTGAATGCCCATATTGTAAAAATATGCCTTGCCAAAATCATTATTACAAAAAAACCTAAAGGAAAAAACTCATGATAAAAAAAAGGGTATCATTCTTTTAGCAAATAATTTGTTTAGTTAAAAACCTTATTAGGAAAATTCAATGAAAAAATGTCAAGGAAAAAAGTAATGCAACATAAACTCTCTTTATTAGAATATTATTAAAGAAAATCTTTGAGCGATGCCTTCATTAATGATTCCAATAGGGCACACTCAAATAAATTTACTATAATGATCAAATATCATCACAATCCTTTTGTATCAACAAGAAAAGGCTTTAATGAAATGCAATTTATTTTATCTCCTTTGATGCATTATCTCTAAAATTAAACTTTACATATAACATTGCCATCATGCAATTTTGATAGAGTTTCTTTCTTGAAAGTGATTGCACATGCCAATTAGATATGACTAGGCATTGATCTACATTCTTGACTTCCCTTGTACATGTTAAAGAAATTGCATTTTTTTATAAATTTATTTTACTAAAAGATATAAATAAAAATATGATTCAAATATCTAACTAATTAGTTAAGACTTGGCATTCATATAAATAGAATAATCTTATATTAATTGTTCTTCAAATATATCAAAATATATGTTTAATATTTCAGTATTGTTTCATTTAAGAAGAATTATATCTTCCTAATAGATTTATTGAAAAGTCATATAAGGATGTAGATAATTAGTAGGATGCATATGTGTATATTAATTGCATTACAATATGATATTTTATGGAAGTTTTTTTCATTATTCTTTGTAAGTTGAAATAAATCTTTATTAGAATCAAGTAACTAAACAATTATTAGGGTACTCAATAGATATAGTTTATGTTAGAATTTTTATGTGAACTACTATTAATTATAGATATTTTATTTTTTGATAAACTAACTAAATAATGATCTAAGAGATTTTTATTTTTTAAAATTCAATTTATTAAAATGATCAATTACTTAAGCTTATGGATACCTGATTATGAATTAATGTATTTGGCAACTAAAATAGAGGCATATATTTTTTCTAACTCATAATGGGAGAGCTTGATAGGGCTTTATTTATATTAGCTAAGTTCCTTCTATACTTTTAATCTAATTGTAATTATTAACTTGATCCATTGAGAATTGCACACTCTAAGAAAAGAGGAAGCCTTATGCCAATAATGCATGCTTAAGCACTCTATCAATTTCACAAAAACTTGTGAATAAGTACACTTTACCTTATTTTATTTTTTGGTATTCTAAATTCTATGCAAGATTTAATCAAAATTCTTACATGTGATATTAGAACTTATGACCAAAAGATTTTTGTTATGTAGTCATACTACTATGCTTAACATGATTATTAGCTAATGATCATGATATATCTTTAAGGGTACTATTAAGGTAGATATTACAACATATAAGAGAGAAGCTATTATCTCACCATAAAGCCCTAACAATAAACATAAGAAAATATCATATAGAGACTTAATCCTTACTTTAAAAAAAACTTAAGGATTAATTTGAATAATTATTACTAAAGTAAAATTATTTTATATTAATTTATAAGTATCCAAACTATTAATAAATATTTATAAGATTAATTTTTTTTTATTTTATGTATTTACCTACTCAAAGAGAGTAAGTGTGTATTTTAATAAGAAATGAGTTAATAAAATAATTTTTAATTATTTAATATAATGTCCTACCTAAAGAGGTTGCTATATATTGTAATTAGAAACTAGCTAAAATAAAGCAATTTTATTTTTAAATTTATTTTATTATATATTTTATCTACCTAAATAAGTTAAATTTATAATAATAATATATTATTTTGATTGATTTTAATTTTAGGAGAGCCTTTATGTTCTATATTCTTTGCCCAAAGGAGAGAATAAATGAGAGAATATAATGATATTTTTATATTTCAAAGCATGATTATTATGCTCGAAAATCACATATTGCATTTTTAATTTTTTTACGTAATATTTTTTTTTGTAAATATATTTTATTGAACACATGGTATTTGTAAATTTTTTTTAATATCATTTTCATATATAGTGTCTATGTTTATAAATATTTTATTTTACTATGGGTCTACATACATTAAGAAAAGTACAATTTTGAATTATGTTAATATTATTTTGAATATTTTATTTTAATTTTTTAAATTAATTTATGTTTCTAAAAAGAAATATGTTAAATGAATCTGATTAAAATTATAAATTTATCTTTATATTGATCTTAATTTAATAATGGAATTAATTTTCAAAATAAATTTATATTTTTATTCTCATTATATTTTTGAATTGTACAAATTTACAACTTTTTTAAGTACAAAAGGATTAAAATTGAGGTAATTTAATTGTAACAACTTTTTAGTTTTGCGTTCATTTGATATGTCATTTTACATAAGAATTTTTTACTTGTGTTTAAAAAAAATTGTCTAGAATAGTTTTTATATTCCATATCTTTTTAAAAAAAAATTATAAATATTGTGAATGATTATTATCAAAGTGAGATTATTCATATCAATTTATAAAGTTTTTGAATTATATCATACAAAATTGATTTATAATTATTGTATATAACTATTTACCTAGAAGAGGTTATTGCATATTTTGATTAGGGATATTTTACAAAACATATAAGTTTCTAGAGTAGTTTTGATTTTAAAAATACATCTGACTAAAGGGCATATATTTTCAATGTTAAGATATTCTCTTGATTAGTTTCGTGATTAGAAAGGATTTTCATATACTATATTTTCTATCCAAAAAGAAGATTGTATTAATGTATATTACTTTTATATATATGAACTAAAAGTTACATTCTTGCTTCCAATATTATTTCTTTTACTTGTATGGTAAAAGTGCTATCTCTTTAGTTAAATATTTTCTTTCAAGATATAATCAAAATATGCCATTTTACTTTAATTATAAGGGTAAACTGGTTTAGAGGGTCTTTTTACCCTAAGGGGATAACTTTATGAATATTATGTTATTTTCTACGTGATTGAGTTAATGTATCGAAAGAAAACTAAATGCATACTATATGTTCAGCCTAAAGGGAAATTTATAGTTATATATTAGGAAATTTTATGTAAATAATGTTAATATAAAAGAAATTTTCTCTTTGTTTATTATATACTTTTAGATAATTTGTGCAATTAAATTTAACTTTCTTATAATTTAAAGAATTATGAACTGAATCAATTTTGAGAATGTTATATACTATTATGTAACTTTAGTTACATATTGGTAAATTAAATTTTATATTGTTACATGGCATTATAACATATTAGTTATCAATTTTTTTTAATTCCTTCTTTGGCATGGAATTATATATAGCTATTTTTTAAAAAAATTATATTTGATCAATAAATCATTAATCAATTAGTGTAAATAAATTTATAATTATTTGATTGTAAAAAATATCATTAATATTAGATTTTTTTTAAATATGATGAATTAATTGATAATTTTTAATCTATATTTTAAATTTGTGCTTTTTTTGGAATTGTATTAAATTTTTACATTAGCAGGAGTTTGATTTAATGTTACAAAATTTTATTTGCATTGCAAAATTTGATATCTATGTTCAAAAGCTTATTTTAGTTAAAGGTCATTAATGATATTTGGAGTTGCTTTACTTAGAAAAGGTAAATTGAAATCTTAAAATTTGTTTGTATACTTTAGTTTGTAATAAGTTATATGTTATTACATATATATGTTTGTTAGAAAATATGCATGATAAAGAGGTAAAAATTTTATTGAGTCCTCTTTTATGTACATAATGTTTAAATTTTGAAGTAATTTTTATCAAGCATATTTTTGCTAATAGTAATGAATTTAATATATAAGATATTGTATATTTCTTTAAGCATAGTATAAAGTAACTTAAAAAGCTCTTGGCATATGCATTATGAATTCATTTTTTTTTCTAAATTTTTTATGAGATACTTTTTAGTTAATAATGTGTATTACTACCATAAGAATTTTTCAAATTGTTTAAGTTAGATTTAACACTTTTATTCATATTTTGGTCAAGTGATCTCTAAAAATATATTTTAAGAATTCTCTTGTTAAATTAACTTGGTATCAATTTTAGTATCCAAATTTGATTGTCATGCAAGCTACTTATTTAAGACACCAAAGTTAATTAGATAATTAAATTTTATAATTATTAATTTATTTTATTTATATTATATCAAGTTAATGATTCAAGAAATTATAATTTTACATATTACTAAAATATGTATGTGGAATTTAGATATTTTTTCCCTAAACCAAGGTTTTTATGTTTATAGAATGTTTAAAAGCCTATTGAGATATGAGTATTCAATTTTATTTTCTTATAATATGCTTGATTGGTGAGAGTTCTATATTATATAAAATCTTTCACTCTAATTGATAATCATAATATGTTTGTTAGTATGCAAAGTATATATGTCATATACATTATTACATAATTTGCTAGTCTTTATTTTGTGTATTATTATTATATTTATATATGCAATTTATGAATTTTTTTTATCAATGCATATATCTCCATATTATGAAATGTACTAATTATTTTAATTATAAGAAATAAAACTTAGTCATTAGCTCTTAAACTAGTATATGTGGTCTTTATACATACCATATTGGAATAATGAGAATTGCCTCAACAAATATTAGGTATCAGATCTAATATGTTATTCTATATGATACCTTATCAGGATTAAGATTTGTTATTTATTATTAATTTCTGATATATATATATATATATATATATATATATATATATATATATATATATATATATATATATGCTGGTTCTCTTCCTCCTCCCCTAGCTTTGTAAGTTTATGTTTTATTAATAAAATTTTTCGCAATTCATTTGTTATTCCTACTTCCATTCTTCTCTTCTCTTTTCTTTTCACTTAGGGGGAACCCCCGAGGCCGGTTGGTATCAGAGCTAAGGGGGGAAGTAGGGATGGTTAGTTGAAGCCTTGTCTGTTGCTTATGGGGTGGATTTTTATGATTCTGCCTAAGTTTTGATTTTGTTTCTGGATATTCTCTGGTACGCATAATAGCATGCGTTCGAAAAGGGTCATAAATCCCAAGCAGGCCGACGAACAGGCATATATGGGTTACCTCTGTCACCTGTGCTCACATGTGAACAATAAGTCGGTGGCCTAAGTGTCCAGAACAAAAGAATTAAAGCTTAGTTTTAATCATTTAAGTCTTTCCATAAGCAAGATAAATTCACCTATTTATCCTTATGGAACTCTACGGTTAAGATATCAGTCCCCTAGTTTTGCATACGTCTGTTTATCTGTTGTTTATTTCCTACATTTTATTTTACTATACAACATCTGCATCTGCTTCCTCTACATCTACCTTTTTTGTTTTAAAAATCTTTTATGGCAAACAAATTTATTCGATCTTTTTCAAATCGATTTTCTCCAAACAAATCTTTGATCCAATGTGGGTTAGAATCAAATACAAAACTCATCTTTACAGATGTTATCAAATTTGAAAATATAAATAAAAAATTTGATGACTGGGAAATGCCGAATATCCCAGATCATGAACTTTATTTAATCAAAAACTAAAGCTTTTTCAACAGAACTGATTATATAATCAAGATTGTTGAGCAAGCCATTGGAGTAAAATTCAATGATGAAAATTTTACTCTTTTCTCTGGCTAAGAAGCAGAAAAGCTTCGAAAGAAGTATAATTTTATGCATATTGGCTGTATCCAAATAGCTGCCATTTCAACTTTTCAAAAAAGGCTTAATAATGCTATCCTTCTTTGTCTCCATGACGGAAGGGATACAAATTTTAAAAATTCCCTTATAGGAGTTGTTGAAACTAGTCTGTCACAAAGACCAATCTACTTCAACTGTTTTCCAGAAATGAAGATAGTCCTTGTAACAAATTAATTTCCAGAAGCTCTTTTAAAGCTTCAAGTCAAATTGCATAATTATACTATGGAACCAGGCCAGATCCCTGTTGTGATCATTTACCGGATCCATTATACATTGCACAACTCTTTCGCATCACATTGTGTAAAGCCACCAACACAGAAAGGAGAGACAATCTTCTTTCAAATTGATGCCACAAAGGTTAATTTATCTGTCCTAATGGAAACAATATGGGATAAGTTAAGTTGGCCAGAAAACTGGGGATTTTAGAACGCTGTTAAACCCTAGGAGATTCTTGCAAAGTTAATCTCGAGGATAGAAACCATGCCAAATGGTTCTGCTTCTATTTCCTTTTTAAATAGAAATAGGATCAAAGACTTTATTGAAGCTGAATCCTCTTCACAAACAGATCAGACTAAAGGAAAACATTTGGTTGAAGGGCCAAGGAGATCTTGTTCCGGAAAAATTAGTTCTAAAACTCTTTCAAGAACTGGGTCTTTAAGAGGATTAATTTCTTCTAGAAAATCTTTTTCTTCAAATCCTTCTACTATCAACATTGATTTACGCAGGTGTTGATAATAGTACAAATATTCCAAGGCCAGTTTATGACCAAACCATCTAAATTGAAGAAGATAAGAAAGATGGCGAACTAATGGGTCCAGATAGTGACATAGCCTCTGGATCTATTGGCTCTCCTACTGCCTTGCAAATTTGCCCTAATGACCCAATTTTATTATGAATTGTGAAAAATAGTTTGTAATTGACAAAGAATCTTTGAGGAAGGAATTCTATTCTGACAGATTCCTTCATCAAAGAACTTAGTTCTTATACAAATACAAAGGTCAGGAAAGGCAAAAGATCTAAGAAAAATATTATCTTTATATGGATCTTGTTAGAAAAAATATTTCTTTCTTTGAATGGTTTGAATAATACGTTGAAAGAAACCAAATAGATTATCCTTTCAAAGGATCAAGGTCTGTGAATGTTATCATACATGAATGGACTACTACGAAAGGCGAGAAGATCGTTGCAGAACTTCCATTAAAGAGTTCATTCCAAATCCAGACAATAGACCCAAAGAAGCTAATTATTGCATCTCCTTTCAAGATGAAGGATTATTGTGAAGGAGAAGCTGCTATGGCCAAAGACATCGCTTCGGTGATAGAGCAAAACAACTACACCAATAGGTATCTCCAATCTCTTGGAACTCATATGATATCTATTAGTAGAAATAGTTCTGTCGTTTCTGAAAACCTTGTAGGTGAAACCTCTAGAACTAAGAAGGTTTTAGAAAACCCCCTTTTTAAACCTTACCAAATCCCTCATGAAAAACAAATACCCCTGTCTAGAGATTCTGCCTTAGCCAAGGTAAATAAAATGATAGAGGAACTAAACCAGAAGTTAGGTCAGGTTTATGTAGATGAATCTGAAACACCTAAATTTGCCAAATCTGTCACAGGAAAAATTGTAGGAGCTCTTGACAATTGTTCTGAAACATCTTCAAATGATTGCCAAGTTAACCCTATCAAACAAGAACCTAGGGAAAACAACTGGAGATAACCCCTAGAAGATGTATTACCCTAGAGTTACTCCTCCTGACTTAGTGTTAGAAGAGAAACCCAAAGTTATTCAGAATTCCTATAGCGGGAATAACATCTATGATTGGAACATAGATGGAAAATCTGAATACGAGATCATAAACACCTTACAACAAATAGGAATGGTTAGTATAGCCTACCAATCCAGCCACCACTGTGGTGATGTTGCTATCTGCCATTACCTAATCTTAGGCTTTTCAGGCCAGCTTAAAGGTTAGTGGGATGACCATATCACAGAAATAGAAAAAACTCAAATATTAGAGGCTGTTAAACGTGATAGGAATGGATATATCCTTCTAGGACCTGATGACAATCCAGTTCCTGATGCAGTTAACACCCTCATCTATACAATAATTAGACATTTCATAGGTGATCCAAACTTCTGGAATGACAAATCTGGAGACTTACTTTCCAACCTTAGGTGTAAATCACTGTCTGACTTTAGATGATATAAGGATATGTTCTTTACCAGAGTTTTCACGAGACCAGACAGTAACCAACCTTTATGGAAAGAAAAGTTCTTAGCTGGACTCCCTACAGCCTTAGGAGACAAAGTTCGGTCAGAAATTAGAAACCTTTATGGTGAACAAATCCCTTATGATCGACTAACTTATGGAGAGTTAGTTAGTCATACTCAAAAGGTAGCCCTGAGAATCTGTCAAGACGACAAGATTCAGAAACAACTTGCTAGGGAAAATGCCTAACATAGAAAAGAACTAGGATCTTTCTGTGAACAATTTGGGATACCCTGCACCAAAAACTTCAAACCAAAACATAGAAAAAGGGCTAAACAGCAAGTGTTACAGCCACCGCCAAACCCTCGACATAAGGAAAGATGTTCTTCATCCAACCAGCAAAGAAGAAGAAAATCTCTTCCTTTACTAACTCAACCTCAAGATATTAGGCCAGTATGTTACAAGTGTGGAACACTTGGACATATAGCTAGATACTGTAGGTTAAGGCGAAGAATAAACTAGTTAGGTTTAGATGAGCCTGTCCTTGAACAAATAAATAGCCTTCTTGTTGAAGCATGTTCTGACTCAGAATATGAACAAGAAGGAGAACTGATTCAGCAACTAGATTGTCTTCCTCAGGATGATGAAATCTTTGAGAACCAATCTACAGAGTTTTCTATAAATATGCTCAGCAATGAGCAAAACTTGCTTTTTGACATCATTAGTAATTATCCTGAAAGTGAAAAGAAGCAAGAATATCTCCAAATGATTAGAAAATCTCTGGATAAACCTTCCTCTTGAAAAGGATTTTTAAATCCAGTTTCTTACATTTTCAAAAATGTTTTAGATAGATTTAAGTCAGAATCAAATAAACCTGTAACTATACAGGACCTACATTCTGAAATAAATTTGTTAAAAACTGAAGTCAAGGAGCTAAAATCAATCCAAAAGCTCTAAGGCGAAATCTTACAAAATCTTCAGTTTACTCCCGACTCTCCTATTTCTTTAAAAGGAAAAGAAAAAATCAATGGAGATGAAGAGAGTGATAAAGATGATTTCATAGGATCTATTTCCAGAATCCTAGTTCCAAAATATTTTATTTCAATTACCTTGATAAAAAAGGACTGGAATTTGGAAATAGTTGCCTTGTTTGATACGGGTATAGACATTAATTGCATTCAAGAAGGCTTGGTTCTAACAAATTTTTTTGAAAAAACTAAAGCCAAAATTAGGTCTGCAAACGGATCACCTCTTGAAATTAACTTCAAATTATCTGATGTTCAAATAATAAATTCTTCTTTCAAAATAAATCAAGAGTTTTTACTTGTGAAGAATTTATCCAGCAAAATCATTTTAGGAAATCCCTTTATTCAGTCCTTAGTACCTTATAAGGTAACAGATAAAGGGATCTCTACAAAAATTCTTGGAGAGAAAATAACTTTCCAGTTCATCAAGAAAAATTAGCAGATTAACTTAATAGACTGTAAAGAAGCACAAATAAATTTTCTTGCTTAAGAAATTTTTTTCAAAAAGATTGAACAACATCTTCAAAATCCTATTGTTCAATCTAAAATCAAATCTTTAGAAAAAAGGATAATTAGCAATGTTTGTGCTGATCTTCCAAATGCTTTCTGGAATAGAAAATAACATATGGTAGAATTACCATGTGAAAAGGATTTTTTTGAAAGGAAAATTCCTACAAAGGCCAGACCAATCCAGATGAACCATGAACTTCTGGATTACTGCCGAAAAGAAATAGATGATCTCCTGAAAAAGGGAATCATCAGGAAATCGCAAAGTCCTTGGTCTTGCGCAGCTTTTTATGTCAATAAAAATGCTGAAATCGAATGTGGTACACCTAGGCTTGTGATAAATTACAAGCCTCTTAACACTGCATTGCAATGGATTCGGTACCCGATCCCAAACAAAAAGGATTTGCTAAATAGACTTTATTCGGCAAAAATCTTTTCTAAATTTGATTTGAAATTTGGCTTTTGGCAAATTCAAATAAAACCTGAAGGCCGTTATAAAACAGCATTTACTGTCCCATTTGGTCAATACGAATGGAATGTAATGCCATTCAGGTTTGAAAAATGCTCCCTCAGAATTTCAAAGGATTATGAGTGATATTTATAATCCTTACTCCAAATTTATCTTAGTTTATATTGATGATGTTTTAGTTTTCTCTGAAAACTATTGATCAACTATTTTAAACATCTCAATATATTTCTTGATATTACAAAAAGAAATGGTTTAACTGTTTCAAAAATCAAATACTCTCTATTTCAAATAAAAAATTGATTTCTTAGTCATCATATTTATCAAGGAACTATAACTCCGATTGAAAGATTAATTGAGTTTGCTGATAAATTTCCTGACCAAATAATTGACAAAAATCAACTTCAAAGGTTTTTGGGCTGTTTAAATTATGTCTCTGATTTCTTCCCAAACCTTTCCAATCTTATAAAACCTTTGCATGATCGTCTTAAAAAGAGTCCTCCTCCTTGGATTGACATGCATACAAAAATAGTTAAATAGGTTAAAGACCAAGTCAAAAGTCTTCCCTGTTTGCAAATTTTAAATCCCACCGCGCCAAAAATTGTTGAAACTAATGCATCAGATTTGGGTTACGGTGGCATTTTAAACCAAATTTTAAATGGCGATGAACATGTAGTTACATTTGCATCAAAACATTGGAATTCTGCACAACAAAACTATTCAACTCTAAAAAAAAAAATTTTAGCAATCGTTTTGTGTGTCCAAAAATTTCAATTTGAGCTTTTAAATAAAAAATTCTTAATTAGAGTAGATTGTAGCTCAGGCAAATCTGTTTTACAAAAAGATGTTCAAAATATTGCATCTAAACAAATTTTTGCCAAGTGGCAAGGTATTTTAAGTGTCTTTGATTTCGAAATTGAGCACTTAAAAGGTTCTTCAAATTCTCTCCCTGATTTTCTCACTCGAGAATTTTTACAAGGAAAATCCCAGCAAATATGAGGAAATCCAAACAATCTGACCCTCCTGATCCAAATAAGCGGAAACCCACCACTGAAGAAAAGGCCAAGCAAATAGCCACTTCTTCTAGCAAATCTAGACCCAAATCCTCATCATCGAGACCACTTCAAGATGATGATTTTCAAATAAAGGTCCTGCAAGCCTTAGCAGCCTCAATCCAAAAATCCCTCAAAATAGAGAAAAAATCTTGGGCTGATATAGCCGAAGAAGACCAAAAAGCTCAAGAGCTTATCCTGAACCAATCTGATATTCTAAAGGCCATAGCCAATCAGAAAAAATAAATTACCAAGGCAAGAACATCCAAATCCATAGTTCCAGCTACAACCAAATCAGTAGTCAAAATTGGTCCTAAACCACCTAACGCTACAATCAAATATATCAAAAAATCAAATCCCCAGAACCTGTTATACATAGAACCCAAATATTGGGCCTCCAACCCTTTAGACCTCATTCCAAAGGTCTTCCCAAAAAACTGGCATTTTGTGCTAAAATCTTTTTTGCATACCAGAGAATTCTACCAATATATTTTAGAAGACTCTGGTTCTGTGTTTATTGAACACCACAAAAGCAAAGAAAATCCAAATCTGATAACTCATTCGAGTTTCAGAATTCAGAAAATCATCACCTCACAAGAATAGGGCCTGGAACCATTCAAGGTGAGAAAATTTGAAAAACCTTTTCAAACAAATCTTATAGGGTATTCATATTGGGATTACCAGGAAGCCTGGATGAATACTTTATATTTTCAAAATAAAATTAATAAGCATTCTTGGCTGATTTTCTTTCTTTGCAATGCCAAGTATCAAATTCCCAGTTGGTTTGTAAGATGGTGGTACATCTTCGGACCAATTGAAGAAATCCTTTTAGCAAATATAAAAAAGGGATGGGAAACTTTTCATGATAATTTTAATTATGAAAATCAAGGAAAATTTCCTGTCTTTTTATAATTTTTTCTCAGAATTGGCCTTCCTTGGTGCTATTTCTGGGAATATCAGTTTGCCCAAAATCTTGAAGGAAATTATCCAATTCTCCAGAGAATTGGTTCTGTCAAATGGTGGGCAAAATTCAAATACTTTTATATGGCGGAGGAACCTCAAATCAAAAAATGGTTCAAAAGGCATCCTGAGTTCAACAAGGATCCAAGAAAAGGAACTAACCAGTTCCTCCAAACCAAATCAAACTTCATGGCTGCTCTTGCGACAGCCTCAAATCCTGACGAATGGCTCTCCAAATTAGAAGACATTCGTACCATGATGAAATCTAAAGCTGAGGTCTAATCTCAAGCTTCAAGCAACTCCCCTGCAAAGTCTCAACACTCAGAAGAATTTGAGGAAGAAGAAGAAGAAGAAGACTATGCTCAATTAAATGAGGATGACTGCTATGACATTGACCTTGAAGAAGTTAGTCCCGAAGATCTAACCTAAGCCATCAGATGAGAAGACTCAATCTGAAGCCGTTAGATGCAAATACCGGAGTCAAATCCAAAAGTGTCGGCATCAGAAGATAAATTCGGCAGCTGGTGGAAGACTGCATCATTGGATTCTCCGACAAATCAGTTTGCTTTCTGTCACTTTTCCTCTTTCGGTGACAAAAGTCAAATTTACTATAGCACTTTTACTGTTTATTCACAGGTAAATACTGTAGAAGTCTACTGTAGAAATAGGAACCAAATATCTGCTTATAAAAACAGAATCCCAAATGTAAGAACCAAGCGTTCAGAAAGCCTCACTATAAGCTCTCTGCTTGCTGGTTCTCTTCCTCCTCCCCTAGCTTTGTAAGTTTATGTTTTATTAATAAAATTTTTTGTCTTTCCAACCATTCAAAGAAAGAAATATTTTTTCCAACAAGATCCATATAAAGATAATATTTTTCTTGGATATTTTGCCTTTCCTGACCTTTGTATTTGTATAAGAACCAAGTTCTTTGATGAAGGAATCTGTCAGAATAGAATTCCTTCCTCAAAGATTCTTTGTCAATAAGCATTCTTGCCTGATTTTCTTTCTTTGCAATGCCAAGTATCAAATTCCCAGTTGGTTTGTAAGATGGTGGTATATCTTCGGACCAATTGAAGAAATCCTTCAGGCTTCCTGGTAATCCCAATATGAATACCCTATAAGATTTGTTTGAAAAGGTTTTTCAAATTTTTTCACCTTGAATGGTTCCAGGCCCCATTCTTGTGAGGTGATGATTTTTTGAATTCTGATATATATATATATATATCTTTTAGTTGACACCATTTTTAAACTTTGAGGTATTGTAGCAATAGATTTATAAGGACTAAGATTGGTGTCGATCATTAGTTCTTAAGTTGTATATTTATCTCTTAGTTGATATCATTTTGAAATTTAAAAACATTTTAGCTAATAAATTTACGAGGACTAAGACTTAGTATCAATCACAAACTCTTATAATTGATATTTTTTTTAATTAACACTATTTTGAGATTTTGAGATAATTATATTTATTATTATTAGAAGATTTTTTTTATCTTATTATTGAGTTTATTATAAAGAAATTGTTAGGAACTGACTTAAAAAATAACATGTTTTACTAAATTATGCTTTTAATGCTATTTTTCTTATTACACTTTTACATTAGTGATTATATTTAAATAGTTGATAATATATTTAATCATGAAGGGTCTTGTATCAATAATAATATAATTACCACTATGATTCAATATTGTTAATTGCTTAAGTGTGATTTGTGTTTCAAGTATTATCTCTTGAATGATGTATTTTCAAAATTATAGTCACGTGTTCTAAATTTTGTATTTAGGTTAAGAGTCATTTTCATATAAAATATTTTAGAATAAATTATTTATGATTAATGTTGCTTAAGTGAAAGAATGTTAGAATTTTTATATAAGTTATCATTAATTATAAGTATTCTATTTTTTTAATAAAACTGACTGAACAATAATTTAAGATATTTTTATTTTTTGAAGTCCAATTTGTTAAAGTAATTTGTTACTTAGATTTATGGATACTTGATTATAAATTAATATATTTAGTAAACATTTATTTTTTACTTTCACTTTAAGCTATTTTTTCAAATATCTTCAGTGACTTAATAAAGCTTAACATGAACTCTAATGAGATTAAAAAATTACCAACATATACAATGATCATAGAACACTTATATCCAGGTTTCTTTATAAAAACACAATACCAAATAGTCAAGTTAAGTTAGACATTTATACACTCAAGTTTGAACTCATAAAAAAATAAATGAGTTCGAACTTGAGTTAAACATTATTAAGTTTAAATAATTCAAATTCAAACTTGACCCTTACTTCAAAACAAGCCTAAATAGGTTTATATAAACTCATTTGAATAATATGTTATTCGAATTTGAGTTTGAACTTCCAATGAAAATGAATTTAAACAAATTTTCATAACCTTATTTGAATAGTGTGTCATCTCACCTAAAGTTGATCATTTAAAATTTTATCTTTTCTAGACAAATCAGATATATTATCTTGTAACTTTTGATGATATAATAAATTTTTTTCATTCATTTTTTTTTCCTTAGAGTTTAAAATTTTTCAAGTTAAATTTTTTTATATTTATTAAGATATTCTAATTGATTAATATAAGTATTTAATACTTATATATTTATAAAAGGAATTTTTTTCCAACAGCTATACACCCTAAAAGAAACAAATTAGATTATTTCAATCATTTGATTGATGTTGAGGCAAATCATAACATTCCCCAACTGTTAAGGCACTGTATAATAATAATAATAATAATAATAATAATAATAATAATAATAATAATAATAATAATAATAATAATAATAGTTTTATAATGAATGATAATTTTATTTTGGTGGAAATGAATGATGCATTTAATTAGCTCATAAATCCAAATATTTTATCTCTAATTTATGGCATATCTTAATTTCAATAAAATAAAGTGATAACTCAGAGATTTTTATAACATAACTCAAAATTTAAGTGGCTTTTGTTCGTCTACTTTTGCTGATGGTTAACAAAACAAGCTAATCTTTAATTAATGCATGGGCAGAACTTCCACACCCAACTATTTTTCAGAGGTTTGGATATTTTACTTAATATTTATACTAAATTATGTCATATATAACCAAAATGATCTTATAGTTCGTTAAACTTTATTTATTTATACATAATTTCACCCTATTAAAATGAATTATTTTAACAACATTCTATTATTTTATTTAATTTAATTTTATTAACCAAATCATTATAATTATATTTTGCCTTTTGAATCATATTAATCATATTTCTTTACTTAATAATTTTTCAATATAAACTATACAACTATTGAAATATATATATTACATATATATTTATATTTCTATTATAATTAGAATATTACATATTTTGATGTTCAGATTCAATTAATGATAATAATAATTATTATTATTTACCAAAAAAATGAAGTGGAATATATGTTTATGTAGAGCAAGTTGTCCAAATTTATGTAACAAAATATTATATCGTACTATGTATATTATGGCAAAAAGAAATTGTTATACTTCATCTGTGTCCATATTAAGTCATATCAATATTTTCAATATTTTTATTTTTTCAATTTAAAAAATAGTTGGCTAAAATGAAAATTTCCCTACCATTTTGATTAAAATTTTCAAATAAGAAAAAATAAAATATTATAAAAGAGAGAAAAAAAATTAAATGCATTAAGCATTAATTTTCTTTCATCATTAAAGACACCTTTAGTAAGTAATTTGAATGTTATATAAGTTATTAAATGAATCTACAATTAATGGTGAAGTTTTGATATAAATCTTTTATACTTATATGGGTATCAATTGATCCCCTCCCATAATGATTTAAATCTTAGTAATTAAATATTAGTATTTAAAAAAATTATAGATTTTAAAATGAGTTGTAAAATTGAATTTCAAATCTTTTATATCTATTAAGTTAAACTTTATAAATTTGCTCCATCATCCTATATTTTATAATAGCCATTGATTTTCATTTGAAACTTAATTTTTGATCCTATTTTTAGTGCATATAACATTACTCTATTTTTTAATATGTGATTGTGCTTTTAAAAGCTTCCAATAATTAATTATAAATAATAATTCTAAATGAAAATTTATTTTTAAATCTAGATTACAAAGAGATAAATTTAAAAACTTATATTAATTCCACTTTTCTATTTCTTTTTTTTTTTCTTTCTCCATTGCAGATCATTTATGATAAAACCAATAGGCTTCAACAGATTGATATAGGGTTTTTGTACCCCTTCTCCGGATACGGTGGGAAAAGGTATTTAAAAAAATATGTAAAAAATTATTTTTTATTTATTATTTTTAATAATAATAATAAAAGAAGATAAATCATTATATATATCTATCTATATAAAGATGAAAGATTAAATCTTAAATATAACGGGAGGTATAAAATCTTTAAAAAATGGTAAATGTCATTTAAATTAAAAATTTTCGACTTTTTTACTTCTTGTTTTGATGTATGAAGATAGATGGAAATAAAATGATAAAATATTAATTTTTATTTAATTTGACTAAAAAATAAATAAAATATTTTATTAAATGATAAAATTGCTCATATTGCAAGTTAACAAAATTATCTAATATCTAATAAGTTTTACAAAAAGGAATGGATTCTCTCTATTTTCTAAAAAATGGATTAGGTGAATTTCAAGTATAGATAAATATAAAATTTTTTTGTTTAAAATTATGAATCCTAATAAAAAAAGTAATATGTCTTAAAATAAAAAGTATTTTTATTTCTTTCCTTAAAGAAAGGATAATTTTAAATTATAAAATTTTTTACCCGTTTTTGTACCTATTGGTTGAGAAATTTCTTTCCTAATTTCTGAGCTACTTATTCAACTTTTTTTCCCATCCTGTAGCATGACTAGAAAAAATGACCCCCTGGGTTTCGATATATGATTACTTCCTAAAAGAATACCACGATAAAAAGCTTTCCATAGAATTCAGTGATTAGAAGTTAAATTGTATTATAATCTCCTTGTCAAATTTTTATATTTGAAACTGCTTAACAATATTATCATAAAAAATAAGTTATAGTATATTATTAATATAATAATATATTAATATACTATTAGATTTAATTATACATTAAATTTATTTTTAATAAAAAATAAATCTAATATATTATATAATAATATATCAACAATAAGTACACTATAATAATCCCGCTGATCATTATCATTGATAAAATTACTATATATGACATTCTCAATGTATTTATCTGAATTATTATTCATTATACTTCATTTCGACATGTTATTTATTTATTTATTTATTTTGCCGAATGAAGACAAGCTATCCTTTACTCCAATATAAAAGCATCCCGCCTCTGTATCGTGTTTTTTTATTTTTCTTTTTAATTTGAAAATATGTTACTTTGATAGTGTTAGGGAATTAATAATTTAAAAAGAAAATGAATCTGATATATTTTTCAGGAAATGTATCGGATAAATTTGGAAGAAAGATAAATATAATTTTTTTATTTGAAATGATGAGTATTAAAAAAAGTGGTAAAATTGAAAATAAAAATTTTATTTTTATTTATTTAAAAATGATAAAAAATAAAAAAAAAGAGATGATTTAAATTCAATTTAAAAACTATAGACGAAAGATGTACACATGTTATAAGTCGCAAGAAATTTGTCAACTTGCGAAAAATGAAGAGCATACTATTGGGTTTTTTTTTTGAAAAAAAATAAGAAATAAATATAAGTCGAGTTTGGATAACATCAGCAAGAACAGATCAAGTATTTGAGGAAGGGGTATATGGAACTGGTGGACCCTTGGAGAAAGATCAATGCTATAGTTTCCAAGCCAATTTGCATAATAGAGGCAGATTGTGAAATTTAGATGGAAGATGTAGATCGATGATTTTTAGAATCTACCAATAAAAATTATTTTTGAAATAAAGAGTGTATATTATAATATTTGATATTGACAAGGGTTATTGAAAAGGTGCTAGAATCACTCAAAATTCGTTTCAGTGACTTATACTCTAACTTCAATGATAAATATAAATATTCTACAAAGTATTTGGAAGGATTCTTATCTTATATTCTTCTAAATGTTTTGTAGAATTCTTGGGCTTATAATAGAAATGTGGACATAAATTCCTAGAAATAATTCTGATTAATTTTATAACCTTTTAATAGCAGTGATAATGCTAGTCAATATGACGATATATACATTTGATCTTAGAAATTTTCTTTTTGATGGAAGGTGATCTATCTCAATAATAGAATCCAAGACATCGCTTAAATATTTTAAAAAGTTAGTAAAAGTGAAATTTATAGATGGAGAGCACAAAGCTTATAGATAATTGTTGATACACCTTTAGTCATAAGTTTTGGTGGTATTACAATACTTTGTAAGTTTTGGCAATTTCATAATACATTGTAACTCTTGTGACTTTTGATTGTTGATGACATTAGATGTTAGTTGTCAATAAAAACTGGCATTGGTAAATGCCTGTTGTTGTTGTTAATAAATATTTATAATTTATTATAAGTTAGGTAGTTGATAGTATACCTTAAGACATTGGTTAGGTAAAAAAAATTGGTGTTGTTTATATTTTTTTTAAATATAACTTTTGCATCCTAACATTTTTTTAACAATGGGTACTATTTTCTCAAACAACATTATCAATTTTTTGTATCTTGATATTTTTCTAACAATAAGTTTTAAATTTTCAAATAACATTATCAACATTGAAATGTGATAAATTCTTGTGTGTTGAAGAGATCTACACTATTTTCCTTATGTTTGAGTACTATAGAAAATTCTATAAACATTAGTTATCTATTCCTTGTAATAATAAGTAAAATATGAGTAAAACACACCCATTGATGTTGTATATTTAGAAACATTTTGAATATTATAATCATGGTAATAAGATAAAACTACAAATATCTTTTGCTGATGATCATTTATTTAAGGGCTAAAGATAATCGTGGTTTGATGGGATACTTATGACATATGATTTGAAGCTTTTCTAAACATGTATTAAGAATATGTATATTGTCCTTTTATACCACCTAAATAAAAGATGAAGTAAAAGATAAATTTATATACAATGTCAAAAAAGACATTGATTGTTAAATATAAATTGATATGTATCGATTTTATATCTCATTTCAAAGTTAAGCTTTGAGTTTAATTGACTTTCAAAGGTTAATGTCAAAAATTTGGGTAGTTCTCAATATCTTTTATATGTCATTTTTGGTAAATATTTTCCATTTATTATAAATCAGATGACTAGTGTTATATCTTTATATATCAGTAAGATAAAAAAAATTGATATGGTTTATTCTTTTTTTAATTTTTTTTGAGTTCAACTTCTATAACCTCACATTTTTCTAGCAATGGATGCTAATTATCTCAAACATTTATCAACTTTTTACATCTTGATTTTTTTAACAACATGTATTAATTATAAATCATTTTTCTAGCAATATTATTATCATTGAGTAAAAAATATTATACAAGAATATTACAATTAATAATTTGATAAAATTTACAAATTGTTATACATTATATATTTTTTATAAAATAAATACTTACACAAAAATTACAATACATCTTCGATAAAGTTTGTAGCATAGCCATTTATTTCTCATGCTAAAGAGATTAAAATTCATATTGTAAATTCTCATTTGTTAAAGGGATATGACCTATTTTTCTTGTTGAAGTACTCCATCAAATTCTGTAGACATTAGTCATCCATTCTTTGTAATATTGGGTGAAATATGAGAACAACCTACACTATCTGTGTTGCACAATTAGAAATGCTTCGAATATTATGATTATGAATTTTTCATTAGATTATGGATATCTGATGATTTTAAAAATCTCATCTCAGCAAAAGATAATTGTGGTTTAATAGGAAATTTATAACAATAAAATTTGAAGTATTTTTTAATATCTAGTAAAGATAGGTATGTTATCCTCTTATACGACTTAAATAAAAAATGAAGTGAAATAAAAATATATAGAAAACTATAAAAGTTAGTTATTAAATCAAACTCGACATATAAACATTTTCTATATGTACAATGAGATGATTTGAATGACTTTTAGATAATGGTTATTAAATACAAACTAACATCTTATATTTCACCCTAAGTAGAGTAAGCACCTTTTAACATCGATTAAATACGAAACTGACATGTTAACTAATCGCTCTTAATAATGGCACATATCAAATGCATTTTTGGATGATTCAAGAAAAATGCCAATGTTTTTTGTTATGTTGTTAAATTTTAAATGTTGATTAGCATTAAAATTGACGTAATAAGTTCCCACTAATTTTATAAATATCATCGCATCAACATAGATATAAATTATAATTAAAATCTATTATTTTAAAGTTTTATATAATTTCAAAAACCTTATTACGTCAATGATCGATGTTAATTAGCAATTCTAGTATTGTATAACAAAATAAAAACATAAGTTGCCAACACTTTAGTGACATAGTTACATCCACTCTTGTTTTAGGAGTTTTATTTTACGTTATGTTTTGAATTCGAGCCAAAACCTTATATGTGCACACTAAGTAGATTATTATTTTTGCCATTGTCAAAAAAATAAAAAAAATAAAAACATAAATTGATGGATGTTGGTTGCAGTTCCTTTTATTTATTCATACATTGATATAGTTATAATTTGTTGTTTTATCTTCTTATATAGTAAACATAACATTTAATTATTTATTTATAAAATTATTAATTATCGCATCCCTTAAATTTTATAATTAGCACTATTAATAATTTATTTTTATTATAATTATTCACCCTTTTATTTACTTATAATATTAAAATGAATGAAAAATATTGAAGTTGATAGTTAAATTTTACTTTAATAATGTTAAATACATATTTTTTTTATTATATTCTTCTTTTTCATAATTTGTTTTAACATTATATATAAAAAGGTGAATAAATAATTATAATAAAAATTAAAAATAATATTAATTATAAAATTTTAAAAATTTAATAATTGTCATTTTTATAAATAAAGGAATAAATATTATATATACCCTTTTCATATTTAAACATTTTCTCGTGGATCTCACCATATTTAAATTGTACGCGCACATTTAACACGGTGTTGTCCTTTCATCAAGATATTTGAAGGTAGGAATAAATTTATCCTCTTATTTCTGGTAACACCAAATGGGAGATTGGCGGTATGTTTTGTTATATTCTTGTTTTTTATTTTAAAAAATTATTTTTAAATTTTTTAAACTTTAAAAAGATAATGAATAAATGATATTTAATGTAATAAATACGTAAAAATTTTATTTAATTATAATTTTTTTTAAATAAGAATTTCAGAAATAATTTTTAGAAATAGATTTTAAAAGTAGTTTGTCAAACAAAAACTTGTATTTTTAAAAACTATTTTTAAAAACAATAACAAACAAATCCTCAACATCCAACTTAATTTTTTCCTTTCAGACTAGAAATTAGCGTTATTATTTTTTCCAATTTCCCTTCCATATGGGTAAATATGCCGAAAAAGAAATGCCCTTCGACCCCACTTGAAAATATCCTTGCACCCATATCTATATATCATTTTATAACAAACACCTCCATGAAACATGGCACATAAGTTTAAGTCACATGTGTTATTTTTAACCATTTGATAGGGCGGTGGTCAGAGACAGACACTAGAAAGGGCTCCAATGCGAACGCGTCCAGTTGAATTTTATTATTACCTTTGCAAGGGAGACTGTAGACCACAGTGTCCATGCGGAAAATGAGAAATATAATTAATAATCCGTAGCATCCAGGACATTGGCAAAACCTGAGGTCCAACTCTAATATTCAAACAAATTCCACAACCATAATCCATCCAGCTGCCCATGCCTCCACCAAATTTTGGCACCACATTCCCTGCTCTTGTCCATAATCATGAGCCATCCCATGTTATGGGATTTCCGTTTCATTTGATACAGAGCCTCCAGTATTGGCTTTCCCAGCACCCCTCTATAGTATCCTTCCGCTGGAGTCCCACTCAATCATGGGGCTCCACCTGGCCCTTTCCCTTCACCGCTATCTCCGCCTACATCGCCGCCGCTTCTTCCCTCCACCATATCCTCATCATCTGCCGCCGCCGGCGCCCTGTTCCGTTAGGTCCAATCCCGGCCATTCACAGCCTCACCATGGCCTTGATCTCTGTCATCATTTTCTTCGGTATGCTCCTATCTGCCGACGCCGAAATCAGAGACACCCGCTGGCTGTGGCGGCGGACAAGAACATCCTCTTTGGAATGGTTCCTTTGTTTCCCACTTGGGACTCGTCCCTCCGGTCGAGTCTTCTTTTGGTCCTACGTTTTCTACCTCTCTCGATTCCTCCACCTGTTCCGAACATTTTTTAACATTCTCCGTCACCGAAAGCTCTCATTTTTCAGGCTATTTAACCACTCTATTCTTCTGATAATGTCATTCCTCTGGCTGGAGTTTTCTCAGTCATTTCAGGCACTGGCCATCCTGTTTACGACTCTGATCTATTCGGCGGTGTACGGTTACAGATTCTGGACGGAAATTGGGTTGCCCTGCAAGTGTTTTAGTTTCACCGTGAATTGCCAAATGGTGCTCTTGACTTGTAATTTGATTTGT
Source organism: Sindora glabra (assembly GCA_020226215.1). NCBI lineage: Eukaryota > Viridiplantae > Streptophyta > Magnoliopsida > Fabales > Fabaceae > Sindora > Sindora glabra. The sequence goes on from CM035230.1 coordinate 83,558,380, forward strand.
CATATTGGGGTACTTTCGTTGCATTTCATGAGGGGTGGCTGCAATGGAATCGGAGCTTGGGTCTTCAATTCCGTGCTGAATGCTGCTATTATGTTACTGTTTCTGAAGTTCTACGTGAACGTGCATTCCCAGAGGAAACTTGATGTTGCATTTAGTGCTCCGTCAAAGGCAGGCAATTTCAATGGTAGAAAAGAGGACCGTTGAATTGGTTTGGTTTTCTGTCAGATTGAAACACGCATGGAGTTTTCTCCGCCGCCCATTTTCTCTTAAAATCTGGCTGAAGAGGTTTGATTTGCCTCTCCGTTCTCCCTCGTTAAGTGTAAAGAGGCTATGCATACAATTTCTGTGAAGTTTTCAATTAAAGAAAAACTGTTGTTTTGTAGAGTTTTTCAGTTTATTTCTGCTTGGTCATATTAAAAAATTAGATTTTTAATGTGTGTGGAGCTCATAAAAGTAATAATTATTTTTATTTATTAATGGAAGCATATAAAAATTTTTCAAGAAAAAGTGTAAACAGATAAAATGTTAAAAATAAATTTAGTATTTTGATTAATGTTCTTATATTCGGATTGATTATTAGTCCAATAAGACGAATAAATTTAGTTCGAAATGATTTTAATCAAGTTAAAGTAAACGGTTAAATCGATTATTATATTTTTATATATAATAAATTATATATTATATATATGTAAGTAAAAAATGAATTTATTTAATTAGTACAAGTAATATATTTTTAAAATATAAATAAATATTAATCTTATTATGATTATGAGTAATGTAGCAATAGAAGAAATAATTAATAGAGAAGTTGATATTAAAAATCAAGATAGCTGAAGAATAATATCTTCTAACCAAATTACAAAGCTATTATTTGTATGAAATTTATATTTTAGTGAGCTTAAAAATATTAGTAAAATATTATTTTTAATATATACTTTAATATAAAATAAATTCATATTGTAATAAATAAATAAATAATAAAGTTACAAATCCTAAAATATAAAAAATATAAACTAAACAAAATAGTTTAAGAGGTAATTGTATCTTAAAATATTTTATGATTGCTTGAAATGATATTTTAGTAATGATATAGTAATTAATATTTAGAAAGTACTTCAAATAATATAAGAGTCAATATAATTCAAAAAATTTCTTTCATTTTACTCCTTAAACATATAATAAATTTTTAAATTTAGGTAGGGTCTTTTTTGCATTACAATTTTGATTTGAAAAAAGTAAAAAAAAAAGAAAAGAAAGATTGAACTAAGTCATTAGATCACCTAAGTTAATGATTCAATTGATTTTTTATCATATTTGACCAAGCCAACTTAGGTCTTTCCCCAATCTGAATTTAAAAGTTTAATCAAGCTGTTTTCTCATCTAGATGCCAATTTGATCAATTGAACCAGTTGGACTAATTTGGATTTGAAAAAATTAATTTGGATGTTACGAAAATTTTTATATAGAAAAACAAAAGATTGAATAAATAGTTCAAGAATGAGTAAAATATATTTTCCACTAAATAAATGCAATAAAAAGATAGAAAATTTGACAATTACAAAAATTTTCTTTTGTGAAATTTATTAAAATATTTTACTGATTGGTAATAGAAATAATTTTATAATTTAATGATTTATTTTTTAATATTTTAATTAAATCAAATAAAAAAAGTTAATTTTTTACTTTTTTTTCATATTTTTTCTCGCAGTATCCAAATATACAATTAGTGACGATCTCTAGGTTGCGAGAAAAACATGTTATTTCGAGTCGAGGCAGGTAAGAAATTGTTTTCCTGTTCCCATTAGTCCGCGTGGGAAAGCCCAGTGGAATACAATTAATGGCAAATTATGGTCAAAACGAATGGTCTCAGAAAACAAATATGAAACATTGAAAACTCTACCCGCTGTCAATGTTAGACGCAAGAAATTAAGGGACCTTCCAGCTACCCTACTTTTTTGTTTTTTTTTCCTAACTGCCGTCGTTCGAATTCTGAGCTGACAAAGAAGCTTCCAAGCAGCCATGACCATGATCTTTGGCTACGCAAGAGTGAGAATTCTCGATATTCTAGAAGATCAAAAGGAAGGGTGCAAACTTTTCTCCAGATTTACTGGGTGCCCTCTTTATAAAATGGGTGTTGCTTGGATAAACTTCAAAGAAAAAAAGGAAGTTACGTGTTTTTCTACGAAGGAGGTTCGACTTATCCGGTATATTTGTCATTTTATAGAGTAAAAATTATATTTTAATCATTTTACCATTTTTATACACAACCGATTATCACCTAAGGAAATGATCGGAGAGAAATAAATTCAAAAGATGGAGATAATTTACTTTTATGATTATATTTATCTCTTTTAAAATATAAAATTGGTATATAAATGAGTAATTATAAATTTGTATTGAAAAAACAAGGAAAAAAATATGTCCATAAGAAAACGAGAGTTTATCACCTAAACACTATGCTTTTACGAGAAAGACTATGATACCCTTTGGAGTTTCAAACCTTGGGTGGTGTGGTATAATCTCATTCATGGAATGAGATTATTTAAGTCTTTGATAATTTCATCCAATAGATGAGATTGTGCCACACCACCCAGAGTTTAGAAACCTTAGGGGCACCTTAGAATTTTCCTACTTTTACAAGCATGATATAGTACAGTATTATATATACATGTTTAATCAGTTATTATATGAGATAAATATTTATATAAAATTATTTTATTTTTTTATTAATTGTTGTGTTATAGAAAAATGTATAAGCTTAAAATAATTAATTTAATTAAAATATAAAAATATGTAAGAAATTTTAAATGAATTTGAAGGAATAATTAGAAATTTTAAATGCCTTTCAATAACAATGTATTTTAAAAAATGATAATATATATAAATTAGAAATTTATACTATAATAATAAAAAATATTATATACTTTACTAATATGCTTACATAAATACACATATACATGTATTATGTGTGTATTTATTGATATATATATGTGGATGTTTGTATAAAAAATTATAATAAATCAGTTTAAAAATATAAAATTTAATAATTATTTTATATAAATTTTTAAAAAATATTATACACTATCTATGAGTAACATAAATATAGTCTAATATTTTTAATAAAAATATAAAAATATTAAATTAAAATATAAATATCAATGTAAAAAAATTTAATTTTAATTTTATAAGAAATATATATAAGAGAGATATAAGAGAGAAAAAATTAAAGAATTTTTTAATTTTAGTAATTTAAAATTTATTTTAATATTATTCTATTGATCCTTATTTTTTCTTTTATAAAATAAATAGCTTTACATAAAATTAGTCATCTAAAAGAAGACTTTTAGATAGGTTACATAATTTATTTGAAATCACCCAATATTTGGATAAGCCTTTATTATTATATAACTTATATTATATTATCGAGTCTTATATAATGTACCAAATGAATCTTAATTTTTTAATAAAATTTACAATTTACAACCCTATAATAAAATGATGGAATCAACTGAGACTAGTGCAGTGCGTATATCAATCAATAACTTTTCATAAAAATCTATTTCCTTTAAATGCATCTTTCTTATTTATTTCTTCCTCTACTTTCTCGCTTTGGCTTCCTTTTGTTTTTGCTTTCAATCCTTGCAAATCAATACCTTGCTTGGCTTTAATCTTCTCTAGAGAAATAACAATATCATCTGGATCTTTTTTTATTCTTACTTCATCCCCTCAAGCTTCTAGATAAATTAGGTTATAGACTTTCTTGAGCTTACTTCATTAATCTAAAACTTTAGGTATTATTACCATTTTCTACTTTTGATATGCCTAATGACCTTCCTCCTATTTATTACCTCAGTCCAATATATGTAAATGTTTTAGAAGAAGGTAATGATTCTTTTTTTTAACTAAAAAAAATCATTTTTACTTCTACTACAATTCTTACTTCTTCATCAATTTCAAAAAAAGGCTAGGGTCTTTAAGAATTTATTCCATCCAATTGATGATTTTTTAGCTTGGTTAGACTATGTTCAATGTTAAAAAGAAATATTTTGAAAAAAATTATGTATTTTTTATGTCATTCAACTTTTCCTTTTTTTTATCAAAATGCAATCTACCATTGCTAAGGTTTGTTTTAACTTTTTAGTCATCTACTACTAACAATTACCATTTACCTATAAGATACTAAGCTTATCCTTTTTTGATATTTTGGCCTTAATTAACTTACCTATTACAAGTGAGCAAGTTTATCCTCTTTTGGCACTAAAAAATTAAAAATTTAAATCTTTAATTAAACTTAATGTCAAGTCTTTTACCACTTGGCATTTCTAAAAATGTACATGGGTCAACCAAATACACTTGTTTTTTATATTGGGCACATCGCCTTTCTTTTTTGCTGGCTATGTAAACACATTTTTTGTGTTTCAACTTTGAAAATTCCTCTTTTTTACCTCTTATTGGCTGTAATTTTGAGTGAGGGCCAACCAATAGCTTTAGGTCAATCTATTTTGGCTAACTTTTTAAAAAAATTTAGCGTAATTGTAACTTACATGAAATCTTAGTAGCATTTTTCAAATTTAGGTAGTTCATTTTGAATCTTTCAAATATGACTTTTAGCCTATTTTTAGGGACTTTTTTACATTCCTTCCATTTATAAAAAAAATTGAAAAAAGCTCAATTTTTTGGTTCAAGTATGTACAGTTGACACTTTATCCAAACTATAATTTAACTTATATTTCAAAGCCTTCTATACTTGTACTACTTAAGGGTTAATAAAGTGGTTTTCCTTTTTTTACTTTTTAATCTTATAGTCCTTCATGGTTTATGGATGAGCCTAATTCTAAAATCTCATAATGTGTTGAAACTCGAGCATATTTCTATGCATTCGATACTTCAATATCATATTACTTTAGAAAAAGACCTCATTAATTAAAAGGCATTTACTTAATGCCATAACTTAACAATTTAATCTAATTTAAGGTTGGCTACTCATAACTCTTGCTCAATGCTTTTAAGAGTGAACCTTAATGGTTTCTAACTTACTTGTAATCAAACAATATAACTAAGATTTGTATAGTGCCTTCCGCCTACATAAGTTTTCCTATTGCCATACCTATACTAACATATTCTGGGATTAATGGTTTTATAGCACTCACAAATACTTTGACATGATCATATATGAAAAGTTAACCCATATTCTTACTGTACAGATTGTGGAAGCATTAAAAAAAACTATAAATATACATTATGCCAAGATCCTTGATTTTGAAAAATACTATAAAGTTGAATATGATTGTTATCACCTAAGAGTTGCTTGTATGTCAATAAAACCCTTAAGAGAAAGAGAAAAAACCATAATGCTTATTACAAATAAAAATAGTTCAAAACATATTAAAAGATTCCTAACATTGGTCCTCTAAATATGCCTCTTTTTAAACTAAAACTAATTCCTTTGTCAAATGCCCCTTTTAATATTTCAAAACATTTACCTTTAATATTGAAAAAAGGATTAACATTGACCTCAGGAATTACAATTGCCTACCATTGCCTATACAAATTTATAAAAGCTCATTTATTTATTGAAACATTACCTATGGCACAGATGCTAAATATGAAAAACCTTATAGCTATATAGGTAAATTTTATTTTTTATGACTTGAATATTTCTTATAATTAACTCATGTCTTAAATATTATTTTGTTGTACAGGCACTACTATTCTTATAGAGTTCTCAAGCATCACACTTAATTTTGCCTAACAAGAAGCTAAAGAAGCGAAGTTGAAAAGATTCCATAAGGAAATTGAGCAAATGATCGTAAAAAACAAGAAAAAAAATTCCTTTAGGAACAAGGAAGAGAAAGCATAGCCAAAAGAGCTCGTCTAAAATGGTTAGTAGTTAAGCAATTGATAAGCATTTAAAGAAAACAAGGGGAAAAAATTGCCACTAGTTAATTCCATGCTTTGTTCAAACCTTTTTTCGCCAACATTTTAACCCTTTCGTGGTTAAGAAATTTATCACACAACCAATTGTGCTTGGTGTTAATGCTATTAAAGAGACTCCCAATCTCAAGTAAGTTTATACTCTTCTTTTTTTAAATGATCTCGACTCTTTAATTTGTTAACTTGTATATTAACTTCTCACTTTAACTTATTTTCAAGAAAATATTGCTTCAATTCTCGCTCTTCTAACCACTCATTCAACATTTAATCTTATCCTTCAACTAACCAAATTAAACATTCAAATTCCTTCGATTAAGCTAGTGTTTAGTACTTCAACCAACCACATTAAACATTCAAGTTCTTTCGATTAAATAGGTGTTTGGTGGCTTATCCTCAAGTAGAGGTGTCCATGGGTCATTTTGTTATAATTTAAGCTAATTTTTTTAGATGACCTGCCCTTGTCGATATAACATTTTAAACACCCGTTATTAACTAATTTGAAATAGAAGACCGAAGTTAACTACACAAAGAGGTTTAATATGGGTTCAAATAGTTATTCTCAGTTTTGGGTTACTAAAAAATAAGGAAAAAAATAACTATATTTAAACAAAAATATAGATACACAATAACATAATTGCATCAAATAAAATAATAAAAAATAAAGTGAAAGTATGATAGAAAGAATCAAAGATCGAAAAACTTGAAATAAGGTGAAAATGTTATCATCAATATCAATATCATAGTATATTTGAGAGTTTTGAAAGTGAGCTCCAGAGAGAAGAAGATAATAAAAAAAAGATTTTAGTCTGTTTAAAAAAGAAAAAAATGATGTAGGAAATAGCTTAAGTAAAGGCATTGCATCGTTGCAATTTTAAGAAATCTTTAGTAGAAATGATGACATGTAAATAAGAAGTTAAACTTTCAGCACACAAACTCCAATAAAAGAACAAAATGAAAGCCAAGAAGCTTTCAACACAGGATATATTTCTAAGCCCAAAATGATGATGTGTAAGTAAGGAGTTAGATTTTTTGTTTAGTTTTTGGTTGGGAATGGTTCCTTCTAATTTAGAATAATGTCTTCTAAATAAGTTAATTATAATTGAACCATAAAAAATTGAAGTCAAATTTTAATTGTAATAATCTGGTCATTTACAATGAAGTCGATCGAGTTGTCATGGATTGTAAGATTTTGCCTAACCCTATCCTTGAGTCATATTGGCTCTCCTAATAAGTCAACGGGCAATGTTGAGAGAGTACAAGCTAAGTTAAATGCTATACTTAGCTCCAAAGGAAGGCCTCGAAGATAATATGATCATGGTAAAGTCATTTGTTGGTGGAGGAAGTGAAGAATTTGGTCTGAATTTAGGTGGTAGCATTATGCTCAAGAACCTTATTGGTTCGAGTGTGCTTGAGAATGTCGAAAGTGAAGAGAAAATTAAAAATAAAGCCTATGATAAGCTAGCCAAGTATGGTAAAAATAATTAAAAAATAGACCCTTTCATTGTTTTTAAGCATTTGATTTTGGATGGCACCTTACTACAATAAATTAATACTTGTGTTACAAATTATGCCATGAAATTTTAAAAATTGTGATAATTTTGTCTCTTGCCACTGGAATAAAAAAATTAAAAAATTTATATCACGGGAAAACTTTACTTGTGGTAAAATATTACTTGTGCCATGAATTAAGTTACTTGGAACACATTTCCTAGGGTAAAGTAACATTTGTATTACCGAAAAATTTTACTTATGCCAAAATATCACTTATACCACAAAATTAAGCTATAGGAGCATGTTTCTTATTGAAAAGTATCATTTATACTATAGAAAAATTTTACTCATAACAAAATATCACTTGTATTATAAATCAAGCCATAAGAATATATTTCATATGGAAAAGTATTACTTATACCATAAATTAAGTTATAGAAACACATTCATGTGATAAAGTATTATTTTTTCTATTATGCAAGTAAAAAAAATTTAACAATAACAAAGTATTACTTATGCTACGAACTAATTCTAAGAGTAAGATCATAAATATGTCATTTCTGTAGTAATTACACATATAAAAAAGGCTATTTATAATAAGTACAACATGTTACAATATAATAGACGATAAAAAAATATAAATATTTATATGTTATAGGTGTTTAGTAAATATCTAATTCATCACTTAAATTAGAAGCCTTTAACTAATTGACCGAATTAAACAATTATTTTAAAATTTTGATAAACAACTTATTTAATTAATTAACTAACCTTCCAATCAATTAGAATAAAAATATTATAGAATCTATTATTGTTAATTATTTAATTCATAAATCATATGTAAAAAGACAGAACTATCTATAAATTGTATAATTATGTACATTAATTATTTTTCTTAAAATAATAAAGATAGAAGTTAAATCCCAAACCTTAAGATATATAAGAAAAAGCTTAAATATTAAGCTCTTAAGCTTTTTTGTTTATATATGTATCAAATTTAATATCTACTAGAATATAAAAGTTTTTCATAAATAATAAATAATTATTTAACTTTCTATCAATTAAATTTATATAGTAAAATTAATATATATTAACAAAATAAATATTATAATATATTAAAGATTATTATTTAATTATTTAATAAATTTAAATTCTTTACTTATTAAAATTACAAATTAATAGGTTAACTTATACATATATATAACACATACATATATAACAATTTTTTCAATTCATTTTTTGGTATAATTTTCAAAATATCACTTAAATAAAAATAGATTGTTCAAAATATAAAACATTATAAAAAATATATTTTTTATCACATCACGTTATTCTTAAAAAATATGTTAACAAAGAAGATATATATTATGAAAATACTAAAATTATTATATTATATTTATAAATAGTATGATTTACACATAAGTTATAACAAGTTTTATTATAAAAATACATAACAACAAGTTTTATATTTATTACTGTCATATTAAAAAATTATTAAAAATTAAAATAATAATTATCTAAAATTATATACTACTTAATAATAATAGTAATTAAATTATTATATTAAAAATTTTAAGTAAATTATATTTAAAATAGTGATATATATAAAGTAGTCTAAAATTTCATTTTCATCCCCTATTAGTTTCAATTGTATTAATTTCATTCCTCATAGATATTTTGTATTAATTTCTTCTTTGTTACAACTGAGCTTTTTTCTACTCAGAATCAAAAAGGAAAAAAATCTAGAAGGATATAATTAACTTGTATCTCCTGTTAAGCTAAGAATTGGAAGTTATTGTCCAAGATTTTGAAGCTAAAGAGAAGCAAGATTTGACCTTAAAGGTTTGCAAGGGATGACTATGTTAGATAAATCCATAACTATAAGCCTCAAGTCTCTTATATTGTCTTCAGTTAAGGCATTTTTAGATATGATCGAAAGTATCAATAAAGTGTTGGCTATAAAAAAAAAGCTTGCTAGGATTTAGTTTGGTGTAAGGATGAATTAATTGAACTTTATTACATTAGCAAACAATAAAAAATTAACCTTACAGCCAAGCATCAAACTTGCTTGGACAAGATGGAAAAGAATGCCTAAGACATTGACAACCTCTAGCAACAAATCTTTAACTTTCAAAAGGAGCTTAAAATGACAAAAGGTTTGGAAGTCGAATACAAGGTGGATACTAAAGAAAAAAAAAACCTTTGTGTTGAGGAAAAATAATAACGAAAGATTTTAAGGCCATAAATAACAAGATTGCTAAGAAAGAGAGTAAGCACTGAGCTATGCAAGAATGAAGAAATACTACTGTAACTAACTGGCAAGGCCTTAAGTCTTCTTCTAAGCCATTTAAAATGTACTCATAAGTCGAAATGGTCTATTTTGTAATAATTTTGAAATAGTCTTTAGCCTATTTAGTCTATATAATTTTGAATATTTAGAACCATATTTTTCACATTTTTCGAATGAATGAAATTTCATTAAGTTTTTTTATATATTGATTTCATATATAATTAGCTTATGTAACTTCAAGTATTTACCATTTATAGTTTTAACTTTGCAATTTCAATATTATGCACTATGTAACTATTTCTATCAAAATAACCAATAACCAAATATGGTCCTTCCTTATAAGGTAATCATTTTTTCATAACTCGACTTAGTTTGCATTAGTAAGGTAATCTTCTAAACCAATTGCCTTTGTGTAAATTTCTTATTCCTCACGTATTTATTATATTGTACGGCCAATTTTTTGTTATAATGCACTAATGAATCCAAAGTATTTCATCACAATTCATTTAAGTCTTCTAATTCACAAAGCATTAATTTATAATAATCACCTTGCAACAACTTATTTTGTTTTTGCATCCTTAGAGCTTGCATTGTCAATTCCATAAGTAATACCACATCATACTAAAGACTAACTTATAAATAGTGGGTCCAATTGACCTCTTTGATGAATTTCAAATTGTTCGTAGCACATTCTCTAAATATAGGTGTCAATTCCTGGGATATGGACCGATATGCTTTTTTATCAAAGAAATAATTATTTTGTTAACAATTTCAATTTGGTCATTAATTCCACTATATGATTGGTCCTAAGAACATAAGAAACTATCAAAATTGGCTTGATTTCTGGTGCTATAGGTTTCCCCAATCTATTGGTGTATCCAATAACATGAATCCAATATCTCCCACTGTGTTGCATTGCTTCTTTCTTATAAGATCATATGATTAATCTATGTTTAAGATACAACAACAAAGTTAAATAGAAAAAAATATATAATAATGCACAATCTCAATTAAAATAAAAAAGCACTACAATTATAAGGTTAATTTATGTTTAAGACACACACACACAAGGTTACATGAAAAAATATAATTTGTAAGTAGGAAATTATAGATTGATTTAAATGCTCAATAGATTTTCATTAGTAATTTTTGGCTTCGTCTTCTTAAACTAAGGAAACTAACATATATAAGGTTATATAATCCTTAGAAGAGTAAGTAACTAAGGAAAGATATGCATGTCACTTTGAAAAAAATGACCAATCACATAAGACAATATAAATTATTAAAGAATTTATAAATTGAACATATAATGGGATAACAACTTTGTAAATAATAATAAATATTCTTACAATGCTAAAAAAAAGAATCAACTATAAGAATTCATAAGGCAAATTGCTAATAAGGTTCTATATATAAATACTAATTAAAAGCAAAAATATTTACAAATAACAATAAGTAAGGAACAAAATTGGAAAAACATTGAAAAACATTAAAGGAAACATCTACTAATTTCAATAAAATTAAGGCCAATGAAACTCATACTATATTGATGAAGTACAAACTTCTTTTTCTTACTAAATTGTCAAGTTATATGCTTATATGTCTTTCATCATCTATAAATTAACTTAGTTTTCTCTACTTATAATTTATTTCATTGCAAATCATTCATCATATCAAGTATGCACACAATAATTTATTAGACTAGAAACATGAATTATCTTAAACTATACCAAAAAAAAAAAAAAAACTCAAACTTAGACTCTATAATTTAGGAAAACAAAAACAAAAATACAACTTACCTCCATTACTTTAAGTTTGAGGAATAAGATGAAACTTCTAAATGGAAGGGTCTATTCAATTTTAAGAATGCAAAAAGACTAATGGGATATTGGTGGAAATTCCAATGAAGGATGGGAAAATTATTTTGGAAATTTTATTTAAGGTGTAATGGTAGAAATGTAAATTTAGAATATCAATTAGGATTAGTTTTTTTGTTCTTTTACCTTCTAATTTGCCTTTTCAATTTTGAGAAACTAATTTTAGCCTAATAATAGGTTGTAAGGTTTCAACTAAATTTTTCATAACAATTTTTTTCACTACTCTCCCCTTATGTTCTTTCTCATATTCTCAGCCATTTTTGGAAGAATTAAATTGAACATAACCATATCTAATATTTCCACACACTAATCCATAATTAGCATATATGCATTTTTCACACACTACTCCTATTCTCATTAAGCCCTTCCAATATACGCACATTAAAAGAAAAACAAACACATACTTAAGATGATAGGATAAATAAGATCTTGCATGATAGTCCTAATAATCAAATAATTGAACAAGTGGTTGTATTTTATAGTGCAATAGAACTCTACAATAACAAATATTATGTTAACAAAAATACTATGAAGCAATTAATGTCTTTGTTGCAAAGTAAGCAAAAATATCATCAAATGGTTAGTTTAATACATGCATATTCTTGTAGTTATGTTTTTTGAAACAGAACAAAAAAGATGCCACCAAACTTCAAATATACTACAATGCCCTTTCTTTTATCTTGAAATTGCAACATTATGCTCAGGAAACTTTCTAATGTTTCACTCAATATTTTTACTATATATTTATGTCATTGTCAATGAAATGTATCTAGATTAGTAAAAGAAATGTTATACCAAATAAGATACATCATAAATCAAAATGTACATTTCTAATAGTTGTTTCTGTAAAAAAAAATCACCTAAGCATGTTCTCCATCATATTTCTTTTCATAGGTAGACTCAATATCCTAGAACTTGTTTAGAATTTCAAATACACTTGTGCTATCTTTTGATAGCATGAGTATCATAGGAACACCAAGAATAAAATTACACATAAGAAGGTGCCATACAATACTGGTAAGCAATGCCTATAAGGTTACTTAATGGACAGGTCGAACCAGACTGAATTAAAATCCATTTAGATAGACCCCTTTTTAAATGGGCATGTTTTAACTAATTTGGTCTAATTTTCAAGCTCATTGAATTGATTTAAGGACTAGTCTTTTTTATTTTTAAAATTTTAATTTATATTTCATATTTTATTATTTATTATTATTATTATTTTATTTTATATTTATAATTTTTTATTTTTATATCCATTAGTTTTATTTTTTTATTTTTATTTTTATTATGTTTAATTATTTTGAATATCTATGTTTAATTTTTTAACAATAAACTTATATTTTATATTAAATTATGATATAAAAATAATTAATAAGTTACTTTTTAAAAAATATAAATATTATTTAAATTATTAGACATAAAAAATTAAAAAAATTAACTCATTGAGGCTCGTTGACTAGCTTAATCTGTCTAGTCTGTGGCCCACATAAACCAAATCTATTTAAAGTCTTTTTTTAATGGGCCAAGATTTTTTAATTTAGTTTTTAAAAAGCTCATAGATCGATTTGTTTAACTCGCGAGCTTTAAGTCTGTTAAAAATCCCTAAATGTAAAAGCTATTTTGTCATAAATAGGAATAACAAAATAAATTTGATTAATAATCTTCCCAAGGTAATGCAAATCAAACCAAAGGATACATCATTGGTACTTAAAAATTTTAGAAGGAAGAACAATTTCATCAATTACTACAACGATTCACAAGTTCTTGAGATGCAATTATAAATGAGAAAAAAGGTAGGTGTTTTATTAAGGAGCACAATTGCACCATTTTTCCAAACCAATACAACATTAACTCACTTCTTCTAATTGAGACTGAATTCCTAAAGGTGATATAGAATGTGTTGGCTACTATTTAGAAAAGCAATTTTGAAAATTGATTTGATTAGAGAATGAATTTTAAAAAAATTATTTTTTAAAAAACTTTAATTAATTTTTTTTAAAATATAATGCAACAAAAATAAATATGATCAAATCCTTATGATCATATATATATGTATATTATGTGGGGAATTCTATGTTACCTCATAGGTTTGGAATCCATGGGGATGTAGCTAAATCTAAGTCATTAGATGAATTGAACAAGTCAATGGCTTCACTCATTCAATGGCTTGTATTTTGCCACATACCTATGGGTTCCAAACCCATTGGGGTAACATAGAAAGCACCATATTATGTTAAGAAGATTACCTAGTGCTATTGAAGAAGATGCCAATATAAGATCTTTAGATTATCCTTTACAAGATCTTCCAAATTATGTCTTAAGGATGAACATATAAGATATGAGCCCTTTGAATACTATATAGAAAGAATAAAAAAAATGTCAAAATTAATAAATCCAAACTTAAGCACCAAGAACAATTTAAAATATAAATTATTCACTTGACTTTTCGAACTTGATGAGGACATAGGAAAAGGCATGATGGAAGGTAGCATGGAGGCATCCAAGAATTGGGAGGACCAATGACAAGAGCAAGAGTCAAGAAAGCCAAAGAATCTCTAAATCAAATGGTGGCAAATTTGATTAAGGGAGGCTCCAAAATTGAAGGCCTAGAATGGGATGTAGAAGAGCCCAAATTAATTTGTTACATTTCAATTGAAGACCATGAGAACTAGAGAAGGTTGCATCTCATTTAGTTTTTTATTTATTTTTACTCAAAATAATTGATGTAATAAGGCTTCGAGGCTGCATTTTGTTTAATCCTTTTTTTTTCCCATTTCTTAAGCTAAATAAAGGTTGTAATCAGATTTTAAATAAGTTGTACTTATAGCACGCTTAAGCTTTTTTCCTTTTATTTTAGTTTTAGTTTTATTATTTTTAGTGGCTTTATTTATCGGGCTGATTGGGTTAATCTATGTTAGATTCTTACTAAGCCTAGTGGTAAGAGATGTTATCATATAAAACATGTTTGAACAGCATTTGGAAAGAATAATAGAAATTTCATAATTGAGTATATTGGCTTGTGAGACTTTATTCTCTAGGGTTCTTGAAAGAATTCATTTCAAACTTATCAAGAGTATCGATCTTTATGGCGTTCCTTAAGGCTTATCAATTCTTTGAATTGTAGTGCCTCTTTTCATCCTTTTCTCATAATGTATCCAACCTAGAAAGATCCAAATCAAATCATGGCAAGAAGAATCGCATCATTTGGTCTTTAGAGCTCAGTTCTAGAGTTGGAAATCATTTAATTTCCTGCAGAACTGGTTAATTTTTCTTTCATTCATATCTGGAGTTTCACGCACCCTTTTTCGGTGTTTCTTAAGCTAAAATTGAAGTTTAGAATCTCTTCTTTCTTATCATTTTGGAAACGCTACAATCCAAGTTATGTAGCTTAAGATGTTTTTTGTTTAGAACTCAATTTTGTTTTGCATTTTGGGTAACCTTAAACCCCTAAATTCTATTTACTAAATTCAAATTGTGCAATTTCTGTTTATTCCTAAATTCTATTTGGAATCCATTTTAACTATCTGCTCAAAGTCAATTTGTGCTTCTAATTTTCTATTTCAGTTTTGTGCATCTTCTTCTTCCCTAGGGCAACGTCACCTTCTTACTTGTTTTGGTTCAATTTTTGAGTAAATTGTGTTGCTGCATTTGTTACCTTGTTCAGATTATCATTCTGGTTGTTTGTTTTCTTCAATTTCTTATTTAGTTCATAAAATTCTGCATTTGTGTTCTTAGTGTTCATCCTATGTTCATCATTGTTCATGAACTTTAATCTTTTCAATTCATGTGCCTTAAGTAGTATGTTGTTAGTGTATTAAGTAATAGCTTATTTTGTTGGGAATTCTATCTAGTTTCATTCTCAATTGCTGTAATTTCAAAGTTTCATTCCAAATTACAAATTCCATTATTAAAAGCATCACGGTTTTGATAAAAGAAATGCAAAAAAAATATACAACAAAAAAATAAAAAAATGCAAAAAAATTTGGAGTGTTTGATAAATTTCTTCCTAAAACCAATTTTCTTCCCATGCTGCATTAATTCTTTACTTATACTCATTTGCTTAATATTTTATTAAATTAATAAATTTAATTTAATTTATCTTAACACTTATTAATTTCTCAAATGATTTTCGATTATCTTTCTTCTAATTTAATTAGAATTGACATGTTTAGGTCTAAGACTTATTATCAAGTACCAAAATTTACTAAGATTATTATATCACTAAATTACATATTGTCATATCATAATTATATTCTTAATAAATATATCAATATCAAATTATAGAGTATATTGAACCACAATTGAATGTCACACTTATTTGCAATTCAAATGTGATTATGTATATAAGAACATAATTATATACAAATCAAGATTTAGAGTAAAGTAAATTAATCTTATGAAATTTCATTTGCCTTAACAATAGTGATATGAATTTTATTTATGATCCTATTCGATATATCAAGTACGTCTATAATTATGATCAAGATTAATCATATATTTCAAATTTTACAATATTATTAATAAAATGTTCAACTTTATTTGTACACTACGAATAATATTTTTTATTAATTATAAATAACTTGTACTTATATCTTTTGTGAATTCATATCATGTTCAAATGAGTACATATTATATAATTAATTAGATCTTTATTCAATTTTCATGTAAAATAAATAGTTAAAAAATATTTATAATTATTTATATTAAAAATGAAATAATTTATAAAAAGATTTAAAAAATTATTTTTATAAATTCATTCTAAACAGAATGTTGATCAATATATATATATATATATATATAAAGAGAGAGAGAGAGAGAGAGAGAGAGAAGTTTGGCCCAACGCAACTAACAAGGTTTGTTGTACCAACCCATTTTTCAACTTGGCCTAGAAAAAAATTCCACAAATGAAATCAATTAAAAAAATGATTGTGTTTAACAAAAAGTTGATTATCTTTTAAAACAAAATAGATTATATTTAATACTATAATAGAACTTCGTATCCTTTATGAATTCATATCATGATCACACAAGGACATATTATACAATTAACTGAATCTTTATTTAATTTTTATGTAAATTGTGTATTTAAAAATACTTATAATTATTTCTATTAAAAATGATTCATTTCCAACAAAATGTTCATCAATACATATGTAGCAATTTGGTCCAATGCAACTAAAAAGGTTCGCTCTACCAACCCAATGTGCAACTTGGCCTAAAGGTCTCGGATTCGAATTTCTGAAAATACAGTTGCGTTAAAATTCGGTAGGAAAAGTTTTGCCGTCCAATATGGTCCTACCTGACTTAAATCCGATTTAGTCGGTGCCCAATGTGATGTCCGCATATTGAATAGTTCTATACCAAAAAGAATTTGGCCTAAAAAAAATTTCCACAAATGAAATCAATTAAAAAAAGGATTGTATTTAACAAAAAGTGGATTATCTTTTAAAACAAAGTCGATTGTATTTAACACTATAATAGAACTTCACAATAAAAAATCTATGCCATAAATGAGTACAATGAAAAGCATTTGTACTTATAGTTAGGAAAGACAATAAGCCCTACGTCACCCGCATGACCAAGCTTTCACGTCCTCGTAACAAAGTCTAAGAGTTGTTTAAAAAAATGGAGTGATAGAAAGAGATGCTATCATTTAGAGCAGGGTTTTATTAACCCGCAAAAAGCATGGAGGGATATGTTTGATCGTAAAGGCTAAACTTCTCTATTTGATTGGAAAAGAAAAATGGTGGAAAATACAACACTCAATAAAAAAAAAAAAAATAGCAATGCACCATGAATGGCAGAGGAAGGATTATAATGGGCTAGTACATTGAAATAAACCCCCATTGTCATATGAAAATTCATCTACCTACCAAACTCATCACTGTAGATCCAACAACCAAAACAAAGAAAGAATGAGATGTGAAATTTGATAGAAATACTAGAAGTTCCATCTTCTAATCATTCGATATAACTTTGAAACAATCACTTTTTACTTGAAACAAAAAAGAGAGAAAGAGCGTGCTGAATAAATAAATAGAAATCATTAGAGTGAGTGGGGAGGAAGATAAAATAAATATAAAAAGATGAAGAAAGGAGTAATTTGAATTTTGAAAATTGAAATCAAATAGAAAGCAAGCAGAGAGGAGAGTGAGAAAGCGTGAAGAAGGGAGAAGAAGGCATTTTGCTTCGGAATTTTAGAGAAGCAGATCATCATATGCTTATCTTTGTTGCACGAATAAGGAAATAATCTCTAAAAAACTTTATATCAGAAAAAAAAGGAAAAAAAATACTCAAAAAGGAATTCAGGCTGCAACAATGGATTAATGCCACAATTCAAACATTGGATCATTTAAAGTTCCGTTGAAACAGAAAAAGGTAGCCAATCATCGCTTTCGCTTCTTCCATATCAGACGAATTGCATAACAGTGCCAATAGGAAACAATCTACACACAAAGTCCTCCTGAAATAGTAGCTATTTGCTGGCAGAGCACTATGTCAGAATCAAAACGGCAAAAAATACTGCACATTTATTAGTGCAGTAGATTTTATTCATGGTGCCTTCTACGGTGCAATTGGCAAAAAGTGATGCACCATGCATGGGGCATCAGTCATGTGCATATTGCGCCACATGCCCACCAAGTAATATTTTGATATGACCCACTGGTAGTTGTGAATTTATAATATTGTCCTAAGTCCCTAACGACACATGCAAATTAAGCTTGCTTGAATACTGGGATCATAGTTTTACACTAGAATTATTTGGATAAAATAATTAATTCAAGTATAATAATAATTACGGGGAATTTTTTACTACACTTCTTTGCCGTACTCAATGGTACAAAGCATATATTAATCCTATGTGGCAAAAATGACACCACCGATGGATGTTTATACCTTGTTTTTGAGGTTTTCCTCAGAATAATAGTAAGCATGATTTTATTTTGATGCTATTATTATTTTGCCCAAAATATATATAACCATCTATGTTACACCTAATATATAAGAAGTTTATAATATTCTAAAATGTATATTTAATTATATAGAAAATTTTCTTCATTATCTCCTTTTCCAAATTTTTAACGGCAAAATGGGCTTTTATTATTATTATTTTTAACATGCTTGATTTTATGAAAATTAATATTTCAAAATCAATTTTATAATCCAAACTAATTATAAATTAAAAATTGGATATAATAATTTTCGCTTTTGAAGTTAATGATTAAATATTATAAAACATAAAATAATAATTTATAATTATTTTTTAAATTAATTATTTACAATCAATTATATTCAAAATTATTTCTTATGCGAAACCGCTTAAAAAATATTTCATTATTTACTTCGTTTCATCCATTTTTTTTATTATGGGCACAATTTTTTGACGATCTCAGGATACAATGGAATGAAGTAAATTAAAAAATGAAATATTTTTAAATTTATTTTATATATGAAATAATTTTGAATGCAATTGATAATGAATGATTAATTTTAAAAATATTATAAATTAATATTCAATCATTAATTTTGAAATTAAAAATTATTATTTCTAATTTTCAATTATGAATCAATTTTGGTTATGAAACTAATTTTGAAAGGTTAATTTTTATGTAATCAAACACACTAAAAAAGAAGTTGAGAGCCTTTGGCCCCAAAAATATTTTATATCTTCTATTACATTCAAGATTTGATTCTTGATTCTCATGTATATATGTTTAGTAGTTTAACTATTCTTCTATTTATCAATTGAACATACTAAAAAAAATAGTTGAAACCTTTTTTACTATTAAGGATTTGGAAAAAGAGATAATAATAAATTTTTGCACAACTTGTATAATTTAAATGTTTAATTGCACATTTTAAAATAATACAAACTTATTATTCACAAGATATAATATGGAAAGTTATATGAATTTTAGGTAAAATGATAAAAGAAGACATCAAAAGAAAAAAGGGAACCCAAAATACCCCCTTTAACAGATAAATTTTATCACCTTTAATTCTAGAAAATTTAAAATAACATGCATTATTTACTTAAATAATTATTTTATTAAATTATATGATTTTTTTTATAAAACTTTTAAGCAAGAATCACAACATATTTGATTTATTTTATTATTTTCACATACAATTTTGCATTTTATGGTCAAGTATTTAATTAAAATTTTTCATATAATTTAATTTTTATATTTTTATTAATTATATAATATAAAAATTATATATGAAAAATAATAAAAATTAATTAAAAAATTTATAAGAAAGCATATTGATGGTTAACTAAGTGGATAATGGGTATTAATTTTAAATTTTATAAAATTTAAAAAGATAATTTTAAAATTTTTAAAACTAAAAGAGATAATATCCAATATTAAAAGGGGTAATTTTTATTTTTTAAAAAATATTATTATTTTCATTTTTTGAAAAAAAACTCAAAAGCAAACTATAAATAATTATTAGCCGTACTCAATTTCACCATCTGACTTTAATCTTTGTCTAATATTACCGTCAGTATCATGGACGGTATAAAAAAATGTAAGAATCCCCCCAATAATTACATCAGTATACAGTGATACTTGTTATATTTTTTATATTGTTCACCAATTATATGTATTATTTATTTATCAAAATTGTTTTGAATTCTAAGACAGTGAATGACTTTTCTAAAGGCAATATATTAAAATGTCACACTGCCCTCATAGTAAATTCATTATCTAATGCTTATTTTTACAAAATACATATTGATTAATCGGATTTTTTTAATGATTTTGATTTATTAAATATTATATTTAATTGCTCTTAATATATCATTTGATAATTTTTCTTTTGAAAAATTCTATGATGCCTCAAAGGTAGGCTTTTGGAATGCCCAGCTGCCAATGACTTGCCAAAATCCAGCCACCAGTATTATTTATTTTAAGATTGTGTTGTAATTTTAACTCATTTGAATAAAAAATGTCAATTATATATAATTTTCAATTTATATTAATTATATTTACAATAATCATTTAATGCATTAAGTTAATTAAGATAATTTTGAATTTGATATAAATAATTATAATTGCAAAAAGTATATGATAAAAAATCATTAAATACCAAAAAAATTATAAAAAATTTACTATTTGCGAATTGGTGATGATAAGAGAAATTACAAGTCCCGAAGGGCCCTAGATTCCTATATTCCCCAGTTGAGAGCCACTTTTCTAATGTTCGCATTTTCAATTCGAGCCATACACAAATCAATGGTTCATATCTTCCGGATAAGCATCCCACGGCCCCTTCTTATGACAGCCAGCTATTGCACCCATGCATGGGTTTCATTGGTCTTTGTCAATTAGATTATTGGCAGAATTGTTGTTGTTACTAGACTTTAGAGTCAGAAAAAGTTCACCCTGGTGAGACAATGTACAGCGAGTCCCTTCTGCTGGTACTATATGCTATATTTCTATTTCTCTCTTGCGTGCATGCGTCCCTTCTGAGACGGAGAAATCCAAATCTAAAAGTTGGTAAAACCTAAGAATAAGATCACATCAGCTGCATTACTATCGAATCTAAGTATTTCGTCGTGTTGGGTTATCGTATGTTTCATTTTGATTCTCATTAATGCACAAAGCACCATAATTAATTCATTAAATATCTATTAAAAAATTAAATAATACTTTTAAATAATAATTTACACCCATTATTTTATTAAAAGTGCATTGTAGAGGAGCTATATTTTAATTCTTAATACATCATTCCTAGTACTGAACCACTACACTACGCGTCAGATGATTTCTTAAACTTCACTTCGTTTGGAGAGGGAAAGGGAGCCTTTCGGTGCATCATTTAGGTTCCCAATTAGTGTGAGATAATTCTAGGCATCAATATGCCCCATTCATTTGGATTGACAATGCTCTGGCTTTCCGTTTTAGAAAGAGATCTGGAAAATTCAGACAGTTCAAATCACATTTATTCTACTAGACGGCATTTTCTTTATGCTATGCAATGATGCTAGATGAACCGATGAATAATGCCGAAAAAGTGTTCGGAAGAAATAACAACCCTTGGATTTACATCACACATATTAATATCTATTATATCAATAGCAATCAAGCGGTTTTGCCTCTTTCGGGTCTTAATTCGGCACTTTTTTATCGGGATATCCAGCATTTTCCTTATGCTATAGAGAGTATATATTTTAAGAATAGTATCTACAAACACTACTACTTTCGACTTCACAAGAAAGGAAATGATTATAATATACCATTCATATAGTAATGGATCAACACATCACCAAATCTAATTATTGATTTGTCATCGTGTAACATAATAACTTTAACCTAAAAAAAAAAAAAAAAACTTACTTCACTAATAATATACTATATTATCTCCCACAAGAAAATGTAAGCGATACAGCATGATAATTTTTCCTTTCAAGGCCTTCGGCCAAAACTCTGATAACCATTTCCAATTCCCCTTTCTTTTTCTTTCCGTTACTTTACATTCTGCTTACACATCACTTCCACTTTTCTCTACAAAAGGCTCTCTTCGAAAGCCCAGACTGCATCCCCTCCAATTTTTGGATGAGGAGGAAGCCCCTAAATCTAAGGCCTAAATAAAACTGCAAAAATTACAATGACAGGCCGAAACCCACAAAAAATTAAAGTTAAAGCAGCCTATATCTTACAGATATTCCTTTTAAGGAAGTATTTCTGAAAGAGAAACTAGTTCGGAGGAGGAGATTAAACCATGACAATTTCATCTCTCCAGAGCCGGTGCACTGACCATCACCTCCTCCTTCCCCCTCGCTGCTGAAAAGGGTTTGGTCCGAGCAGTCCAATGAGGCTCCACACGCTATATTATATGACTGACAAGCCGAGTGGCATACTCGAAGCCTGTTGTCTCCATCCTTGTCGCACTTCTGGATTGATATCTGAAAATCAACAATCCAGTTCTTCAGACAGTGATAGCTAAAGAATGTACAATGTTGTCATAATTATTATGTTTCTTGTGTTATCCAAAATAACATTTTTTGTACAAAATGTGCATAGTGAAGTTAGTATGATTTCTCAGGTATAAAATGAACCAAATCACAGGACATTTTTAAGACCAATAAGAATTAGCAGACATACCGTGATCTATCAGAATGCATTAATCAAAATTTGCATATAGTGCATAAAAGTGTGACAAAGGAAAAGTGTAGAAATTACCCAACAAGCCAGCCTCTTGGCAGCCTCATCACAATAGCTGCTGCTGAATATGTTCAACAATCTCCTAGCACCACCAGGGAATAATCTATGGTAATTGGGCATGACAACCACCTCTTCCAGCTGCTGCAATATACTCGATTCACTAGGTGCACAATGCTGTCCAGACACATCACTAACAAGCACATTTTTGCACACTGAAAGACTGGAGAGGAGCATGGAGCTGTTCTGGCATGTGTATCCCGCATAGTCAGAACAACGGAATTCACAAACTCCATTATCGCAAACCCCACCATGAAGGCTGCATTGCTCATCACAAACAGCTGTATATCATAAAGGGACAAGATCTAATCATGTTTGGGAAATATATACATAAATATTTTTTTATACTTAAAAAAATAGCTTAACAAGATGGTTTAATAGGACAAACATTTGGCAAGTAGCCCAAGACAAAATAATCAATATAGCAATAATCTAGAAGCTCCAGTTAATCATAAAGGGATGGAGGCCAATTTTCCTGAACTCTATAAAGTACACATGCACAGAGGTTTATCTTTTTAAGTATGAGATTGGTGTCATTTCCAATTACAATAAAGGCAAGAAACTCAACACCCCCCCCCCCCCAACCCAAAGAAAAAAAAATCACAGAAAAATGATGGATACCAACATGCAAGTGAAGATGTTGGAGAGAATTTCAAGGTAGGAAAATGTTAAGGACCAGTTTAACAGGGTGGGGATGAAAGGAGAAGTAATTCCATTACATACCAGTTGAACAGTCAATGCCAGTATACCCATTTTTACATTCACATAGCCCATTTGAGAGGCACTTGCCATTGCCATTACAATTGCTGGGGCATGAAACTGGAAAAAAAAATCAAGAATAACTGAAACGTACGACCACAAGGTAAATTATAGTTGGATCACAGATATAGAATCTAAAGTATAAAGTAAGAACTGATAGCTCACGTCTACTGCAATCATGACCATGAAATCCTAGAAAGCAGTGGCACCTTCCATCAATACAATCCCCATTGAAATTGCAAGAATTGGGGCATTGCCCAGCTACAAGAATTAGATCTGAGCTACAGAGCTCAGGATATGCAGGGCAGATTAATTCACCTACATTCAAACAAATAGTAAGTTGTCAATTTATAAAGCAATTGACAAAATTAAGTAAAGAAATAGATTAAAAAAATAGTGACATTAACCATTAAAGCCAGGGAATTGAATGGGTCCGCCAGCTTGAGGACATGCTTTCCACATACCATCCACTGCAACCTGCAGGAAAACAAAGTGACGCACTAAAATATGTAACAGTTTCAGCAAGAAAAACAAATGGGTAACTGCAATTTGTAATTAAAATAAAACTGAACTACATTCAGTGACAGTTTCAGAGCAGGGGGGAGGGAAAAAGTAAGATATGAATTTGGCACTCAGCTGTCACACTCGAGAAGTTGCTTGATTACATAAATGATCACTTCAGAACTGAATACTACCAATTGTAAATAGGTTTACAAGTATGTAATCCTCTTTCCTTTTCTAGAGCACAAGTGCAAAATCAGGCAGTGACCAACTTCAAGATCATGATCCAATGAAATTAACATAATACTTTAATGAGAATTCATTTATCATTAACATCCCAAGGCATACCTCTAAAGAATTATTAATACATCGGTGTTGATAACAACCATTTCCCTGGGTCATAGAACCTCGTACAAACCCTGTACGTACCAATGTCGAGGCCATGCATCTGCATTAAAACATGAATGATTATCTTTGTGAATAAAATCTGGAAAAAGCAACGTCAGAAAGGGAATTTTTCTATCACAAATTGGACCTAGAATTACTCCCCCGGACTTCACCGAGCATTCTATCAGGTGATCGAGCACTGTTAGTGTCTGTGCACGACCCATCAGAATATGCAACATAGTAAGTGCAATAATCAGCTAAGGAGGATTGACCACCTGCAACAAGCACAAACTAAGTCACTGAAACTTTGCTGCAGACAAAACATTCATTAGTTTGTTAATTCAAAGCAACCATGAAAACCATGAAATGTTAACATTCAAAGACAATTATGAAAGTAAGAGATAGGAAAAACTACAAGGAACAGTAGACAAGCAGTGGTACAAATCAATTGGAACACAACAGCCAACAAGTATCATAATTGCATGACGGTCCAGAATCCATATTAAAGAACCTGCTCCAAGATTTGAATACAGATCAGAGGCATTAACAGAATTACTATTAACAAATGTTGAAGGTGATACCTTTGTTAGCTTGAGGAAAATATCGAGCCCATTGAGGGAGTTCTCCACCATATGTTACAATTGGGCAGTAGCCCTCTGCCTCCCTGTTATACGTACAACCAGACAACTGTGTTGTGTTGCAATGGTAGGCCCCCTTCCAGAGATTGCAAGGTGAGGTAACAAATTCAGTACCTTGATTACGACCCCAATCAAGATAGTCGGCCATGCTATAATTGGCTTTATACCATCCACTATCTTCTAAGAGAGCCAGTGTCATTTTTGAAACTACAGATCTTGTATCTACAGAACCAGTCATAATCTCATTCATCAAAAGCCTTTTTTCCCAGTGAGATCCTACAAGCAAATTAGAACCAGCATTACCCTAGCTGGTTGGTGGTGGAAAAATGGACGCACATAAGGACATCACAAATGGTGTCACCAAGAAGCAAGAACTGCCATAATTTTGTTGTAATGTGGTCTAATTGCCCTGGCAGTGGGCTAGTGCTTCCAACAGAATCTTAACAGGAAAGAGGGGCGTTTTATGTGAATATAATTTGTATACAGAGGAACACTTATTCACCAAGGTAATTGAACTCCAAAGGAAAGGGAAGACAGAAAAAAGATCTATGTATTTTAAAAAGAAAAACTGATAAATGTATAATTGCCAAAAAGAGAGAGAGAGAGAGAGAGAAAGAAAGATAAACCTGATGTGCCACGCCCTCCCCCATCTTCAAGTTCTAAACCAGTGAAGTTTTCAGAGAATGCCTGCCATTAAATCACTTGTTAATCATTTGTAAATCTCAACATCCAATCCAATTCCTGATAAACATGAAAGCAATAAACACAACACCAACATTATATGCAAAAATAACATGTTCCCTAATAAATACCCCATAGTGATATCGTGAATACATGATAACACGTGGAAGCACAACACGTGTTACCATCCGTCCAAGTTTTTCATCCATGACTTGTTCAGTAACCTACAAAGACAACAAGCCAACAGCTAATGGTGAGCTTCCAAAGTGTGCTATTAGAAAACATTCTAATATGTCAAATTATTGATTGGAAACAAAAATCATTAAGAATAGTTAAACACCAGACCAAAATACTAACAACCACAGAGTTGCAAGGTTGAATGGCAGGAAATCTTGAATCATTCAATTGCTATAACACATGCCATTCACCGTGAACATTAAAATTTGTTTCCACCAAACAAACTACAAGCTCAAATATGAATTAGATATCTGGTGTGCTGCATTTTTATATGTCCAACAAATCAACATAATTATTAATAGAAAAACAATATAAAACAAACTCCTACTTCTGAACATAGAAAAAGCAAACACAATTTAGAAAACCATAATTTGTGAGGCTGTAGTAAGCTACTCCATGCCATCAAATTCCCAAACATAAAGGACAATGTTATGCTTGAAAACAACAATTCAAGTATATTACTCATAGTCAAACAATACAAAAAGGAAAAATAGAAAAGATCCTAACAGTAGATGAGGCAACATGTACCTGATTACGGCGTCTTTTCCTTTCATCTCTAAAATGAGCAAAGGCGTGTGGATCAAAACCGAGAACATGCATTACCTGGAAAAGATAAACTATGATGAACAATGCCCCACAATGCCTCCCATATTTCCAATTTCATTTATGTACAAAAATGGAACCAACCTCGTGTACCAAAGTAGCTGAAAGCAAAGTCTCTGCCTCAGCTGTCAAATGGCGAGGAGCAACATTCACATGTCCTACAAATATGAAGTATATCAGTTATGAGGCTTCCCAATTGCAGGGTAAAGATAATCATTTAAGCCAATTTATGTTCCTAGGATGAGTTACCAGCTATGGCACGACCCCATTGATCTCGTTCACATGCCACTGCCCAAGCAAGAGTATTCCCAGTTGTAGGTCTTGTGGTCACCAGAAGAACCAAGTCAGCATGAGGGACACCCTCTGGGGAAGGTGAACAGGGCGGTCATTTGTTAATTCATAAGTGCGCATGTGACTAGAATTTATAATAAAAAAACAAAAGAAAGAAGATGTCCACAGAAGGCATGCAACAAATGAATAATACCCTCTACATATTCCCGAGGAAGCTGCACGCCTCCATCCTGTCCACATGCAGAATAACCGCTTAACCGCAAGTTCCCCTTGACAGGTTCAACAGCCAGAGCTCTCTTAAACCATTCAACTGTCTGGCCCAATGCCTGCAATCAGTTGCTATTAAGTGTAAAAATATCTCTCCAACCCATGCTCAATGTGAAAGAACACCCAGAATGTGTCCACAAGACCATACTCCTAGTTGAAAAATTAAACAAATAGATCAAAAACCAAATTTGACCTTGTGAAGGCGGTGTTTTTTATCCTCTCTTGAGATATCTTCTGAAGTGCAGTTATACCAACAATCACCAAAGATTGGAGGATCTCCGTGAGGATTACAATAAGGAAGATCAGAAAGAGAAGTCGTAGGAGGTTCTCCAAGCTATTCATAGGAAAACATATATTAATTTGAAAAAAAAAAGGATAAAAAAACAAAAAATAAAAAACCAATACTGCCTGAACATGTAATATGTATACTCTAAACAATGTCCTTCACATTAAACACTCACCTTGACAATATCACCAATCTTTCGACAGTCTCTATCAGGGGAGTGGCCAACAGCATCATAATTTAGATATATTCTAATTGGCTGCTTTGCATCCTTTTGAGGCTCAAACAAGCTTGACACTCCAAGTAATGCCCTGCCTTTATGCTGAAAGGGTTTCAAGAGTCCAGGATCGTACACTTGTGGGGTAATTGAATACACCTGTCGACCAGGTCGCTTCCTCTGTTCAAGAATTTGGTCATGTATGCAGGAGTGCGAGGCCATGCTCCCACTTGTCCTTTCGAAGCCACCCCATTGAAATTGCTGTTCTTGGGGTTTGGCAATAGTTGTTCTAAACCATGCCAGTATCAATACAATCTGACGCATGAATTGGAAGAATAACAGGATCAAACTTAGTCAAAATATAACAAAAGTGGATCAAATAATCACCCAGAACAAAACAATAGCTGATGATGAACACTCTAACAGAGAAACTTCTAAGCCCAGTGAGCTCCGTCGAACTTTGTAAGGATGCACACAATCTTTCTTTTCAACCAAACAGAAAAACATTTCTTCCAAACTTAGCAATAAAAGAGCTACTACATACAAAAGCAACATCTTTATCAACCGAATTTCAAAATTAAGCTTGTCAAACCAAACAGGGAGCAATCAATGGATTTTTTAGTAACAAATGAGCCGCCACAGAAGCTAGTGAACAGTACAAAATGTATCAATAGGAAAGATAAGCAAGCCAGAAAAAAAAAATTTTAAATGACGTATGTACATACAAGTATCCCAGCAACATCAGATCAGACATATATCTTCGAAATAAACTCTATCCATCCGGGTCCGGTTTCAGGACAAGCACGGGAAAAACATGTCCCCATGCTTCCAAAAAATGAAAAAGAAGACAAAACAAGAAATGGAAATTTTCTCTTATCCCTTTGCCAAATGAAAAGGAAAATCTCAAATATCTATCACACTTAATGCGTTTTCCTACAATCTTCAGCAACTAATTAGAGTTCAAAACAATTTATGATATGATACTGAAAGTCCTAAACCCTAAACATCAAAACATCATTGGCCAAAAAGAAATGTATTTGTGTAGCAGCAGAGCTTACCTCGAGAACAACGACAGCGAATCGAAGCTTACAATTAAATCTGGATAGCGGGCATGGATGGCACTGAAGCATTACCTCCATCAAACAGTAAAAACTCATACAAACAGAACGACAATTCCATCAAATCGCCAGTGATTTTCTTATTGGCTTTAAAACCCAGAAATATTGTAGGCTTCTCAGCATTCTGGGAGTGTCTTACACTGGCAACTACATGAAAAAAGAAGAAATGAGAAAGTGACCCTTTTAGCCAATAATGCATTGGATTTGAAAGGAATAAACAATATTCCAACAAAACATGTGAAAAGGAAAATACTTTATCTCTCAAGGAAAGTCCTATTTGTCGACTGGTTCAAAGAGAAGAGCTTTCAGTTGGTACAGCAGTGACGCTCGGAAAAACGATAGCTTCCTCTTCGTCCTTCTCTCAGGTGAGACAAAGGAGAACACTGGCAGTAAAGGCAAAGGGAAGAGAAGAACTACGTGGAGTGGGTGGCGATGATAATTATTTAATGTTTATTGGTTTTACATTTTCACAAATAAAATATCGACAAATGCTAATACACTCTTTTGCTGCCTGAAAATTACAAGAATCTGAATTTCACGTTCCGTAATCCGAAACCGTTTGTGGAATTTATATTGGGCACATGGGTCTCGATCGCACCTCGCAAAATTGGAGCGTTCAAGTTTTCTACCAAAAAAAAAAAAAGTGGAATGTTCAAGTTATAAGTTTTGACCCAATTATTGTCATTATAAACTTTATTAGTGTACTCTTTTTTAATTTTTCTTTTTCTGTCTACCCGATTTTTTGCTGATCATAGACAAAAACGCTGAAATAAAAGTAACAGCAAATTGCTTTCGAAATTAAAATAAAATCATCACATAACTGTACTCCAATACTACAAGTAATTGATTCCAAATATAAAGCCCCTTAACTAATGGCAGCCAATTGTGAATTTTATTGTACATTTATCTATTAGAAATGATTTTTCTTAATTTACAAATATTGAGAGTCACAAAAATTCAAAACTAGTTTTTTATTTCTTAGATGAAAAATGTGTCACCTTCTTCTGTTGTTAGCCATAGAGGAACTCATCTATACCATAAAACATCTACTTCATCGATGTGTCTCACTCATAATGTAAATTTTTCTAGAATTTTTTTTCTTTTTTATCATTTTTCTATTATTCATAAAGAAATAGATAATTTTTATTTTGAGGCTATTATTTTTTTTATTCAGATTCATAATTTCAAATAAAATAAATTTTTTTATCTATTTTTTTTAAAAATTACTTTATTAGATAATTAAGACTCATATGATTATCCTTCTTACATATCATAAATGTTAAGTGAGAATAAATAATTCTTTCCTATTCGATGAGCATATAAATTATATGTTTACTATCATTAAAAATTGAATTAACTTCTAAATGTATTAGCTAAAAACTAGTTATTATATTAATTTTTAATAATAATAAAATAACAAACTTTTAATAATAATGGGTACACAAAGCATATAGGTAAAAATACCGGATTACGTTTATTTTATAAATAATTTATCGTTTTACCGTAGTTTCAAAATAAATTACCAGAATACGCAGGGCGCCATTCTGAATGGCGCCCGCAAGGCTTGGAGGCGCCATTCAAAGTGGCGTCCTCCGCCTGCAGGCGCCTTGGAAGGCGTCATTTGAAGTGGCGCCCCCACCTTGGAGGCGCCATTCAAAGTGGCGCCCTTCTAGGGCGCCATTTTCAAAATTTGAATTGGGAGGCGCCTAATGAAATGGCGCCTCCCCCCCTCTTTAAATACACGGCCACACCCCCCTCCCTCCGCACTCCATCTCAGAAACCCTCCCAGTCGCTGTTCTTCCCTTCTTTCTTCGTAAATCTTGCAAGCACTCCCTTTCTCTCATTCGCAGTATTTCTTTCATTCACAAATCATCATCTATTCTTTCTTTTGTGCATTTCATTCGGAAGCATTTTCTTCTTTAGAGCAGATCTGATCTTCTTTCAACTTTTTCTTGGTTAGTATTTTTATAATTTTTGTATTTATATTATATATTTTTTTAAATTAATTATTATGATTTATGATATGAAATGATGATCTAGGATTTAGAAAAAAAATTATACAAATTTATATGATCTGTGATAATTTATAATTTTTACTGGTTAATATTTTGATAATTTTTGTATTTATATTATAATATTTATTTTATATTGATTATTATGATTTATGATGTGAAATGATGATATAGGATTTAGAAAAGATTTGTACAAATTTATCTGATATGTGATATGTTATAATTTTTACTGGTTAGTATTTTTATAATTTCTGTATGTATATTATAATTTGTATTTCATGTTGATTATTTTGATTTATGATGGGAAATTATGATCTAGGATTTAAAAAAAAATTATACAAATTTATGTGATCTGTGATAATTTGTTATTTTTACTGGGTAGTATTTGTATATTTTTTATATTTATATTATAATTTTTATTTTATGTTCATTATTATAATTTATAATGTGAAATGATGATATAGGATTTAGGAAAAATTGAAGCTTCAACATATTTTATTTTTTAGAAAATTAACATGTTATTAACAATATTTTATTACAATCATTAATTATATTTTTTAATTTATTACAATATTTTAAGTAAATTGAAGCTTTAATATACATTTTATTAACAAAAATAATTAATTTCATATTATATTTTATAGAAAAAAGTTACTGATTAAATTAAATATTATTTATATAAATATTTTTAAATTTTTGTTGATGATAATTTTTAAATATTATATTTTAAATTTAAAATACATCAACTAAGAGTTCTCAAAGGGTTTACAGTTCGTACATAATTTACTATTTATTTCATGTACTTTGCTGAATTTTTTCTTCTTTATATCTTCAATCATTCTATTAAAAGTTGAAATACAATATATTGAATAATATTAATATAATATAATTTCATATTTTTAACATAAAATTATTTTTAATGATCAAATATCTTTTTTTTAAAAATTCATGTTATAAAAAACGCTAATTGAAATAACTAACTATATATTTTAGTTTTAATAAAAGTAGTTAAGAATAAAAATTAATTATCTTTTAAAATTTATTAATATTTTCCTGATATAAAAGTTCCAACACTATATTTTAAATTGAATATACATCAATAAAATTTTATATTGTTATTTTTATTCCCTTAATATATTATTTTACATAATATATTTAATTTAACGTAATTTTTGCATAATTTATTTATTGATACAATAATATCTAATAATTTTTACTTAGAGATTAAAGTTATTAAATTATCTAACATATTTTTCTTTCATGCAGAGGCTTTTTTCTGTTTGCTTCTCTGAATACTTACCGGTTAGTATTTTTATAAATTTTATGCTTATATTATAATTTTTATTAGTCACGATGAAAATATTTTTTATATTGGTAGAGAAATTTGTTTAGAATGTTACGATATAAATAATATAAATTTTTTTATATTATATTGATTGTTATGGTTTATGATGTGGAATTATGATTTAAGATGTGAAGTTATGATTTATAAAAATTTTGTAGGAATTTATATGTACTGTGATAGGTTGTGCTATTAAAAGAATAACAAACGAGATAAAGAAAGGTATCCTAATATAGGTCCTAGGACCTAGGTGAAAGTTATATTTAGAGGATTTTTTCATGTAAAATCTTAATATAGCATAAGAGAGGTACTAAAAAAAATTCTAGGATATGTGAATGTAACCAAAAGCCTTAAAAAAATAGGATATTGTTATTGAAAATTTTAACTTTTTTGTGTTTAAATAGTAGATATTATAAATGCAAGAACAATAAACGTACTTGAAAAAATTATACTATACATAGGTTTATCCAGGAAGCATTAAAATATATATGAAGGTATTGCAAAATAAGTATTAGACGAAGTCGGCGAATGTAAAAAAGAATTCATGACTATATTATATTAAAAAATTCAAATAATAATGTGTACATAATTTTGGTTGCTATTTGGTAGTAGGTGCGAACGGAGAAAAAAGTCGTAAAAATAAAAAATATAGTGTATTAAAAATGTTAACTAATTTAATTAGTATAATTTATGCAAAATAACCAAGAGAAGTGATAATTGAAAGAGATAAACTAAACCATAAATAAGATTATATAGCCAAATACTATATTAGTTTTGGAAAAGAAATAACATTTGCTTAGCCTGGAAAAATAATCCTATTATTACGTAGTATTAATAGAATACCTTGCAAAATAGTAATACATCCCGTTCACTTTTAATTATAGTAATAAATACTACTACATTCGTTTATGAGAACAAAATTTGTATATGAGACAATCTATCAGTTGTGGGGGTGTAGTGAGTATTTTACAGCTAAAAGTAAGAAGATGAAGAAAAGTTTAATTGCTTTTATATATTCAAATGATACAATTATTGAGGGATCAATGGGGGTAATGTACGATGGACCTCCCCCAAAAGCACTGAAGTTAAGAGGATGCAGCACTATGGATGTTTTGTGAGAGAGAATTCATGCCCGACTGAAGCTTCACGAAGATCAAGCTGTGGGAAAAATTGTTTATAGGTTTCCACAGCATCAAACTAGAGGCTCAATACATGGCATACGAATTAGACGACGATGAAGACTTGGCATGTGCCATTGCAAGCTACGAACAGCATCTGATGATGACAGCAATGGAGTTGTACGCGGAGGTGATCACATCCGAACTGCACGCGGCCAACCTGGGTTCACAAGAAAGAGTTCCAACAACTAGATCACCTGTGGTTCCAACGGGTAATGTCAGCACTAGTTGTTCGATGGTGTAAGAAGGGCTTCCTTATACGGGTGGAATCGAGTTCCACATTTCTGATAGTTATACTCCTGCATTAGACTCATCGGTTGTCGGTGTTTTCCCGCGAAATATATCACATACCATGATGGGTTCAACAAGTGCCTTACCGGTCGTAGAGGAAGAATCCGTTGATCCTATAGTGATGGATGCCCACCTCGAGTCTGGTTTTGAGGACGATGAGGTGTCTTGCAGTAGCGATGATGATTGTGACACTGATGACAAAGAACACGCCACTACACATGGAGACAGTGTTGCAACGCGACAAGTGAGGAGTGACAATGCTGCACAGACATCATGTGGTGTCCCTCAAGCTACTGTCTTCTCTCACATTGATTGGGATGCCATACGGAATCCTGAGGAATTTTCAGAAATAATGAAACCAAGCTATGATTACGACATGGAGGACTTACAAGTTAGGCAAGAGTTCGATTGCAAGGAGGTTTTAATTGCTGCAACCAAGCATTACCATATCCGAAGGCACCACAATTATTACGTGGAGGAGTCGGATACCAGGAGATTAAGCGCGAAGTGTGATAATTACAGGGACCATGCAATTTCCACCTCAGAGCGACAAAGCTGAAGAATTGTAACACTTGGACAATAACTAGATTTTCAAGGCCTCACACATGTGTTAATGCCAGTTTGACACAGGATCACAAGTCTCTGGGCTCGGAGTATATCAGTTCCTTGATACTGGAGATGATTAAAGTGAAGCAAGATGTTCCAATCTCGCTTATACAAGAGAGGGTGGAAGGCATGTACGGGTATAAGATTTCGTACAGGAAAGCATGGAAGGCGAAACAAAAGGCAATTGTCAAGGTGTACAGTGATTGGGATAAATCGTATGAAGTGCTTCCCAAATGGTTGGACATTTTAGGCTACTGTGACCAGGCGCTGTTCAAGTTAGAGTCACAAGAATTCGTCACAGCTGACAACCGTGTTGATCCGCAGAAACATATTTTCAACCGAGTTTTCTGGGCTTTCAAGCCATGCATTGCCACATTTCCCTTCTGCAAGCAATTCATACAAGTTGATGGAACGCATCTGTATGGCAAGTTCAGGGGCGTGCTACTGATTGCTGCGACCTAGGACAGTAACAAATGCCCCGTTCCTCTTGCCTTTGCCATTGTTGATAGGGAGAATTATGAAAACTGGAGTTGGTTTTTGGCATTACTGCGTGTAAATGTTACGAACAAGCAAGGAATATGCTTGATATCAAATCGGCACCGAGCTATAAAAGATGTTGTAGCCACTGAAGGCCTGGGATGGCAGCCTCCTTATGCTTTTCACCGGTACTGTATCAGACATATTGCCAGCAACGTTCGCAAGAAGTGTAGGGATGACAATGTGAGGAAAGCTGTCCTTAAGATTGGTATGCGTTATAGCATAATTTCTTTGTTGAACCTTTCATCTATAAATTTGTGTATTTGGTAGTTCAACCCGGTTAACCTATTTGTCTCCTTCTGTTCAGCGTATGAGCCCAGTTGGGAAAAAGCCATGAAGAGATTGGATAACCTTAGCAAAGTGAACGAGGAGATCCACAAGAAGTTGACCGCTATTCCGATGGAGAAGTGGACGCTTGCTTATGATGAAGGCAGAAGATATGGTCATATGACGACTAACATTGTAGAGTGCATCAATGGCCTCTTCAAAGGATTAAGGAAGCTACCAATCACAGGCCTTGTGCAACAAACATACTATAGATGTGTCAAGTACTTTGTGGAAAGGGCAAAAGAAGCACATGCTGAACTACAACAAGGTCACATATACGCAAACAGATTCAGACAGGAGCTTGCAACTATCCAGTCACGTGCTTCTTCTTACCACGTTCTTGCTTATAATAGACAAGGGACTAGGTTTGAGGTGGTGGAGGGTCCTGATATGGCCAGGGGGTCATGTGGAAAGGTCGTCCAAGTGTTATTAGACTAAAGGCCAATGTGAATGTGGACAATTCCAAGCATATAGGTATCCTTGCGCTCATATTATTGCTGTTTGCGCCTCAATCAACATATTATGGGAACCATATGTTGATGTTGTATACAGACTTGACACACTACTCAATTGCTACAAATATGAGTGGTGGCCTATAGGAGAGTGGTCGCAATGGAATAACCTACCACCATTTCCTATCCTAGTTCCAAATTATGGAAGATTACGTGCAAGGGGACGACCAAAGTCGACCCGAATCAGAAATGAGATAGATTGGCCTCAAGAGAACGGTGTAAAGCAAAAATACGGTTATTGTAAGATGGAATGACATAATCGTAGGTGCTGCCCACTGCTACATGGGGAGGAAGGCCCTTCTACACCTTGATTTTTATTATTTACTTTTACATATATGTTATAAAGTATGTTAACCAATATCATAAGTGTAACGGTCGCACACTGTATTTTTTTTATGGTTGTAAAATTGCACGTCATTATGTATATATATGTTACCCCATTACTAGTAATGTGAACCGACCATTAGTTGATTGTCCAAGTGTATACAAATTAGTTAAAATATTAAAATACCGATATTTTATAAACTTTTTTCCTCTTTACCGCGGTTTCGAAAGTATTTACCAAAGTACGTAGGGCGCTACATGTCCGCTGAAGGCGCCTTTCAACATAGCGCCTTTGCTGCACCTAGCCTGTTGGGGGGAAAGGGGCTGGGAGGCGCCATTCCACTTGGCGCCCATTTCATTTGGCACCTCCCCCAACCCATTTGGAATTTCATAATATTTTATATTTAATTAATTAAATTTTATAAATTTATATATTTATTTACATAATTTTTACGTTATTATTATTTATAATAAAATTATAATTTTTAAAATACAATTAATTATATTTTATAAAAAATATTTAGATTAAGATGAAGCAAACATCAACATTAACTAGTATAGATTGTAAATTAAAAAAAATATAAGGGCCTTTGGTATATAAATCTAAATATTTTTTATAAAATATAATTAATTTAATCTTAATACAGTTATATCTTAATTTTGAACAGCGCCTACAGCGGACGCCCAATGACGCCATACAGTGCGGCACCCTGTGTAATTTGGTAAATACTTTTGAAACCGCGGTAAAGCGGAAAAAAGTTTATAAGATATTTGTATTTTGGTATTTTGACCATACAAACTTTTGTGTTGAACTTTGTACTTAAATTGCACAAGTCTGTTTAGTTAGTGTGTGTTTAAATTTCATTCTAATGCAATGCTTATCATGGCAGATGACATCCACATCCCGACGCGTTGATCCTGGACCACGGGATCCTTCGCTGCTGACGGCTCAAGCCTCACACATATCCCAGTCGATTTGGGCAGGCCATATATGGAAATAGTTAGATCTTAATAAATTTGATTCAACCATTTCTGAATTATCAAACGTGATAATTGGTGTTTTTTTTTTCTTTTGCAGCCTGACCGTGTGCTCAGGATTCGACGAGCTCATCACTACCATCACCGACAGCCGCCAGAGTTCATTGTCCCCTTTTTACGAGAGGCAAGCTTTTATGGCTTGGCGATGTGCGAGTTTGTGCCGATCGACCATCAGTTGATCAATGCTTTTGTAGAGAGGTGGAGGCCGGAGACACACACCTTTCACATGCCGCAGGGAGAGACGACTATTACCTTGCAGGATATTGCTTTTCAGCTCGGCCTACCCATTGACAGTCGAGTAGTGACGGGGTCCACTGTGTAGGGATGGGGAGCCCTGATAGAGGAGTATTTGGGACTCCAGTTACCGGTGGATGAGAATGTCATCAGAGGGGGGCGACTGAGGTTGAGTTGGCTGGAGAGGCATTTCACTCATCTTCCAGATGATGCGGATGAGGTCACAGTGCAGAGATTCGTCCGGGCTTACATTTTACGTCTCATTAGTGGGACGTTATTTCCAGACCATTCCAGCACATATGTCCACCTCATGCACTTACCCTTGATCGGACACTTACATGAGGCTGGGACGTACAGTTGGGGATCTGCTTGCCTGGCCTATCTGTACAGAGAACTCTGCAAGGCCACCGCTTCGGATTACAGGGAGATAGGAGGGTATTGCCTACTACTGCAGTTCTGGGCATGGGATAGATTTCCCACTATCGCCTCCGCGATAGCTGTTTTAGACATACCAGAGGGGGATGTAGGGATTGGCCCCTTAGCACACAGGTTAGAAAATTTTTCAACTTTCACTTATAATTAAGTTTACTACGAAGTTGTTTAACTTTGTTATTGTACTTGGCAGGTGGCACTATCAGAAGACGTTCCAAGATAGTCCAGCACACAGCCTATCCCATTACAGATACGTGCTGGACCGTCTTCGACTTGACCAGGTATGTAGGGGATAATGGATTTCTTTATTTCAGGGCTTTGTCCAATCCATTATCGTATTTTAATGACAACCTAAATTTGCAACTTCAGATTGCCTGGATCCCGTACACTGAGGAGGTCACCGCATCACTGCCTTAGTACTGCTTTGACGGGAGTGACACGTGGACAGCAGTGGTGCCACTCATTCACTTTCAGATTGTCGAGTGGCACTAGCCTGATAGGGTTCTGCGGCAGTTTGGACTACGCCAGGCTATTCCAGAGCCACCGAAGCAGGTGGCGGAGGTCCATTGCCTTCACTTGTCCGGTCGACATGATGAGGAGTGGCACATCCGCTATCAGCCGTATATTGCACTCTGGGATATCCGGTGAGATTTATGCGCTATCGCCGAGCCGACGACATGCCAATTCTGGGACCACGATCCGATTACATGACATGGTACAGACGGGTTACCAGATGATGTATTACACCCGTTGGGGGAGCGCTAGACCTTGTGGTAATATTGCGTGCTAGTTTTCTGTATCTGATTTTCTTTAAATGCATTAGTATTATAACTAACTTTAATGTCAAAAATTTGCACAGGTAAATGAGGTTTCCACACTACAGGACTTCACTACCCTTGAGGGGCAGGCTATGTTCACCTTTGATGCGCTTAGATTAGCGACGGAGTCCATCCTTCATGCCATTCAGGAGGTTGATCATGTGATTATTGACTCACGTGCGGAGCCAGCTCCTCAGGCCCATCATATCCCAGACCCTGCGAAGGGTGACCATGATCAGCCTCACTCTCGCCGACGACGTCGTACTATTTTACAACATACGTCGCAGGCTGATGTTCCGTCCGCTTCAATAGTGCAACACATTCCACCTTCGACTGCCCAGGAGACCATGATGATCATGCCTGATGTTGCTGCCTCATCTCATGTGTACCCTACTGCACCTGATGATCCTTCATCCTCCACCATGTTCCCGGCTGCACTATATGGGCCATTGTCATCCCAGATGTACCAGTTTCCTCCTGGTGTTCCATCCTCATTCCAGGCATTTCCACACATACCAGGAGTTTCATCTTCATTCTATGCCTTTCCTTCCGATGATGCTGGTCCATCGCAACCATATCATCCTGCATTTGATTGGCATACTCAAGATCAGGGATTAGCACATGGTGGCATGATGACAGACGACTCAGAGCTTGTAGATAGAGGTCGAGGTGGAGGCAGAGCTGAGAGCCAGGGGCAGAGGCAGAGCGGAAGCTGGAGGTAGAGGAGACACAGACATCGGCGATGTGACTCCCGAGCCTGCGCAGAGGGTTAGTAGATACGGCCGCCACATTACCGATCCTGGATGTGGGACCGGACATCACTTACGTAGACATTAGCTTTCTTTTCTATGTTTATTGTATATTTATGTACATTTATCTTATTACTTTATTGCCAAACATCAACATTTAGGATGATTTTACTACTTTATTGCCAAACATCAACATTTAGGATGATTTTAATTACTACGACATTTTTAATTGCTTGCGTAGGAACAATTATAAATAATAATAAACTTCAAAATCATTGCAATATTTAGTTTTTTTTTTAAAAATGATGATAAGGACATCTCCCAAATATAATAACTAACATTATTAATTATCATACTTTCACAACTGTTATAATTATCTACTCTCTTTTTATTTACTATGTGAAAATAAATAAATAATATTAAATTAAATTAATAAATTTTATATTCATAATGTGAAATATATATTTATTTTTTAATTAAATTTTTTTCTCATTATTTATTTAAATATCAAAAAATTGATAATATTAATTATAATATTTGAAGGATAAATAACCATCATCCTTGTAAATGACATTAAATGTTGTGTTTATTCAATACGTTATGAGTCGAGTTCACTAAACATTTAAGAATAAAAATACATAGCACAATTGTCAACGTAGATGGAGATGCTGCGCATGTACAGTACCAAAATTCAAGTCTCTTGGGTTCACAGTCGACACGGTCACCGGCTAATTAACTTAGAAATGAGGAGCGAGGGTGCCATAGGCCAAAGGTGCCATATCGCCTGCCGTCCCTTTCCTTCAGCGCCAACGATGCCATTTCGTCTAGCGTACCTCTACACGCCATTTGGCGTCTCTCCATCGCTGTGCATATCTTCTGTGCTTATTTCGATAAAATGTTTCGAAGGAACGATAAAACGAATAATAGTTTCTTAAAAAACAGTTAATCGGTACTTTTCCCTCTCATTGCCAAAATATTTTATCATTGTGACGAAATAAAAAATAACTAATTTATGTTACAATTTTGATTTCATTACAAAATGAAAAGATTATTGTAACGAAATAATCATATTTTTTAAAATTTTCAGCTATCTTCAGCCTCGTCATTTCGCATTTACTTTATTACAAAATAAAAATAATTTTATTGAGATAAATACAAAGTAACAAGAATATTATTGGAATAAATACAAAATAAGAAAAACATATTTATTTCATTATATTTCTTTTCATTTTTAACAATTTTCAACTTCGTATATAAAGAATATTATTGAATAATTCAATAAATTTACTTATGTGTAATAACATATTAAATAATTACTTGTAATAATATAATTCCAAACATTGGAAGTTTATAATTTCAAAAATTGATAAATATTAAGTGTCATTGGATCAAATTTTGAGAGACATTAATATAAATTACGTAATTATTTTTTATTGATCCTATATTTTTTAAATAATATTTAATTAGTTACTAAATATTTATTATTTTTATTCATTATATTATTATCATTAACTACTTTCTTATTTAATTCCTATAATAAATTTATGTATTAGATATCAAAGTGGAGTTAACATATTTTTATATGACATCAAATATAATTATAAAATGAGTAATTTATTTTCAAAAATTTATTTTGAGTCACAATCATATATTATTTATTTTTAAAATTTTTATTTTTAAATGATATCAAAATTAATTATTTTTTAAAGGAAAAATTGTAAAAAATAGGATCGAAGGCGCCACCTTGAATGGCACCCTCAAAGCTTCCCAGAGGCGCCATCCAAGATGGCGCCTCCCCCTTCCGTACGTATTTTGGTAATAATTTTTCAAAGGACGGTAAAATAGAAATAAGTTTCGTAAAAAACGTTAAAATGGTATTTTATCCAAGCATATACCCTCCGAACAAGTAAGAATTTTACTTCTTGCATTACATATGTTATTTTCTTATACTTTTATAAACAAACACAACTCCAAAATTTAATCAATACTACGACTCGTACCTTTTTACTCACATTCTTTGAAAAAAAACAATTGAACTCTACTTTAAGTTAGTTAGGTATTTCTGAAATTTGATGGTCTGAAGGACAGGGAATTGGGTAACTTGAAGCATGGCTCTTTCTTGTTTTGGCGGGGTCAACGTTGCTCAAATAGAACAACGCAGAAAATGGAAACTTTGTTGGAAGTTTTGTTCGGAAAAGGAAAACTTAGAGATGAAACAAGATGAATGCATAAATCATTCTAATTTGAAAAGACAACGAGCAGATTTGAACTGAGTGACAAGCAAAAGCCCAAAAAACGGAATGACTTGAATGAAAGATGATTATATCGGGTAGGTTTGGTATTTTCAAGTTTCCATTATTTGCTGGTTGTTTTGACCTTCCAACCAAAACCATAATTTTCATAGTATTTATTATTAACCTTAACCATTTTAGTTTGGTTGGTTAGGATACAGCTCACCCATCTGATCTTACATCATAGGAGACATACTGAACGGCATTTATAGGTGTCGTTTTGAGTAGCTACCAACAAAGACGCACACTAATTGTTGGTAGATTAGATTAGATTTGGATGGGTTAGTAGTCTCTGCTATAAACCATTAGTTAGGTTGCCTAACACCCATTGTTCTGCGTCGTTGCTTATCAACTAAAGCAAATGACATGGATGATGCGGATTGCGGATGGACAACGTATTTTATGACACAAAATGGCTCATGTCACGTGTTTTCAGCCGAATTTGGATTTGAATTCTGTATTTATATATCAATCACATGTGACGTGGATTGTGACGTTTCCTTCCGAGAGATACGCAATAGACATATAAATACAGAAATAAATTTTTGGACAGGAATTGGGTTTGTTCGGACCAATGTCTCTTCGGGTGTTAGCAGCCTGAAAATGGACTACTGTGGCCAAGGCTGCCATGCATAACCAGATTCCCAACAAAAAAAAGGGCCTCCGGACTTTCCTCTGCATTGCCGTCCGATGTTATTTGGGCCTCCCTTTAGTGTATGTATATACGATTTAGATGTAAATTTCTTGAGAGAGGAAGGGAGCGATGCGTCAAACATGATCCGTGCGTCAGGGGCAAAATTACCGGTATGCTATAATGAAGAAAATAATGTACTAAAATACTGAGCCGTCAAAATTATTTAAGAAATTTGGAAAAAACTTCTTGCGGCACAATTGCTTGGTGAAATCTTTTTCAGTTTCAAGGTAAATAGTAAAAAAAGTAAAGATCTATAAGTATTTAGATTTTTAATTTTCTTTTTACGTAATGTCCAACCCGCAAAGCATGATAATTAAAATCGTAATAATTTACACGACATGCATAGACTAATCAGACTAGAAAGATAATAATAAACTTAGATATCAAATTATCAACAAAATTTAGATAACATAAACATATTAAAACAATACACACAGGCATAATAATAAAAGAATATTAAAACAGTTTAAATACCAAAACAAACAGATCACATAGATTAATTCAAACATATTTATAAAATATAATATCAAAAAATAAAATAACGATTTAGTTATACTGCCTACTAATAATGTCAATCATAATAAAAAAATACATGTAAAGGATATTATCATAAATATTTAATGCACCTTCACATGATCTGGAAATATTACATAATACTTATACTAACAAATTTTATTATAGAGAGTAATCTTACTTGAAAAAAAAACTTCTGCTGCAGATTTGATTTTGAAATTGTGAGGAGAAGATTGCTGAAGAGAGTTTTCTCCAAAAAAATTGTTCGAAGGAGGGTTTTTTTGTTGCATGAGAAGGACTACTGAAGGGGAGGGGGGTTT
Organism: Sindora glabra; assembly: GCA_020226215.1. Lineage (NCBI taxonomy): Eukaryota > Viridiplantae > Streptophyta > Magnoliopsida > Fabales > Fabaceae > Sindora > Sindora glabra. The sequence goes on from CM035230.1 coordinate 83,601,403, forward strand.
GTACATGTTCAGCGGGTTACAGGTGCTTAGTTCACTGACACGTGGCAGTAAAAGGACTGATGGGGCCATGACACATAGTATCACTAGGAGCGTCGGGACACGTGGTAACTTTAAATGTATCCCTACTAGACGGGTCGGACACGTAGCATCACACAAAATTTTGCGGATCACGTGTTGCCCAGGCCCGTGATCAGACCTGATCATGCGGTCTGACACAATGTGATCAGACCTAATCACGTTGTGTCAGCCTGCATGATCAGTCTTAATCATGGATTGTGCTGAAATGTGATTCCCGATTTTCTGATTAAAAAAAAATAAAGCTAAGTATTTCGGTACATAATTATTTTCAAAACCCTGTAAAGCGGTAAAAAAGCCGTGCGTCAGGCTTTGTGGTGGTCCAGAGCAGGAACATCTCTTGGATATATAATAATAATAATAATGATGCACAGACATTCAGGTTCATTAATGGAAAATGGAGCAAACCAGTTTGATAAAGCCCATTTAGCCGTAAACCCAGAAGAAGGAATAATGAATGGAAAATACAATTATGGTGGAATTAAAGTAAAAAAAATAACAACTCCATCTTTATCAAAACCAAACCAAAATTAACCGCCAATCAAATTAAGACATGAGAATATCGTTGAACATCTTATGGGGTCCAAAAGCGTATGGAATGTGAGAGAGTGCTGCCTTACCCGATAATTAATGTTTAGAAGGATGACTACCTACGGACTAAATGCTTAATTAATTAATTGTCACTCAAAATAAGACAACATAAACAAAGAAAAAGAGGTGGGTGCCATCTGCAAATTCTTTGTTAAGAAATTTTAATTTCACAACGGAAATAAAAGGGGGATGGTAAACCAGGATCCATATACTGTTCAGGATCATCCTAATCCAGTGAGTTTTGGACTTTGATATCCAATCAAGCTGTCGGCCCTTTAGCTTTTTCACTGATGATGGATCTATCGGGCTCTTGTCCTCGTGACCCAAAACAAAATGATGTCAATTTTTTAATTCTTTTTTTCTTTTTCTTTTTTTGAGAATAATCAGATTCTTTTTTTGATTTTGAGGACTTCTGTTCACAGTCTATGTTTGCCCAAGCCTCACTTCCGGTTATCTGATATCCTCAATTTTAATCAATTGCAGTTTGTAAGTACAAAATGCCCAAAAGAAAGATAAACCATGTGTATCGAATCTGGATTTCTTCTTCTTGGGGTCGTATGTTTGACGGATTAGATAAAATTAATTAAAATTTTTTTAATCTACCCTCTTTTAGGATGGCAACGAGGCTAAATAATGATAAATTGGTAGTATATTGTTTCATCCTATAATTACGGCGCTTTGTCCTGTCCCGATTTACTGGGCATTGATAATATAAAAGAAAATTTGAAAAAATTTTAAAAGAATTGAAAAAGATTAAATTTTATAAATTTTAAATATACATATAATTAATATTTAATATAATATAATAATATTGATCTAAAATCATATATAATTTATTCAATTAATCTTAAATTTAAAAAAATAATTAAGATAAATATTAATTAAAAAATAATTATGATAAATATTTTTAATTATAAAATTACTACATAGTAATATATACTTTTTAAATATAATATAAAAAATAAAAAAAAATAATTTGTAATTTTAAGGTACTAGGGAGTAAGGCAAAATAATATTGCCTTGCCCCATATAATTGTTTCAGAGCAAAAATTTGATTTGTCTCGCACCTTACTCCATGAAACAAAAATTGATACCAAATTCGCATCTTATAAGACAAAATTTGTAGGCAAAATTTGCGATCTGTTCTTTTTTTTTTTTTTCCCGCCATTCCTAACCTCTTTTATCCAACCTTGAAAAAATGCAATCTATTTCTAATGGTTTGTTTATCCCAATCCACTCTTGATTGAAAATCTTAATTATTTAAGATTAAGAATGATATTCATGAATAATTATTTTTATTAAAATTTTTCCTGCAGTAATAATTAAAAAAGTAAAGCTAAAATTTTATGGAAAATAGTAATTCTTTATTTTTGATATTTGAATAAAATTAAAAAAATTATAAAAATGACATAACAAAAAATAAAAGAAAACGACCCAGTAATATGCTAATAGACTAAGAGAAAAAGAATGAGAACAACTTACATGAGACGGAGTTTAAATCAAACGGAATGTATACTCTCCATCTTCTGAGAAATGAATGACGTAAATTTTGGAAGAAGGTAGATATTTAAATTTTTTGTTTGAAATTGTAGATTCTAAAGTAAAAATTATATTTTTATCTCTCCCAAATTAACAAGAAATTGACAAAATGAAATAGGAATGATTTAGATCCAAATCAAACATGTTAACCTTAAACATAAAAATTCACACAAAAAATATGTTTCCTAAAAAATATTATTTATTTAGAAATTTTGATAACATCGATTATGTGACACTAAAAGAATTAAGAGTCTCTTACATCTATTCCTAATAGATATTATTTTAAAAAATTATTGTCTACTTTTAACTTATAACTTTCGGCTAAAAATGAATAGTTAAGAATAGATCACTCAGGTCTATATAATCCATTCATTTCATAATTTTTTATGGTACATCATTCATTTCATAATATGGGGAAACACTACAAAGTATCATTAATTAGGATAATATCTCAAAGCAGAAGTGAAGTGACAGGGAACATAGGGAGACATTAACTCGCTGAAGCACTGCTGTTCCGTTGAGTAGTCTGGTAGGAAGCCTCCAGCTGCCTTCTGGACGGTGGCGGTGGACCATAAGGCCTTGGAGGTGGTGGAGAGAAGAAGTAGAACCAATGTGGCGGTGGAGCAGGATATGGGGGCACTATATGTCTGTGAGGATTAGGTTTTGGAGGAAGTGGCGCATGGTCACATCCAGATAGTGGCGGCACCAACGGTTTTATCCTATGGCCCAAGTGACGGTTGTGGCGACGGCCATGGTAACGGTGAGTGGCATGTGAGAAGACAAGAAGAGCACATGAATTAGAGAGTAACAAAGACATGACAAACACAGTCCATATTTGAAAGCCACTCATCTTTTTCTGCTTTCCTTTCGGTCAAAATGAATGAGGTCTACTTATAGAGCGAAGGGTCAAAAATGGAAAATAAAAATATAATATAGTGGAGGAGGAAGTATGATAAGCAAAGCAAAGCACAGCACCAACCGACCAGGCATGTTTCAGGGCGTGTCCCATTTTGTTAATTTGGGCAGCAGCAGGTATTGAAATTTTGCAGCTGCTGTCTTCGTTACTCCCGCCACTACCACTGCATAGATGCTCCATTATTTGTAATTCTCAACAATATAATATTCAAATTCAGTCCAACTTGTTTGAAATGCATCGCAGCCCCCATTATTTTATTATTAACACCACCAACTCTTTTTCAAATTTCAATCAATTTTTTTTGGGCGGGGTTGGAAGTTGGCAGCAAGTGTTGAATTTGCTTTCGTTCAACATAATTCAAAATGGTTTGATTCACTGAAAAAGTATAGAAAATGCAACTATCTAAGAAATAAAAAAAATTTAAATTGTTTGATTGGTTACTGATTAATAAAATAAATATATCATAAAAGCTATTTATTCACTCTTCTTCGATAAAAAGAATTTTACATATCTTTTATAAATAAAAATATAAAATTATCATTCCTTAATTAAACTGATGATCATTTTAACTTTTTATTCATAATTTTTTAAATCAAACCAATCATTCAACTAAATGGAATATTAATTCACTAATTGAATAAGTTTTAGCTTAAGATATATATATATATATATATATATATATATATATATATATATATGTATGTATATACACACACATACATACACATTAGTAATATATATTTAAAGTGATAAAATGCAAGTAACACAACAATAATTTATATTAGAAATAGTTAAAAAAATATAAATTCAATTGTTATGAATTTGTAAAGGTTAGCTTTAATTTATTGAAAAGTTATAACTTCTTTTTAAAAGAATTTTGAAAAAGCAGTTTGGTCCATCAATTTTAACCAATTTGCATCAATACCTATCAATTTGCATACAATTATTATCCAAAAACTTTAATCAGATTGACTTATTGGTCGGCTCATCAGTTTGATTATCTTATCTCATCCAATTTTTAAAATTCATCAATTCGATTGGCTTATCTTATCCAATTTTTAAAATCAACCTTTTATTTTCATCATTTAAAAATTATAGTAAATATAACTTAGGGTTAATAAAATATAAATATAATTATTAATTACATAAAATATAATTATTTTATTAATTATATAATAAATATAAATTATTAATATAATCGTAAATATTGCCATAATAAAAATTTATTTCTAAATATAATTATATTTATTATATATATTATATTATTTATTATATCAACATTCAATTATAAAAATTAAAAAATTGTGTATTTCTTATCTATTTTATATTCATTTAATAGAATTAACTATTTATTGTATGAATTATTTAATTAAATTTTTGCTCATTTAAATTATATTTCATTCTAATCATATTAAAATAAACTTGAATATATATATGTACACATAACATCTTTTTTATATATATAAACTTATTTCACTTTTTTTATAGTAAACTAAAAAATAAAAAATTACAAACTTCAAAAAATTAGATTGAAAAAAGATATTAAAAATATAGTTTCAAGAAAAAAAAGAATTAGAAACAATTAAAATCTATTAATATTTATTATTTTTTATATTATAATTTTAAATGATCTATTAATTTTTTTGGTAATATTTCATAAAAATAAAATTAAACCAAACAAAAATACAAAATCTTAGTTCTTAAGAAATATTATTTTTTTAATGTAAATAACTTTGAACATTTTTTGATAAATTTACAAAAGAATTAACTTTTTACAAAAACTTGTATAAAACAACGACTCCTTGATTTCTTGACCAAGGTGGATGGTTATCGAGTGAATGATTTGTCATTTGTGTTTGCCCCCATGCAATTATCTACATACTTATATTTATATTATATTTTTACATTTACAAGTAATACAAGGTTGGTTCCCTGGGGAGTCATGATTAATGAACCGACCATTACGATAACTGCTCTAATATCTCGGAGAAGTGGAGGGAAATGTGTCCAAATGGAGGGAGGGGTCCAATTTTGATCCTAAAATCCCCTGATTTTGACACTTAATGGCGTGAAGTAATGAGTATGACCCATCCATCCATTATCCATTCGTGATATTTTAAGAGGGAAAATGATGGACCACCACCACTCCGCCACCCCACAATTTCCTTCCTTTTTCTCTGCCTCTCGGTACTCATTGGACATTCCCCGACCTTATATAGTGATAGATGGGAAATACTTATAATCCAGCTAACACAAATCCTAACCTCTACTTGAAAAAAAAAAAATTATCCATTATCAATTTTGTTATCCATATATTAATTTCATATGAATTTAATTATCAATTTTGCTATCCATACACCAATTTGATGAAATTCACATGTATCAAAATTTGTATTTAAAAGTTTCCTAGACATTAAAAACTGACTTCCTTTCAATACAAGTATTCCTCTCAATATCACACCCTCCCTAGTCCAAGGCAGTGGTCCTATTACAGAAACAGTGTGCTTTTCCCGCTCGGCTGCCCTCTCTGTTCAAAAAATTTCAAAAGGCTTGACTTTATTAAGAAAGAGAAAAAAATCGTATTCAACCCACCGTCCGATGTAAAATTTGTCAATTTCCTATGTGAGAAATAAGGATTGTTTGAAAAGTACATAAAACTCGGGGAAATTTCTTCTTAACAAGGAAATATGTTTCAATTAACAATAGTGTTCTAAATCAGGTTATCACCGAACTTTCAGCAACAGCTATAGTTGTCAGATGACAAGCAAATGAGAATGAATTTATAGAACAATGGAGTTGGATGAGTAATAGAATAGAATATATACATATACATTCAGAAGACCCACTTCCCAGGTCAGCAATACATTGAACGAAGCTTAGCTTGAAAAAGAAAGCCGTGGAGTCCTTTCCTTCCCTTAAAGATCCCAGTAGTCATGAGGTCACAGTCACAGATATCTACATAACTAGGCTTAACCAAAAGAGGGGGGAAAAAAAAAAGAGCCTTCTATTAACTCATACTAATCTACATCTAACCGACATTAGAAACATACAAACCTTCGATAAATATGTTACATAGTACGATGGGAAGTGGATATCTAGGTACCCTTATATCTGTTAGCATAGACAACTGGACTTAACAAATATATTCATGAGTCCATCTCATTTGCACACAGTCTTAAGTCTCTTCGCAGCTTGAACAAACCCCACAATCACCTGTAACTCGTCCATTTGCTTCACACAAACAAGAAAACAATTCAGGTTTTAATATTAGCTAAAATATTTGGCAGACGGTCACAATGAAGAAAAAGCAAGAAACTCCCTATATAACCGGCAAAGCAGAGATAAAAATGTAATCATTAATTTTTAGGTACCTGTGACATGAAGTGCCTCTGAACAACATCTACTAATTGCTCTTTTGAAGGGTTTGGGACAACCTCCACCTGCAAATCCACTTTGGAGGTCAGTATAAGTGGAAGGAACTACCATCTTAATTCCCTGGAAGACTGTTATAAGAAAGCTAGAGCTAGGATTTTACCAGATTAAAGTGTCGCCAATATCTCCACAACGCAGCCATCTCCAATTTGCTCAAGTCAACCTTCTGCACAAAGTATTGTAAACTTATTTTAATAGCTGAAATATCAACAAATAAATACCCCACTTTGTAAATGGATGGCAAAGATAAATGGTTAATACAAAAAAGAATAGTAAAAAATTTTATACCATGGTCCCATGAGGTGTAGAGATGGACCCCTTGGACTGTGAATCACCAGAGAGGGACCTGCTCATAGTCTTGTGCGATAATCCCAATGATCTATGCATTCTGTGCCTCGATTTGTGGGACTTTTGAGTGTCATCCGATGCTAAGAAATCAAAGATAGCACATACAAAATGAAAAATAGTGGTGGGACCCAATAAAGAGATAAAGATGTAAAGACACCAGAGCTTTTAGAATTAGTAAAAGCAAAAGGCAAAGACAGAATGGATCCAATGTACCAACCTCAATTACGTTCCAAACACACAGTAGTGGAAACAAAGAAAATGGTTAACTAAAATACAATAGTATTACTGATCAATCCCCTGCTTCAATCCTCAAGTTGCAATCATAATGAGGGGTAGGAATTAGACTAATATATAGCAAATCTATGTAGGAAAGAAATTAATCAGCTTGTCAGTACATAGTGAGACAACCTGAAAATGGTTCACACCTCTAATAGATGTTTACATGCAAAAGACAATTATGACAGTGAAACTCTCCTTGGCTTGTCGAACAAACAAAGTGACATCCAAAAATTTTTGAAACAGCAATTTAAAATAATGCAAAACAATATGAACTCACCCATATCTGATCCATTCCATTGCACATTTTCAAACTCAAGATCATCGTCTTCCTCATTGCCAGTGGGTGCTTCAATCACACTAAGTGCATTTCTTTGTAGCTTCACTTCAATACCATTTGTAAGCACCTGCATTTTCGAAACTATGATCAGTATAAGATAATTCTATAACTTTGATAATGCTTCTTCCAATAATTCATGACATACAATGAAAGACAGACAAGATAACACACATAATTAACACTAGACAAATTACTTTCCATCACCAAATATAACATTCCCAGCTGAGCTGCCAAATAATGCCAACCTAATTTCATACACTACAAACATATAATTGATGCACAGAAGCAACTTTACAGTGCAAAGCCCAATAAATAGAACGCAATTTAAATGTTAACAGTATAATACAGAAACAATTGAATTCATCATAAAGAAAAAGTCAATTGAAATTAAAGTAAAATACTCAAAATATTAGCTTCAGTGTCAGTGAAAAATAAGGGTTCAACAACCAGGATAGAATTTGCACATTATTTATTCATTAGCCTGATACAGAATAGCCCTTCATGAGCTCACTCAATCTGTAAACTTGGACATCATATATTCAGAATGTAAATCTCAATTACTCATAGATGAAACAGTAAACATTCCACAATTTAGGCAAAAAGTGGAAATAACAGTACATGCATGTAGCAAACAGGCAATAATCTAGAATGGACCATCCGTTGCCCATGTGAGAAATATCCGCTAGGACAGTTCATAACGCAAAAGGTAAAGCAAACAAGGAAGAAGGGAACAAACTCCTTAAGAAATACCACATTGAATAAACGCAATTAACACCCACTTTAAAATTTCGATCGCCAATACCCAAGCATATCAAATTAAGGAATTTGAGACCCAATCTAATTGAGCTCCTCCATTAAATGAATGAACTTATTATAAATAAACCAAACAATAGCCCCAATGAACAACTGATTATTATTATTAAGCACCTGCCATAAAATCAGATCCATGGATAAGCTCAGACATGCAGTGGTCAGAAAGGGGAAATTGTAATTCAACCAATGGAAAAGTGATGCCTACTCATACTCAAATTCCAATACGGAAAACCCAAGACTTGAAAAGTTTCAGTAAAAACATAAAGTAAAATGACTTGATTAAAAGTTAACGTGGTAAGGGTATAGAACAAATTAACAATACAAATATGAGTTGAAACTTAAATATCAGCAACCAAAAGAGGCAGTGACAGATTTGATCAAGCAAATGAAATGGTGAAATTGATCAAAGAAATTAGCTATAAAATTGAAGCTTCCAGATTGAGCGATGCTGCTTTAAAGCACTTCCATTAAAGCACACCAAATACCATATTAAGAAGTATAATAATGCAAACAAACGGCATTATAATCAAAATTAGGAACCTGCAATCCCCACCACACAATCCAATTTTTCCAGAAGCCCAAATGTGTAGAGAAAATTACCAGCCAATGCCACCCGCCCAGTCCAACGGCCTTCTTCACCACACCTTGGAGACCAACAAGCACCGATTTGGTCCGGTTATTTCCGGTTACGACCACCTTGGTATGACGAGGAAGCACAGAGAGCTCCTCTTCGCTACTATCTCCACAGCTCTGCAAATGAGAGAAGCCACCATTGACGGAACTTTCCATAGCTTGAAGCATTTCTGCTTCCAACTCAAACAGAATTCAACTGTGGAAGATCAATTATCAAAATTGCATTTGTCCGGAAGATCATGCATTGCCGATAAACTATACGGGAATTCTCGAAGCAGAGGAGAGAGGATGGAGGAGAAATTTGGGAAATTATGCAGAGAGCAAAGCACAGACAGAGAAAAAGCGAGGAAGAGAGAGAAGGAGGTTAAGAGTGACTGGTATTGTTAATTGGTGTGTTGGTATGAATCCCGACGAGAGAGAATGAGCGAATGGGAAAGTGCCACGTCAACGATCATGTGCTAACTCGCACAGCTTTGGTTACGCCATGATGCAATACCACTAGCTGGTTTCGTTTTCGGGAGTTACTGAGTTGACCTGTTGACTATGTGGTAAACAAAGCATGATACCACTCTCAAATGACCATAATCTCCTCGGCTTCACTTGTCCTTTCTCATTTCCCCCATCCAAACGGTCAACTTTTTCAGCTATTTTCAGTATCTTCGTTCGGTCTTGCAGTAATTAAACTAAAAATTAAAAACAATAATATATTGCGAAGGCTGCTCAGAAATTTGACTCCGTAATCACTACTGATAATATCATTGATGCGAACCACCAATTATTGCACTGTAACTCCAACAACTGAGATACTAAAATAATGTCAATGGCGAACAAAGAGGCTGGGCGTTTGGTAAATTTGAAGGAAGAGCGAGAAATACAAATCAATCATCAATAAATAACGTATAATGGAAGGCGCGGGGCACCGGAATTTCATCGGCGGGACCCACGTGTACAGAAGGACCTACTTGCCGTCGGTTTTGTCGTATATCCTAATCCTGCTCACTCACTCGCACATTCGCGGATCTGCCCCTGGCTGGCACACACGAAAACATATATTTTCGTTTTTTGACGCGTACATTCCCGCACGTGACTACCCCGCACAGCACAACATAACAACATGAGCCGTAGATCTGTTGCTGCCATCGTCTTGGTGGTTTCGGCGCTACCTCAGCCGTTGGATCTCGTCAAAGGAAAATCATAAGAATCCTAGGCAGCAGCGGCCCCTTCAAAAGCAGACATGTCCGCTTAACATGTGGATTGACCATCGTCAGATCGCTAACCATTAGAGCATATACTTATAGATTTGAGATTAGATTAGATTTTTAAAACATTTAAAAATGATATTAAATTCATGTTAATTGAAATTGAAAATGCAAGTATGCTACCACATTTGAGGGAGAACTTTCTCATGCATCAACACGGACAACTTGTCCTTAGCTTTTAATTAATTAATCAGTAAAATAGACTTCATCATTACCGGTAGAAACGAACATTACACAAGAAAATCAGAACACAAAGCAACAAAAACTCGAGCAAAACAAAACAAGGCAACCCAAATTAAACAAATGTAAGTTGTGAGACAAAGGATAAAACGAAGGAATTGAGGTGGAAAGACCCTATTAGAAAATTAAACCACCACTTTGTTCAATCGCTTTCACTTAATTTTAAAAGGTTGGCGTGGGGGTATTTACGGAAGTAGGCACGCAAGATTAATGGTTATATCATGCTTTGATTGGGAAAGGAGTACGTGTAGAACTGCTGCTATTTGTCTTTGCGTGAAATAGGTCCTCAATCGGAAGTTTCCTGAAACCTGTGAGATAGAGTGGCAGCCGCAGAGCTTATGCATAATGCATTTTTCTTCAACCACTTGTATCGATCTTTAAAAATATCTCTTTGGAATTTGACTATTTTATCAAAGCATCCATGTGAACGCAGCAACTATAACAACATTCTCTTCTCCTCTTTATTTGTCTAAGAGTTCGCTCGTGATTCAATTAGTTTGGGAGAAAACACGACAGAGGAACAACTGGACAGAAAGTTCAATTAGGGGGGGCCTTCCTGCACAGGCAAAGCCAGGGCTCCACTTTCATCAACTGTATATACTATAATATATATTCTGCTCCCTGCCCTATGTTTTTCTCTGCTCATCAGCTGACAGCTTACCTTTATAAAGAAATATAGAATTTAGTTTTTGAAGTTATTTCATTCATCTTGAAGAGAATACTATAGTTCAAATTAGTCTCTTCTTTGTTATACATCACACAATAAAAGATCAGGGCGATCGATTTGTTATCCACAAAATTTGAACCCTTAATTGGAAAGAAAGTGAAACCTGCTGCAATTTTTTTTTTTTAAAATACTTTACGTACTAATCTCTTCCTCCATCATTTTCTTTGATTTTTTATTCTATTTAAACTATAAAGTATTTGGTTGATGAGGGGAAAAAAAAAACACTCTCAAGTTCATGCAAATTAAAAAAAAGTCAAATCTCAATAGGAAGAAAATTAAAAAAAAATGAAAATGTTTGCTAGAACTTGAATCTGACGAAAGGTGGAGGAAAAAGAAACCAAGAATAGCAAAACATGATGTTTAGTCATCAATCACCAATAAATTGTTTACGAGAGAAATGTAAATGATCCGCATAATAATTGGATTTTATCTCATGAACTATTAAATTAGATAAATTATTTTTTAAAATTATATAAAAGTTGGATTTAATCTCCTCCGTTTCCAAATTAATAGAAAATGTTAGAAAAATTAATAAATTAACTCCACTAACTACAAAATGATTGTATTTTTCTCCTATTAACTTTGAAAAATTTAAATTTAAACTCTTCAATTATATAAAATTTGCAATAACACCCATTATCTTGATTAATTCTTTTATTAAATTATATAATTTTTAAAAAGTTTTTTAAACATGACTCATAATATTATTGTATGTTGGATTATCGCATCATTTTTGTATACAATTTTAATATTATATAGTTAATAAAATTTTAATTAAATACTTAAAGATGAATTGTAAAATTATGAATAAAAAATAATGTAATAATTTAACACACAATAATATGACAATTCATATTTACTAGTATTATTCATTCATTCAACATTGACTGTAACTATTTAATTTTTTTTTCTATGAATTAATCATTCATTCTAGGAATATAGGCCCAAAGTATTAAATAGAAAAGTGAAACAAATTCAAATACTATAGTACATGGAAAAAGATAAAAAGAAATTTATCATTTTCATTTCATATAATCATATTTAATTTAATTTTAACACTATAATAATCATGGTAGTGATAAGCAATGATTTCTATTTTACCCATCAAGAGTTTTTTAACAATTTATTTTATTTAAAATTTAATAATTATATTATTTATGAATTATTTTTATTTTATTCTTTTAAAATTTATAATTCATTATAATACTCATATTTAAACTAATATATCTATTTTTAGAAAGAGATTATATTAGTTAGTGAATTTACTTTATTTGCTAAACATATTTTTTTATAAATTTGTTACAATTTTAAAGTTTTTATTTATAATATTTTACCTCAAAAAAATTTAGTAATATAAATAGATTAATTTTTTTTTCTCTTATATAACAAAAAAATATATTTTTAACTTGTACATTATTTTATAAGTCATGTACGATTCTTTTCTCTTTCATACTCATTTGTGTTATTATTTAATAAAACAATAATTATTATTTGCTACTATTTTTATGCTAATACTTATTACACAAATAATTATCTATTTTATTTTATTATAAAATTTTATAAATAACTTGTTCATTTAGTTTAAAAGAATTATTTGACTATGTATTACATTTTTAACTTTTATATTATTTTATAAGTTACGTAGTATTTCTTTTTCTTTTTCATGCTCATTCCAATTTTTATTTAAAAAACTAATAATTATAATTTATTATTTTATTTATACTAATAATTATTATTTATGCTAACAATTATGTATTTTATTTTATTATATATAAATAATTAATTTAATTATTTAAATATATATTACTTTTTTAATTCCTATATAATTTTATGAGTCACAAACTACTCATCTTCTTTCCTATGCTCATTCATATTATTATTTAATAAAATAATAGTTATTATTTTAACAATATAAGTAAGCTAAAAAAAATTTGAGATAAAAGATTATAATTTTAATCTACTTATATTGTTAAATTTTTTTTAGATAAAAATATCATAAATCAAAACTTTAAAATTATAACAAATTTATAAAAAGATGTGTTTAGCAAACAAAGTAAACTTATTAACCAATATAATCTCTTTCTAAAAATAGATATATTAGTTTAAATATAAGTATTATAATGAATTATAAATTTTGAAGGAATAAAATAATAATAATCAATAAAGTATATAATTATTAAATTTTAAATAAAATAAATTGCTAAAAAATATGATTGGTAAAACAAAAACTTATCACTTATCACCGCTATAATCATTACAGTGCTAAAATTAAATTGAAAATGATTATATGAAATAAAAATGATAAGTGTTTTTTTTATATTTTTCCATGTAATATAACATTTGTATTTATTTCACATTTTTATTTAATATTTTGGATCCATGTTTCATGAAATAAGTGAATAATTCAAAGAAAAAAAATTAGATTAGTGATGGTTGATATTAAGTAGTACTAGTAAACATGAATCACCATATTATTGTATATTAATTTATTATATCATTTTTATTAATGATTTCTCAATTCATTTTCAAGTATTTAATTAAAATTTTATATATTTAATATAATTTTTATTAATTATATAATATAAAAATTGTGTATAAAAAATAATATGATAATCCAATGTATAATAATATTATGAGTCGTGCTTGGAAACCTTTTTAAAAATCATGTAATTTAATAATTAAGTAAATAATGAGTGTTATTGTAAATTTTATATAACTAAGGATTAAAATTGTAATTTTTTAAAATTTGTGGGAGTAAAATGCAATCATTTCATAATTAATGAGGATAATTTATAATTTTTTCTAATGTTTTTTTGTTAATTTGATAATGGTAGGATAAAATTCAACTTTTGTATAATTTTAAAAGATAATTTACTTATTTCTATAGTTTGTGGGGATAAAATTCAACACCCTATACTTAACAGAGTTATTTGCATTTTTCTCAATTATTTACGGTGATATGAGCAAATATAGTTTGTCATCGATTTTAGCCGAATTCAAGGCATATCATTATAGAATGAAGTTGGAAATAAAAAATTCTCTATTTTATTCCTTTTTTTTATATTTTTTTTCTCACCAAATTTCATCTTCATCCATTTTCTGTCTCTCTCATTGGAACTCCCACCTCTGTCCACCAAATTCGTCATCAATGCCGCTTCAACCTTCAGCTGTTGCATGCGCTCCTTCTTCCTCCAAGCTAGCATCTTGCAGCCAAATGTATGCCATATAACCTCACAATCTCATACAATTATAATGCATACGAGTCAAAAGTAATTTATTACTCTAGTTTATTACTTGAATTTACAAAATGAAATTAATTTATTGTCATAATTTATTAGCTGAATTTATAAAGGGTAGTTTGGTTCACAATACAAATGTGGGAAGTTATATTTGTCAAGAAATAAAAAATTACGAGTTGTTTGATTACCCACAAAACATGAAAAAATACTTTTCAAGAAATTGTATTTCTCATAAAATGTGAAAAATTATTTACCTATTTCCTAATTAACTACTATTTCTTGGGAGATGTAACTTCCTTCATGTCAATCAAATAATATTGATAACTTCATTGGAAATTCACATAGGAATTAACTTTCTAAGAAATTTAATTTCCCCAAAAATTTATTTTTCGTATGAACCAAATGATTCCTAAGTTAAAGATTTACTATTATAATTTATTATCATAGTTTATTATTTAATTTATAAATTAGAAGTGTCATATTATTATAATCTATTACTTAAATGTACAAAGTGAGGTAATTAACTAATGTAATAACTATTTATATTAAGATACGACTATTTTAAAAAATACTATATTACAATAATTTAATACTAAATTCCAAAGCTAAAATTCTCTATGATATTTAACTATAAGTATCGAATATCGATTGAAATTTTTTAATTTTTACCAAATTATTTGAATCAAATATTCATTTCATTCATATTTGATATCCAATAACAAATCTAAATTAGAATTTTACAATCAAACTACAATCACCATCATATTCCTAACTCACAAATATCCAAAATTTCAACCAATAAATAAGCATAACATATCATCAAACCTCCTAATTTCCTCCGCATACTAACAAAAAATCACATTTTTACAATTTAATATAAAAATAGATTGTCTACTTATGTATTGATAAAGGACACTAGGAGAAAGGTCGAAGAAGTAGTTTGATCACCCTATTTAGCACAACTTAAAAGTATTAAGTTGAAAATTCTAATTCTTGCTACACTCTATTTATTATGAATCCTTACTCAAAGTTAAAGAGACAAGAAGAAATACTTAAACTAATAAACCAAGCCCATGCTACCCATGGACTAGTATTTAATAAAAGATAATAATACAATTTAAAAAAATATAATAATTTATTTATATATGTTAAAATATAATATTTAATTTATATAAAAAGTAAAATTAAAAATATAAATTATGTACCTTTTTTATTATCTTAAATTTTATGGTACATAACTTATATAATTATATAATTGTAAAAATTATGATAAAAATATTTATGTTGTATTGGATATGACAAAACAAAAAAAAAGAAACTGAGAATAGAAAAAATATTTTTATAACCTTAGTTTATATATGAAAACAATGGAAGAATGGAATGAAAAATGAGTATTTAATGATAATAATATTGTTAATAAAAATATAATATAATTTTTATTCAAAAGTATAATTTTAGTATCAAATAAATAACATCACTTATTTTTCTAACTTAATATCAATTAACTCCTTGGAAAGCAATTTTAATATTTTTATTATAAAATAAATAATAAATTATTCTTTTTCACATCAGGTAAAAAATTAATATAAATAGACTTAATTTATATTTATTTTTTTATTAATGTAAAAATTAATATTTATTTTCTAACTATACATTACCTAATTAACGAATTTTGCTTAAATTTTTTTATAATTATTGGTTCATTTTATATATTTAAAATTTTATTAACTACCTTTATAATTTTATTTATGTTATAAAATTAATTAAATTTAAATATATAAATAAATTTTATAGCACTACTTATTCGTATATTATTAATTAAGAAATATAAATGATTTGCTAGATCTCTTCCCCTTTTCTAGTTGGACCTTAATGAATATGAATTTGAGGTGCGTGAGCGAGAAAGGGCTAAATGTGTTTTAAGGGGTGTTTACTTCACGAAATTTTATATTTTTAGGATAGTATACAATCTCGGGAATGTAATTTTCAAGTATGTGATTCTTGAGAATGTAAAAATTTTATATTTAGTTCAATATAAATATTTCTCAGAATATTTTTTCAAACTCCCAAACATATTGTATTCCCATGTTTGGTTCACACTTATATTCTTAAGAATTTTATTACTTTTTTTAAAAATGCCCTTATCAATTTTTTTGTTATAAATTGAAATAAATTATAGATTTAATTAAAAATATACGAATAAAGACTTTTGAAGACTTAATAAATTAATAATTTAAATTATATTTAATTTAAATATAATAAATAATTTAATATATAAAATATTAAAGTTATTAAGATTTTGAATTTAAATTTTCATATAATTAATTATATAAAATAAATAAGTAATTTCTCCATTGTTGATTAAAAAAATTTTGTTTTCTTTGAAAAGAAATAAGAGAGAAAGAAGAGAAATAATATCTTTTAAATTTAAATTAAAAAAATAAAAAAATTTAAATATTAAAATAATTAAAATATAATAATCATATATTTTATCTTTAAATATTCTTTTTTCATCCATTTTCTTTATGCAAATAAGAAAAGAAATTAAGTGTTCATTTATTTTATTAATAAATATTTTTATAAAAATATTATTTATATATATATATATTTATAAAAGGATAATATATTATTTGTATATATTTATAAATAATGATATAGAAAAATGGGGTAAAATTATCTTTTTTTTTAATATCAATATTCCCATAAGATAGGAATGTGGGATACCCACCTTCTCCCATGAAAATATTTGATGACAAAATTGGCCTTCAAAATATTCTCGAACAATGTACATTTCCAAGAATGTTACATTCCTGAATAAATTTTTAAAAAAATTGAACCAAATATGAAAATGTAATATTTTCATAAAATATTTTTGAGAATATGAAAAACATCCCTTGAACCAAACATCCTCTTAAGGAAGAGTGAGCTTAGCAGAGTTTAACAATTTTCGAGAATAATTTCATTATTTTAAAATAATTAAAAGGTGAAAATAGAAAGCTGATTCCTAAATATAATTATTTAATTTTAATTTTATATTAATTTATTTAATCTTATTATTCTTATTTTCACATCATATAATCCCATTTTCTCTAAATAATTTCTCACTTTAAACACGTTCGCAATAATTCTAATAATTGGCTTATGTATATAAATATTAATAAAATTAAATAAAATAAAATTTACTTTATTTGGGATGTGACATGTTGGATCAGAATTTGGGCAATTTGTAACGAGAGCGGTAGAAATCAAATAACAAATTTCATTCTAATCACGATTAATTTGGATCGAAATAAATGAGTATAAAAAATTATTTTATAAATATTAAAACAATTATTTTATTACTCTTATTATAAAATAAAAATTTTATTTTTATCAAATAAATTTCTTTCATTTAATTTCTTTCCGTTTCATCTTGTTGCATGCTACAAAACATGACGCCGTGGATGGGAAAGTTTTTAACTCATTAAAAAAAAAAAAATTTCTTGCTTCGTTGCTTCTGATCTGTGAAAGGCGAGTTTCTGCTAATTCGTATAGCAAGCACCGTCTTAATTCACACTCAACTCAACATTATATTATTTTCCTCCGCCGGCGCCTATTTCCATCACTATTTCTCAGCATTGAAAATTCTTCTTCTCGTTTTGGAAGTGAACTGCGACGGAAATGAATTCGAATTCATCGGCACCTCAGAACCCTAAGCCTAAGGAAAGGGACTTTCTTAACCACCTAGAAGCTTATCTCGCTAAAAGAGATGGCGTGGACAAGCTACTCAAAATTTCCAGATATGCCGCGAAGATCATCATCGCTTCTTCGATCCTTCAGCACAAGCCATCCCTGAATCAACGCTTCAAGAGCTTTGAATCCAGCGTCGGAGTTAGTCGAAAAGCCTTCAGGCTCGGTAAGTTCGTTCAGGACCTCAACGCTTTGAGGAACTCCCATTTTCACTCCAGAGAGGACCTGGCCCTTTCTATCATTGCCTATGGTGGCGAAGGATTGTATTACTTCGTGGAACAATTCATTTGGCTGGCTAAATCGGGTTTGATCAACAGTAAACATTCCCGTATTTTGCAGAAGATTAGTGCGTGGACCGAGTTTATTGGCTACTTTGGTAGTATTGCTTTGAAATTAAGGGATTTGAGATTGATTGACGAGGACGAAGCGTGTCTAAAATCGAGTATTGAGATTGCGATTACGAGGGGAATTGGGTGCCAAGAGGAACAAGTAAGGTTAAGGAAGTTGAGACAGAAGAAGTTGATGAAGAGGCTTTCTGTCATTCAAGATTTCGCAGATAGTCTAATGGCATTGGATGATATACTGGACGGCAATGGAGTGTTTTCTAGGCCGATTGTTGTGTCCTCTGCAGGGCTTCTGTCGGCATTGATTAGCACTCACAAGAACTGGGTGACTTGCTAGCTTTGTTCTTTATTTCAGCAAGGTATGTTTGTCCGATTTATGCTTTCATATCTGTTTTCAAGAATTATTTACTCAGAAAAGCAGGTCAGGGTGATAGTCTGATAAAAAGATGTACCGAAGGTAATCCAAGCAAAGGGGGCTTGGATCCTCTATACTTAATCTCTGAATATGTCAATATGTGAAATAAGGCAATCAGGATTTCATTCCCTTTTAAGGGCTTTATTTTTGGTAAAATGTTATTAACCATGGTTCATTTCATTTAGCACGCTGTCCTTGAGGCAATCTTGTTAGACTTGAGTAATTTTCAATGGATTGAACATCAATAACATTGGCATCTCTTGATATGGAATAAGATAGTTCCTTTGTCAGGTCTTCATATGAAGATCTAGGTGGGAATGGTTAAAGGCAATGAAGGGCTTGAATTAGGGTCGATTAATGCAGACCTACGAGTAAAAGTATAACAAAGAAAACAAAGAATTGAATTTGAATATTTGTGCAATTTGATATGAAGTGGTTGATGTTGGATGTAAGGAATGAAGGTAATGAATTGTAAGAAGTTATCTTTCTCTCGGGACGTATTATTCTAATGAAAATAGCAATTTTGTAGCAATTGATTTGAAAATATCCGAGACAAAGGCGGAAATATGAAGAGTTCTGTTTCAGGATTCTTATTCGTTGGGGAAAGTAGAGTTTTGGTTACCCTACCTCTTGTTCTGTTTGTTTGAAATTGCCAGTCCTAGACTCCTAACCTCATCGAGCCTTGCTAGGTTTCTCCTTTCACCAGATGATTCAAGGGCTTGGTTATTAACTTTTGCACCACTCTTAATTTTATTGGGTGGATTTTATGGTGCTTATAAAGTTTTAAAAACCGTTAGATTAAGATTGTTTGATCACATTCGTTAAAAAATGGACAGTTATGATTAAATAATTTCAACCTAGCGGTTTGTTGACTTACCATGTTACCTTAGGTTTTGAAACTTTTAGGATACCTTCTCTGTGTTTTGCTTTTTCTAACCCTGCTTTATGGTATCTTCTCTTGGTTGATGTGGAGGTTTTTAACCATGGCATGTCTGTTTCGTAGTTTCCAAGATTTGGCATTCCAGATTTTCCCATTAAGATTAGATTTCTTCAAGGGCATGTTTGATTATGTCGATTTGACACCCACTTCTCTCTAGAGATTTTCTAGGTCTCCAATGGATGTACATTCGTTCAAGCAATAGGAAGACTGGCATTGGAGCATTGGCAGGATTTATATGTCCTTTTTCTGGAGTTTTTAGACCAGATACTTTGATGTGTTTGTCAGATTGAACATCAGTGGGTTTCTATACCATTTAGAATCCTACTATCCCCAATCTTAAAAGGGTAACTCCCCTTAAAAGATTTCTACTCTTGAACTCCCATCTTCTTCTAAAGAAACTGGAATGCACCATGAGCCACCAGTAAGAGAGTTAGGGAGACTAGATTGGAAGTGTGCATTGGAGAGTGAAAGGGGATTTATTGTAGTTTTCACACGGTATCAGATTTGTTGTATATATATATATATATATATGTATGTATGTATGTATATATGTATATATGTATGTATATATATATGTATATATGGTGGTATAACCTGGTCGATACTCGTGAGAGCAGCTACCGTTCATATAAATTGTTTAAAAATTGTATATAAGATTTTTATAATTTTATATAACTAATTGTAATCATGACATCTTGGAGCTGACTTGCCGAGCATTGATACCTGCTTAATTCGTTTCTGGTTTTTTAGTGCGCTTCTTTGAGTCTTGGGTAATGCGGCTGCTGATTTTAATTTGAAGCTTCATTCCTATTTAAGGTAGGAAGTATTTCGAAACCCGAAGAAAATGTTGCATCTGCGGAACGAAATTAATCGTATATCAAATATTAAGTCCTTGAGGGGGGGGGGGGGGGCACTTATGTTTGCCATCATTTATGGAATGGAGGTCCAAATTAAAAGGCTATTTTTTTAAATCCAGATACAATGAAATGATACCAAGATTATCATATAAAAAATATTTTCGTGGACATAAAAATGCTGGTTATCAATTAGGTCAATAACATCATCATTAATCATTAATTTGTCATTAAACGTGTAATTGATTTTTTCTTTTTTCAATTTACCTCTAACAAGATGTTCTCCTCTGTTGTATATCGGCATCTAACAATGAAGAAATTAATTATGGCTTCTTTGCTGACGTTTCCGTGTTCATGAAAATTTTTTCTAGCAGCATTGATCCTTATTCCTCATAGATTGATAGGGATCTTTGTCTATCTTTATCTCCAAATCCTCCAAATATAATGGAGGGGGAAAAATGGGAAGAATGACTGAATGTGTAATTTTAACTTAGATTAGATACACGGACGATAATTCTTTATGAAAAAACACATGAAAAACTGTTTATTTTATAAATTATATCAATTATCCCTCAAAGTTTAATATAATTATATTTATTACTTTGTTATTTTTAAAATATAAGTTTAACTTTCCTTTCTTTATATTTTAGATCTATATTCACCTCTTCTAATAAAAAATTAGACAAATAATTATATGAATCTCTATAATATATATATATTTTTATCAAGGAGGGGGGAGTAGTGTTAGATGGGAGTTTAGTGATGGCAATGGATTGGGTTTGAATAGACTCAACCTGATCTGAACTGACCCGAACTCAATAAGAACCAAATTTGCTAAAGGTTTGAAATATTAAATTCATTTTGGACTCAAGATTCAAAAAGATCTAATAGGACCTAAACAAGTAAAATTCGATAAGACTTGCTTTGACCTAAAAAATTACGATTATATTTTTAAATTAATTTAAAAATATATAAGTATGATAAGATTGAATATTTGATTACTCAAACTTTAAGGTTTTTTATTTTGATTTAATTGTAATTATTTTACTATCTTGTTTAATACTGTAACATTAAAAAATGATTTTTCTATATATTTTCTAGCAAAAATAGGATTTATTTTTATCTATTTTTAAATTATATTATCAAACATAAAATGAATTTATATATGATCAATTTTTTAAATCAATTGTTAATAATTTATTATATTTCAAATCAATTATCTCATTGTCATTCTAATCAACTGAATGTCAGTGAACCAAATTATTCTATGTAATGGAATTCTAAAGGATCACGTGCATAGAACAATGACCTTTTACTGATTAGGAATGGCAATGGGCCGGGTCTGGGCAGACTCGGACCCGGACCCGGACTTGACATTACCCAAATCCGAAATGAATTAAAAATTATAAACCCGAAATAGACTCGAATCCGAGAACCTGAAGCAATCAGACCTGAATTAGGCTCGAAATGAACTCGAGTCAGACCCAAACCAAATGTATTTTTTTAATGGAATTTTAACAGTTAAAATTAACTTTTTTTTAATGAAATAAACCCCTTTTAGTCACCACCTATTCTCTCACTAGATCATCAAACCCCCACCTCACAACGCAGTTTTTAAATTACCCAAGTATGACTGAAACAAATCCCAAACAGAAGCAAAACAGAAATTTTAGATGAACATGTGAAGCAAAGGCATCCATTGAGCATTGCTCGCATTACTACCACAGCAAGCCGCCGACATTCATGGCATTGAATATCTTAAATCATTTCATAGAACATTAATTTAAACATTGCCATATATTTTGAACTAAAATTAGTTTTTCTTCGCATGTACATATATCTTTAAATCAAAGACAATTTGGAAATACAGTGTGCAACACACTTTTTAACAATATACCTCTGTTTGCACTACATGCTCTATGGAATAGAAACTCATGTATTCAGCCTATTTATTTGTTCATGCATTATGATACTAGTGAATAATTTATGCAATTATTAATACTCATGCAATTTGCAAACAAAACTCTAGTAAGTTTAATTTGCAAAATCATATGTATTTGCACACTTAACAGATAGAACAGAAAACTGATTATTTGGGAAAAAAAAACCCATACATAAGTATGAAGACAATTTGTGAAATAAAAACTTATTATCTAGCTATCCAGAGTTATATGGAAGCCTAATAGACTCGGCTAGAGAACAGACTAACTCATCCTGATCAGATTTTCAGCGATGAGAACCCCAATGCTTGCTCTAGATATTATGTAGTGTGATGTTGTTCAAATTTTACTGAAAATATAAAATCATATAAATAAACACAAATTATATGCAAATAATCCTATAGAGTGAAATATTTTATACAAATAGACAAGTCAATCACAAAGCAACACTCTTGCTTGCATCATTTCAGATGATGCAACCCATTCATTGGCAGTCTCAATTTTTATGTACGGCGGAATCCTCAATATCACAGAGCTCTAATGAAATGAAATAGAACATGCGCCTGAAACAAGTTTCATCATAAGGCAAGCGTGGTATTTAAGCCCCACCATTCCAACAATGTACTTTAAAGGGTTTTCCCATTAATAGAAATAGATGCAACTCAATAATTTACACCCAGTATATCATGCTAAAGCTGGAATCGAATAAAATTGTGGGGTCTTAATTTCTACCTCATCTTTCATCTTCCTATGGATCTTATGAAAGTCATTTTCAGTCATTACAATGAAACCAAAAACTATTCATCCTCTGTCTGCCACCTACGTGTTATCAAAGCAAAATATTGTGTCCTATTGTATAAGATCATATTTCACACTATAGTATCCAGCAAATTCATCACACCAGTTACCAGACAATTTAGTGAAATGTCAATACAATCCCGCATTCATCCAAAGGCAATATAAATCGAAGAACAATAATAAAACTTGGACGGATGCCCAAATCTAAGAACAATCAGATAGAATGGATCATTTGATATTTGATGGTTACGTGCGTGCTTACTGCTTAGTTGCCTGTTAAAAGAACCAAAGTGCAACATCACACTATATAATAGTTCAGGAACAAGTTATACAACTAGCTCAGCTATATGTTATTCGAGGATCACCAGTAATACATAGCAAAGAAACTTTGCTGCAACTAATTTAGCTAAAAACAAAAGATAATGAGGAAGCAGAAACTATTGTTTCACATAACAAAGCAGGCATTGGGGTTCTCATAACTGGAAATATATAAATCCGTCTCAATAATTTAAAAGACTCCTTGAAGAATTTCTAACGAAAGCGACAAAAATGTGGATTAAGGAAAATGGACAAAACCGAGAAGCACTTTGTTCTGATTCATGGAGCAGAAAAACTCATTTCGGGATTATGAACATATATCAATATCTGAAGCTTTAACATTTACCAATGGTTTTTCCAATATTCCATCTTCAGTAATCCAAATCATACCAAAGCTAAAGCAATATATGAATCAAGTACTAACCCACTTAACAAAATCACTGGAAAATTAACCTGATTGAAGCAGAAAAGCAATGAAGCATAGATTAGTTAATCGTTAATGAAGCAAAGGTCAGTTACTTGTCCGAAATCGAAGATTGTGTGTTGATGACAGCTTAAAGATGAAAACCCAGGAACAACTTCGGAGAAGCAAAGGTCAGAGTTACCTATGAGGGATTGAGTGAGAGCTAAATTTTGGATATCCAAAAGGACCCAAAACCCATTGGATTTGGCGGGTGAGACCCGAACCCACACCGCTAAATTTCGGGTTCATTTTGGATTTGATCCACCAGGTAAAATACCCACGGGTTTGGGTAAGACCCAGTAGATCTGGGCCTTTTTGCCATTCCTATTACCAATGTTGTTCATGAAAATTGCATCGTTTAACAATATAGAATGTTTAGGATATTCGGTGAAGATCTAATTTCTATTCTTCTAATTTTATTTTATTTTTCTCAATTGAAATGTATGCTTGGTTCAAACTCCTTCAATAAATTTTTAAATGGTATGTTCATTTTTAAATTTTTCATGAAATTAATATGTAATTAAAATATATAAAATAAATCCAATTATATTTTTGGACTTGACTCTGTAGTTGGGAAATATTTTTAATTTGTATTGAAGTTTTAATATTATTTTCTTTTTATATTTTGATAAATAAATTAACTTAATATCACGACCCAATAATTTCTAAAATATAAAGAATTACTCATTTTTATTAAAATGTAAGTAGAAATAATATTAAAATTAATAATGCTGAAATATTTTTGTGAAATGGTTGCTTGCTGTTGTCAACTATAGGTAGCAATCGTGTATATTAGGCAAATGAAAAATCTTAGGTATTCTTATGGTTGTAAGTTAGTCACTATGTTCAATGAGTTGTACTTGTAGATAATTAGGAAAATATTATTAGAAAATATGATACTAATTATTCTGAATGTTGAAACTTATAAAATAATTAGACTTGTTTATATTTAGCCTTCATTTGGAATATTAACAAAATTAAATTTGATTTTAGTTTAAATGGTATTTGAATTTAAGTAAAATAAAATTTCAATTCATTTATTAAAGGTAATTTTAATTACACAATTGTTATCAAATTTGGTAATTATGTTATCAAATTAAAATGAATATTTATAAAAGATAAATTCATATGTTATATAAATTAATATTATAATGAGTCTAATATGATATCAAAAAAGAATTCAAGATCCATTGAATATTTAATGGATAGACCTAGACCCAAATCGAGACCTAAACCATTAAAGAGTAGGTCTAATTTAGGTAAGATCCGTTAAGTAATTATCCATCGATTTGAGTAAGATCCATTGGGTATGAATATTTTTTGTCATTCTTATAGAAGTTGAACCTCCCACCCTTTATACCATGGCTTGGAGAGGATAGATGGTCTGTCAATTGATTTGGCCCTTATAAGCATGTAAAATGGGCAGGGTAAACTTATACAGGACTTAGTCTGTGTAGACTTTTGTCCATGTGGATTGATCTATGTAAGTCTACATACAAAAATAGGCAATAAATAGGTTGTCCCATCCTACCTTGCATGCCTTGGAAGCATGCCCCTAGCAACCCACATTTAAAAAACTTAGCAAAAGTACATGATATTTAATTGGACTATTGGCCATTATGTCTTATGAATAAAAAAAATCCAAGCCCATTTATTTTACTATGAATCTTATGAGTCAAATCTCAAATGCAGCTTTAGTTTCAATACATTAACGGAAATTAATATCATTTGTCAAGAATGATAAAAAAAAGCATATGACTAACAAAAAATGAGAGACTGAAAGCAGAAAGGGATTTTAATGGCAAACAGACTGAGTTTAAGGATGATAAGGAATGAAAACTAAGTTTCAAGAGAAAATGGTGTAGGCAAACTTCTCAAGAAATTTAGGAACTTGCTCACTTTTTTCACACTTTGCCTAACTCCATTCAACATTTATTGAGTTTTAATATTTACCAAGGAAAGTTTTGCTAGAAAATTGATAAAATTAATTATGCCATAAACAAACTAATAAACAATAGTACAGATGACATAAATTAACAGACACAATACAACAGCATAATACAAAACAAATAATAGTAGTTGAAGTGCTAAATGAAAACTTAAACTTGTAAATAAATAAATTAATTAATTAAGCCATTTTTGTACCTTCATGGTAGCAAATTTGTTTTTGCCTTCAGTGAATCAAAGTTGTCTTCTCTAACATTGTTGTTGTTGTTAGTGTATATGCCCTAAAACCAATTATATTGGTGATTGTAATTTTGAATCATGTTATTTTAATGGCAATTCCAATTATTATATTTATATATATTGTCTGCGTAATATATTTAATTATAATAATAACCTTAGAATAATTGTATTCTTAAATGTCCCTAGTCATATATCATTGTGGATTAGGTTGCTTTGATATGTTAAGACTAGCATGTGTGAAGACTTATATGGGATATTAAGTTTACACATGAGTACAAGTTAGAGAACTTGTATACTGGACCGACCCATATTAAGAACACTACATGGATCGTTATATGAGTGTCATAAGTGGTTCTTAGTGATCATTATTAATATGGTCCTTTGACCTGAGATTACCAAGGTTCCCTATATGTGAGTTTCATATTTTGATACTATTCTATGTCACTAATGGTTAAGTGAATGCAAGGGTAGATATTGGATATGTCACATATCATGCAGAGGGGTTTGTGTGATCAAGATGGGATTTGTCCCTCCTATATAACAAGAGTAACATCTATGGGCCCCTTGATTAAGTAAAGCTGAGAAAATGCATGGCCATGCTCAGATGAATTGACATGAGATGTCGATTATATTTGTTTCAGTCAGCTTACTTAGGAATCAAGAAACCTCAAGATTGGGCTATACGGGAATGACACGGTCCATGTCTCGTGCTCAATCTAGATGTATAGGACAAAAGGACATAAATGATGATCACGTGTAAAGGTTTAGTCAAATCACCGACTTTCTCATTACTTGGGTAACAATGATGTGTTGCTAGACATCAATCTTTGTTTATGATCATTAATATGATTAATGGTCTTTGCCAACGTAATGAGAGCCTGTAGGGTCGCACACTTAGAGCTTAGTGAATTTGGAATTAATGGACCAAATTGTTTGGGCTTAATATTTGGGAATTCATGTTATAATTATAAGGCCCAATAGTAAGCCTATAATTATACATGGAATAAGGCCCAAATAGGTTAGGTTTTTCTATGCACCTATTTAAATAGGCTTATTGGGTAATAATAGGATTACTATTATTCTTCACGCACCCCAAGTAAAAGCATAGAAAAACCCTAGCCACTCTCCCTGACTAAAATCTCTAAAGAGGCGTAGCTAGCACTACGAGGTCTAAGGAGATCAATTCCAACCGGTGTGTGTAGCAAACATTCATCGGTGATTCACGGGTTCGTGTGGATACCACAGAGGTGCAGCCACAAAACGTTGTACTGGTGATCTGATTTACTGGTTTCCATTCCGGTTCGTGATTTGGAAGCAGATCAGATTTGCTGCAGCGGTCAGAAGAATTTTACCGAAAGGTATAAATCCTAATCCCTGATCTATGGCGTTCTAAATTTGCATGGATCCTTGGTGGAAATCGTGCAAAAATTTTATTCCGCTGTGCATGTATGATGCGCGATTTCCAGCAGTTGTGCTTTTACATTTTGTCTATACAAATAAAACCTATCATGTTATCTGATTATCATTTATAATGGTGCTATTATGTTTTACGTCGCTAGAGGAGGTGGTGAGCTCCAGCTGCTCTGCTGCTAGGGCTTCAAATGTCTAAGACTCAAATGCTTTCTTTCAACCAATTCTTGAAGTTTCTAATTTTGTGTTTTGTTTGATTTTTTCCCTTTCAAAAAATTTCAATCTAAATTGTTTATTTGTTTTGTTTTCATATTTTTGTATTGCTTTTGCTTTGTAATTTCAATATTTTAATTTTTGTTAGGTAAGAAAACTTGATATATAAAAAATAGATTAGGTTAGGAATTAATTGGGTTTTCCTCCCATAGGTTGGGCCTAGGTAAGGAAGAAAGATAGCTAAAAAAAAATTATTCCTTGCCCACAATCAAGCCAATGATCATCTGGGCTCCTATACAAATTGACTATTTAAGCTTGTAATAAAAATGGGCTTCATACTAATCAAATTAGATCGCCTCATGACACTAGACTATCCACATTATCTATAGTCACGAATCCTATTTTACATGCCTAGGCCTTTATGCATATTCACCTCTTCTAATAAAAAGGAGACAAATAAGTGAATATCTTTTTAAAGTTAGGTTGGACTTGTGTTGGTATTAATAGCATAGCATATTTGGTATGATAGATAATTGAAATAAAAAAATTAAAAAAAATTATTTAATAGAAATAAGAATAGTCATTTCATTAAATAATAGAATCCTCATTTTATAATAAAAGTAGTAAAATGGTCATTTCATTATTTATAAAATAATTTTTTGACATTCTTATTCTTTATATTTTTTATATATTTTAATATTACCTTTTATTAGTAAATAATGAAATAATACTTTTAATATTTTCATTCAAATAATTTGATAATTATATTTTAACAATAAATTTTATTCTTTATAAAAAATTATAATACAAGATGTTTGGTAAATTAAAGTTTATGCTTTTATAAGATGAAATTTTGTATTAATTATAATTTTGATAATTAAATGAAAAATATAATATTTTTTATTATTGATCATATCATATATTTTTGTTTAATATATATTATTATTTTACTATTTAATATACATGCCTAGCCATTAATGATATACATGTTTAGTTATAAATAAATAAAAAATAAAAATATCATTTTTCGTATAAATATGATATCAATTTTACGCTTTCTTTTTATTTTTAACAGTATTATTGTTATTGATACTTTTTTTATTTCATTTTTATAATATTTGTTGTACCAAACATAATTATAAAATGAAACATTCATTTCATATATTAAGCATAATTATGGTTCCATTCCTTTCTTTTTCATTTCATTCCATCATACAAAATGCAACATAAGACATCTTTATTTTGATCAAATCTAACTTAATTTGAATTTTTTCACATTTCGTATGTTCAAACCTAGTCATTTAATAAAAATAAATATCCAAATTTTATCTTATGTGCACTCAATTTTAATTTGTAATGTATATAAGATAATTAAAATTAATAAACATATAACATAGTATTATGCCTAACTTCTCATGAAATCTTAATACTTGATAAAGTTTCTCCGTTTGACCATATAAGGAAAATTTGACATTTATAAGGATAGCTCGTGCTTTTTCCTTGATATAATCAAGGGACTAGAGAATAAAGTAACCTAAAGCAAACTAAAGCATATGTTAACCAAATCTTGATAAAGAAGTCATGAGTAATTACCTATATTTTTGCAAGCCAAATCTTACATCATGGGATATTGGTGGAAACAACCCATTCTAACACACAATAATCACTTATTTTTGGAAATCAAGAAACATGCTAATGTGGATCCTAACCTTATAGGCTCATGCCTATAAATATATGGATGGTAGCAAGGGCAAGTAAAGGACTTTTTTCGTCCAAAAAAACTATATAAAGCAAATATGCGTACTCAATGTTTTCTTCTAGCATTTTGCTAGCTTTAGTCACTTGTAGCTATCTTTGCAACATTTTTGAATAATTTTATGACAAGACTTCATTCACCATTATTCAAGAGTGAAGCAGGATCTTGGAAATTTAAACCCAATTTGAAGTACTCCCATCCTTAAGAAAGCTTAACACCAATAACAATCTAGGTGTTATCGTAAAATTGCTCCTTTTTTATATGCACGATTGCTTGTAATCTATATGTTTATAAGTTATATGCATCTTATATCACTCATGTCTAATATTACATAATCATTTGTAATAATGCTCTATCAATATATTGTATACAAAAGCCTTGATTTTTTTTACTAATTAAAGTTAGAATTACTTTAATTATTTAGTTTTACTATTTTAATGAATGAAAACAAATTAGCATCCCGATAGGACGTAATTAAAGTCTTTAACTCTATTATTTTTTAATTTATGCACTTGAAAAATGACAAGTTTATATTATCAGGAACTATGAATACAACTCCTATTATTTCATATCCTCACTAAGATAACCTCTTTTTTCATGAAGGATATGTGAAGGATGTTAATGACCATTAACAGTAAGAAATTATGAGTGATAATGCTAAGAATTTAGATCCTGGTTTGAATGTTAGCCAAAGCAATATCGGTTAGAACTAGCCAAATTAGAGTTAAAGCATAAAGTAAAAGAATAACATTTGAAATCACCATAATAGACTAGTCAAGGCTATAAAAATACCTTCAATAATAAAAAGTTGAACAATAATTAAAAAACTAACATTTAAAGGTCCATAAGATTGTCCCATGGAATGCCAACTACCAATGAGAATGATTAGGTAATTACCTTCATTAACTAAAGTCATTAGGCTAACAAAACAAACATGTAGCTAGGTGATTAGGCTGAAGTGACTAAGCTGAAGGAATTAATTGTGGCCTAACCTTTCAAACTATTATGATTTTATAACAATAGATATATGAAAGTAACTATAATATGATTTATATGCTATCACAACAAGTTGTAACTATTTTGATACTAGTGCTCCAAGAAATGATCACTAGTGAAACACCGGTGAACCAAACATCGGAAATGATAATATAACAGCTTGGTCTCTGATAAAATAATGACCAAGATTCAAAGAGAAAGTAAACTAAAGTAAAGCCCTTTGATTCTAAATATCTTGAAGTTGAACAATTTAAATTAAACGAGTAAGGATAGCTAAAAAGGAGAACAATTAAAAAGAACAACATGATGTAGACTATGCAACAGAGATGATCGAGTGCATGACTAATAATAGAATCATAAGATATTGAATCAATAATAAGAATAATTACACCAAAATTGCTAAAACCAGGATCAAAATCTATAAGTTTTGGTTAAAAGTCTATTAAACCAATTGGGAGGTCAAAGTGTATACTCAAATTACCAAAAAGCTCTCTTGATATGGACTCACCAACTTAAACTTTCCCAAGGATTCAAGATACCAAAATTTACCACTTTTTCTAGTGAGGATAATTAATAATTATTGAGCATATTGCTAAGTTTACCACCCAATGTAAGGATCTGACTTTAAATGAATTCTTGAGACTAAGGCATTTTCCCTTATCCTTGATATGGATAACTTTTTCTTAGTATTTGGTGTTACTTCCAAACTCCATACATTTATGGGTTCAAATGGAAAGACTACTCCATAATTAGTTTTATTGATAGGAGATGAAAGTAGGGTTGGTTAATTTGTTCAATGTAAAGAAAAAGCTAACAAAGTTAACTGAATAATACCCATTAGAGTTTCAGTAAGCAAGAAGTAGATGCTTTACATAGATTGTTGAGATCAAGATTATAAACATAGAAATGGTAGGATTTGACTATGCAATCCAAAAAATGCTAATTAATAAAAATATTATAGACATGTCTTAGTTGGCAAAAAAATGTTTAGTAAATTAAACGGCTACAATAAGAGAAAAATAAGAAATTACGTAATGCACGCTTTAGAAAAAAAAGGTGGCTTACATTAGAAAAGAGATTGATAAAGAAAGTGATGATAAGATCTATTTGGCTAAACTTTAATCCAACCCATCTTACATATGCTCATTATTAAAGCATGTTGACAAGAAAAGATAAAATGGATCATATCAATAAATAAGTTTATTCCTTTGATATTAATAAAGCTTATCAAATATTTGACTTACTTTTAAAAGACATAGATAAAGTTGTCCAAAGGTCATAAAATACTTTCGAAAGATAAGAGAAAAGATAGAAAGTATCGCAAATACCATAATATGTTTGGCCATCACACTAATAGCCATGTTCATTTTAGGAAAATGATTGAGAAAAGTATCAAGCAAAGACAATTAAGGTTTGCTAACAAAGGTAAAGAGAAAAAAATGTTAGTTGACAAGGATCTATTTACAATAAGGTCAAATTATGTCAAGTTAATCGATGAATTCAACTTATTTGACATGAACATGAATATGGTAGGCTATTATGACTATAATAATCCCACAGATGCTTATTTTTTTCCCCAAAAGCTTATCCACTAGAAAGAGAGTCTAACACATACTTTATAAAAAGGATTCAACACGAATGATGCATCCTTAAAATGTACCCTTAATGTGAAAAATATTATGATGAGTTGAAAGTTGGGATGTATGGTAAACGATGAAAGGATTAGATCGATCTAAAGATCTAAAAGGTAGTAGATTAAAAAAAGAAAGCAAAAAAGTAAGTCAAAAAGTTTAATGAAAATAAAAAGAAAGAAAAATCAATCTTTAATAGGTTAGATTACCATCGACTTAAAAAAGAAATAAGGATCCATTTCAACTTAAGAAAGCCAAGAGGAAACCGTTTAGAAGAAGAATGGGTAAAGAACGAACCGTTGAGAAAAAGTAAACAAACTAAAAAGCTAACCTCACATGAAAGGAGAAATTAGAGATATGATTATCGGTATGATAGACCTGTACAAACTAAAACCCAAAAAGAAGGATGCAAAGGCAAGTAGTATACAAAAGGAAGGAGAAGGAAGGTTGCCAATTCAAAGTACTATCCAACCATGTGAATCAAGTAGTATAAAGAAAGATGACAAGAAAGAATCCATCTCCTAGTAGCTAAAAATATAAGGATAAAGGATGGATCTCAACATTAATATGGTAACTATCTTACCTCCATCCTTTTGCTGTAATCGAAATAAAATAATTGTGGAAGACTCTGGTGATAACTAACTTATCACAGTGGTAGAGTTTAATAAAGATATAATCGGAGAATTTGAAAAATTAATTATGTAAATGAAAAACCATTTGAGACTTTTGCATGTTAAGGCCTACATAAATGATCAACCTTTAAATAAAATGCTAATTAATAATAGACTGTAATAAATTTGATGCTTAGATCCATCTTTGTTCAGCTAGTAAACTAATCAAAAGACTTAATGCCATCTAATATCACTATAATAGACTTCAACAGGAGAATATTAATTTTTGAAGGGATGGTTCTAATCAATCTTATGGTAGTGTTGATAATTAGGTCCATATTGTTTGTAGTGGTACCTTCAAAGGTGAACTTAATTTATTGCTTAACTAGGATTGGATTCATGCCATAGGAATAGTGCCTTTAACACTTCACTAGAAGATGTTAACTTGGAAATAAGATAGAATGATTGAATGCATAGAAGTTGATAATAACTCATGTTACATGTTAATTTTAAAATATACAACCTTAATGTTCAACCATGACATTTAGGCAAGTACATTGACACATTAACTATTGAGATATGTGTTTTGAACACATTTAGTTTTAAGACAATCCCAAGAGTTGTAATATTGGGATAAGCTTGTAACTTTAATGGATGAATACTAAAAATAATTTACCCAATTATTAGCCTATGTTATTGAGCAAGCTCTAAAAGCCCTAAATTATATCTACATTGATAACCCTATTATATTTTATAATTTTTTTATTAAAAAGGACACCAAAAAGGTTGAAGTAGGAAGTCAATCTTAGGATGATGAAGAACCAATGTTGATATTTATTAGTGTAGCTTTAGTAGAAAACACTAAAGAGCAAATAATTGACATTTTGAGGAAATACGAGGATTATTTTTTTGGAATTACAATAAGATGCCAAGATTAAGTGGGGACTTGGTGGAACATAAACTACCAATAAAAGAAAGGCTTTGACCACATAAATAATATTTTTAACGTTTTACACCGGATGTTGTATTGAGATAAAAGAAGAGATAGAAAAGTTCTTAAAAGTTAAGTTTATAAAAACTACAAGATATGTCAAATGGATCTCTAACATAGTTCCTATCATGAGAAAGAATGATGAATCAAAAGCATGTAGAGATTTCAAAGATTTGAATAATGCCACACCCAAAGATGAATATCCTATACTGATTGTAGATATACTAATAAATTTAGCCTCATCATATAGTGGTGGGCTTGATAGATGGTAATGTTAGATATAATCAGGCTTACATAACCAAAGAAGATACATTAGAAATAGCTTTCAAGCGTCCATAAGCAATTGACATGTATAAATTGGTGGTTATGCCATTTGAATTGAAAAACGTTGAAACCACTTACCAATGTGCCATGAAAACCATTTTCTATGACATAATTGGTAAGTTAATGAAAGTTTACATTGATGATATAATGGTGAAAGGCAACTCTTATGTATAACATCTAGAAAATCTAAAAGAAGCTTTTGACTGAATAAACCACAACAATTTAAAGATAAACTTGTTAAAGTGTGTGTTTAGTAGCTCAATTAAAAATTTTCTAGGCTTTTTGGTGCATTAAAAAGGAGATCGAGGTTAATAAGAACAAGATTAAAGTAATAATGAAAACCTTGACATCAACCAGTAAGAAAGAGCTACAATGCTTTCTAGAAAGGTAAACATTTTAAAGCAGTTCATTTCAAATTTATCTAGTTAAACCAAAGTGTTCTCGCTCCTTTTGAAAGTGAAGGACACTAAATGGTTTGAATGGAGGGACGATCATTAGGTTGTGTTTGAAAATATTAAAAGGTACTTAATCAATCTGCTTATAATGTTTTCCCCTATTCCTAGCCAACCTCTTAAACTATATGTTTTAGTATCAGATAATGTAATAAGGTGTTTCTTAATATAAGAGAATAATGTAGGTAAATTTATTATTTACCAAGAATGCTGAATCTAACTAAACAAAAATATTTGATAATGAAAAAGTTATGTCTTTTTTTAATCTTTTTTTAGCATAAAGCTTAAATATTATTTGCTGCTAACTATTACGTAATATTAACAAAGATCAATACATGTTAGCACGACCTTTGATTCATGACCGAGTAGGAAAATAGGTTTTAACTTAATTGAATTTACTTGACAATATTATTCATTAAAGGTTGTAAAAGGGCAAGCGATGCCTAACTTTGTAATCGAACATAAAATATGACTAATAGAGTTTAATGGTGCAAACTATTAGAAACTTTATTTTGACAACTCTTATCATAAAGGTAGCAAAAGTGTTTGCTAATCGTAAAGTCGCAAGAAAAACTAATTAAATTTGTTGTAGGCACAAAGTGCTTGAACAACGAAGTCAAATACAAGGCATTAATTATTAGCTTAGAACTATTGCTAGAATAAGAAGTACATGATCTCAAAATTTATGGCAATTCATAGTTGGTTATCAAACAAATTACTATGGAATATAAATGTGTAAACTTTAACATAGTTAAATATTTAGCAATCAAGGCCAAATTATTGTACGAGTTCAATGATGTGATTATTAAACATATTCTTAAGATAAGTAATGAAAAAGCTAATATTTTTTTACTTAAATTACTTTAAGGTACAAGACGAAACAATCAATGTTAGTCGACATAATTACTCATATAGTGCATCTTGAACTAGTTAACACATGAAAAATATTGTGCTTGGCTATTAAAGATACCTTAATTGACAAGAGAAAAGTAGTTATTGATTATTTGATGAATTGATCCGGAGATGTTATTAAAGTAATTAAACTCACGGCTTTAAAGTTCATCCTTCTTGAAAGAGAATTATACAAAAGAAACTTTGAATAAAGTTAAAAAATCTTTTGCTAATTTCTTTTTATGATTGTAAAAATCATATATATATATATATATATATATATATATATATATATATATACATATGAAATAATAAAACCTAAAACATATTTGATATGGTGATTGATTCATAAAACTTGTTCTAGAAATTTGTGAAAATTTATTAAACACTAAAAACTAAATGTGTATAATAATAATTGTATTTATAATTTTTGTATAATAGACATTGTTTAATTCATTTTTTACCCTAAAATATATTATTTACTTTAATCTTTAGGGAAACATTATGCCTTTACTAAATATCAATGTTGAAATTATTGAAAATAAAAGACTTTCCTACGTATGTTTGATTTTTTTTTTACTAGTAGTCATCTTTAGGTTCTTTGATTGTTTAGAACCTAAATTGTGGTAATTTTTTTGTTATTGTTATGCTTTTTTCTTTTGATTCAAATTAAAAAAATTCATGGTGATTAAAGTTACCATTATTATGAAAATTTAATAAACTTTTAATTTCGTTATGAAAATATGGTAATTCTATAGTATTGCCATGTACTTCTCTTATTAAATTTGCCTAGATGTGATTTTTTTTTATGAAGTTTCATAGTTTGAACTATCCGACAAGGGTACAAGTATTAAAATTGGGTTAAACTTGCCATTGTTTCCATAGTTGAAGTTAATGCTTCTAATGGGAATGCTACTAATTCTAGCTTAAAAAAGATAGAAGCGAAATTAGAGTTCAAAGGTAAAGAATTTGAAATGAAAAAGAATGAAAAAGAAAAGAAGGTTAAGCTTGAGTTAGAGAAAATAAAGATGGTATTAACGTGAAACAATTATTGAAAGAATCTCATAAAAGGGAGAAGAACTTCTTAAAGATATTGGTAGGGACAGAAGGTATAATTATATGTGTGCTTTTAGTGCTGCTAAAAATGATATGAATATTTAAGTAGCTGAAGAATAGGAATTTGGTTATATTATAGGATTTAGTGATATAATTTACTTAGGGGTTTTGTGTTTAGTTAACATTATGGTATGTATGAAGTGGGGTTTAGGTCTCTTAATCCATTCCACTAGGAATGGAGATTTACTAACTTATTATGAATTAAAAACAAATTGTTCATATGCAAGGCCATTTGTATATTTACTTTAATTTGATTATGCTTGCAATTTTATGCTTCTTTTTAATTTTAATATGAATAAACTTGTGGCTAGAAAGAAAGTATATAACACATGATAATACATAAGCATACATTTTTTCTAACTTGAATTCCAACTACTATAAAGTGTTTTTTAGCATCTTTGTAGCCTTCTCTAATTTTAGTTTCATGCTTTGAGATACCTCAGTATTCATGTATTTGAATACTAAACAAGGAACTTGTTAACAATTGAAAAAAATATAAGAATGAAGTTGACAATTTTTTCTTGTAGTCCCTTATTAAATACTTTATTAATTATCTACCCTTAACAAGCCTTTACTAGCTTTAATCCTTTACTTACCTAAATTCAAATAACATAGGAACCTAAACTTATTATTATATGCAAAATATAGAATAAAATAAAGTTAATCAGATTAATAATATGAGAATATAAATTTAGTGAAAATTTGATGGGTATGGAATTATGAAGTATAACATTTTGTATTGATACAAGTGAATATATGAGTATGAAAGAAATTTATGAGCAATTTTCTAAAAATGCCCTTATGGCAATATTTTCCTTATTTTCAACTCCAAAACTTCAATTTCTCTTATTTCTCTTCATTTCTCAATTTCTTCCAACTCTTTCTATACAATCTTGTCTACCATTCCATTAATCAAGTAAGGCAAGCTTTAATTCATTTTAATTTAATCAAGGTAAGAATATTACTTCCATAAAAAATTCTTCTCATTTTTTCTTTGTTGATGAAAAAATTTGAGATTTATTTAATTTTGTTAGACATTTTAAACCTTAATTTTAGGGTTCATGAATTTTGATGTGGTTAAGATTGAAAAATCATTAAACTAGGTTCCAAGCACTCTTTTTTATACAAAATGAATGGATAATCTAATTAAATTTATATATTTATGATTATATGATGACATTGATGAAATATTAGTTGCTTTATAATTTTGTTTGAAACATATTTGATTTAATGTTGTGGGAGTAATAAACAATGAAGATAAGTGATATAGGATGTTAAATAAGTTTATTAATTATTGTATTAAGTTTTGGTGTGTTATACATATGTTTGGAAGGCATTTATGATCAGATAAATAGTGTAATTTTCACAAAAATATCATTTTAATGTGTAAATCGAGTGCATAATCAATTCTTATGATGTAGAGGCAAATCTAGGCATAAGAATTGACTGTGCAATTAATTCTTCTTTTATAGATGCAAGTTTAAGGGAGGTGAATTGATTGTACAATTGATTCATCATCCCTTATATTTTATGCTAATTTTAAAGACATATAACTCCTTCATTTTATGTCTATTTTAATATCTTATGTGCATTTTAAGATATCAATAAAATAATAAATAGAGATTAAAAATTCAAGATTTCAAAAAACAGATTTTTTATGTCTATCTTCTAAATAGTATAATACTTTTAAATCTTAACTGATTTAAGTGAATAACAAATGTTACAAGTATAAGGAAAGCTAAATAAGTTTACTTTCATATAAAATAATTTTTATAAATATATTCATAATTTTTTAGTTATCTGTAAAATACTATTCAAAGGTCACGATTATAGTGACCATATAGTATATTATACCCAGTTTATGTTTTATTTTCATAATTTATAATAGTCCAACATGGGGTGTTTGGCCTCTAAATATCAAAGGTAAAGAGGTTTATGATAATCATAAGATACATAAATGATTAGATAATTATAAAATGAGAAATTAAATGTTGTATGATAATATATGTTATAACAAACTTATTGAATTAATCTTAGGCTAGCAGTATGGATATGTGTTGAATGAATGTGGTGGCCATGCAAGAGAGTATGGTAATGCTATTATATATATATGGTTATGCACTTTGATATTGTCCCTTGATGATTAATTGACTATTTTGTATTGAAATTGCATTGTAACTATAATATGTAGAACTTAAGCTCTAATTTGTATATTATATGGTAAATTATACCAAAGTGACATTGGAATTGTGAAATGTGACAACAATAATGATGTAAATGCTGAATGGGAAATTTTTGATAATAAGGCGGGTAGAGTATAAAGTTGGTTCGAGAAAAATAAAGATGAAAATAGGTAAGTAGGGTATAAAATTAGTTCAAGAGTCAAAAGATGAATGAATGTATTTTATCTATTACTTATTATTCCAAATGAGATATAACTTTGAGTAGAATTATTCATTAGTATTTTTATGTGGCACATTGAAAATGAAATGATTATGTTTTAATTTTAATATTGTTGTGTCTCTTAATTACTAAATGTTTAAATATGATATAAATTATTAAAGGAAGATAGTTTGATGGGTAAGTTATTATGAATTGTTATTATTCTTATAAATTATTCACTTACTGAATTTCGAACTCACCCCTCCATGATTATTTTTACAAATTCCTAAGTTGAGACTCCACATTTACTTCCTTAGAACTAAATTCCATAGGAACTTACTGATGGTAGTATAGTAATACAAACTCTTATACATCGTATACTTTAAGCCTTATTTTGTCATAGAATTAGGTAAAAGAAACATTTAAACTAATTCCTCATGAGTTAATTAGATTAGCTTATCCTTATTTTGAGAGCATTATAAGCATATCTAACTTTTTCATCTTTTGTAAAGCCCTCAACCATCTCCAATGAATATTCTCTTTCTAAATTGTCATCTTGTTTTATATATGTGTGATACTCATTATTTAGGATCAAGTTAGATAATTAGAAATATGTTGATAAAAATAAAAAATTGGATTTTACATTGGTCACGATCGGGTTAGAGTTGTGACTAAAGTGGTATTAAAACATGGTTTAGGTTGTTAATGGGATAAGACCTTTAGGTTATATATACCATAATAGGCATTAAGTGAAACTATACCAATGATATGTGTGTACCTAGGATCATGTATTAGCAGTACCATTTTGATGGACCCTATTATACCATGGTAATAGACAATGGAGTTTATGTGTGACATAGTACATTATAAGTAGTTTGATAAATTAATTGATTAATGAATTGTCTATTGATTATCTAAATTATTATATAATTATTTGGAAGAGTTTTAAATAATAAGGAAATGGTTAACATGAAAAAGTCAAATGCGAGTCAATCGCCCAAGAGATAAAGAATCATTAGAGGTTCTTAAGCTTGAATGATAGGTAAGAAGTTAGTGTAGAAATTAATAAACAATTTCCACCTCAAACCATACCCTTTCTATAACATGTTTTAGAACAAGTTGATGTGGTCTTTACTTGATGATTAGGACATGATACATCAAAAGATCAAAGCAAGCATTTAAGTAACCTTAGTGATCATAATGAAAACCACAAGCAAGAAAGAGAACATGAGAATAAGCATTCCTCTTCTGCAAGGGGAACAAAAGATAGGTCTAAACTTTGACATAAGTTCCTCCGGTTAAACCCACTTAGATACTCTAATCTTGATCCGATAATAAATCCCCATCAATATTTTGAGCACATTGCGAGGTTGGTGAAATGTTATAAAGTCCTACCTCCTTGTTGATTGAGTTTGTGGGTTACTAATTAAATAATGTGACCCATTATTAGTCCATTGATATAGTAACCAATTGAAATATGTGATTAGAGCTTTTGATTTAGGAGACTTTTCGACAATTGTTCATAAATCACTTCTTACCATTAAGTGTTCATCGAGGAAGAGTTCATGAATTTGAGACTTTAAAATAAGAAGGTTTATCTATTGTAGAGTACGATACTTAATTTACCTAGTTATCCTGATATGCTCCACATTTGGTTTCTCCAAAAAAAAATATCAAGAGGTTTATGCACGACCTCAAAGATTTTTATTTTGAAAAAGTTCATGTTGATCATGATGCCACTTATTAAGAAGGGGTAGACTCAGCACTAGCATTTGAAAAGAGAGCTAGTGAAAGAAAGGAGAGGCAAGCTCAAGAAGAGAGTAGGAAGTGAAATCGGTCTGAAAGATTGAGTTGAATACATTCTTTAAGGGGAATGCCTCCTCAAGCTATTTTTGGGCATGGTGAAAGTAGTTCCATAAGAGGGCCATGATCTTTTTAAGGAACCCATGGTGATTATTTTTCAAGAAATAATTTTGAGTATTAAAAAACTTAATCCAATCTTGTTCCTTGTCAATAACAAAATCAATCTTTAAAACCTTGTTATTCATAATATTGTCTTTACCATTGCAATCTTTGTAACCATTTTGGGGAATAATGCTTCAAATATAGGATAGTTATGCATAAGGCAAGTGATTGCCTTAGAAATGTTACAAGCTAAGCACGAATTATTCTATATCTCAACAAAATAATCCAAATCCTCCATCGGTTCCATATTCTAAAAACTTTATAGCACCTTTGAGGAATACTAATGTTTTAGGCTAAAGAGAAGAAGTGAGTAGGAATCTAGTTCGAGTGTGTGCGCTTACCAGTAAAGAGGCTCATGCCTCTAATGCTGCTATGATAAGTATTATTTCTATTAAAACTTTTTTTGTAAAATTTTCTTTAGTCCCAATGTTACCTACTCCTTTATGTCATAGAAATTTTCACCTTAGCCACTTATAGATTAGAGACTTATCTTATAAGGATTTATGATTATGTAATGCCAATAGACTTGATTTTACTTGACATAAGTGACTATAATGTAATATTATGGATGAATTTGTAATTTGAGTACCATGCATGTGTAAATTATTTTAATAAATCCATGTTCTCTATAA
This sequence comes from Sindora glabra, assembly GCA_020226215.1. Classification (NCBI taxonomy): domain Eukaryota; kingdom Viridiplantae; phylum Streptophyta; class Magnoliopsida; order Fabales; family Fabaceae; genus Sindora; species Sindora glabra. Next base: position 83,643,189 of record CM035230.1, read on the forward strand.
AGGGTTCTGCACTAATTGACTTCTAAGAAGATATGTTAATGAATTCTATTGTCATTATCTTAAGCATTAGATCATTAATAAAAAAGGCACAATATATTTAGCTCTAGTGTGAGATTTAAATCAATTTATTCTAAATGTCAATACTGTTCTAATAATGAAAGAGTTGCTTAATATATTCCTAGAGGAATTACTTAGATTACCTTTAAATCATGAAATCAAGTTCCACATTGACTTATTACCTAGCAAACCTTTTTCAATTCCTTTATATCAATAACCCTGATAGAATTGCAAAAATTAAGGGAGTAGTTACAAGATCTTATAGATAAAGGTTTCATTCATCCGAAGTCTTCATCTTGAGGAGCTTTGGCCTTGATTATGAAGAAAAAGGATCGATTTATATGGTTGTGTTTTGATCATCGTCAGCTTAATAAGGTCACCATAAAAATAAATATCATCTTCCTTATATTGATGATTTTTTTAATTAACTTGAAAGAGCTAAGCATTTATTCAACATTAACCTGTGCATGGGTTATCATCAGTTGTAAACCCATGAAGAAAATATTCCTTAAACTCCATTTAGGACTCAATACAGCCATTTCAGATTTCTAGTAATGTCTTTTGGACTAATCAATGCTTGCTACTACTTTCATGAATTTGATAAATCATGTATTCAAGCTGTATTTGGATAAAATTTTCATTATTTTTATAAGTGATATTCTAGTGTACTTAAGTGAGAAGGAGCACTTTTGAGATTTTTTAGTGGTTTTGCAAACCTTATGAGAGCTCCAACTATATGTAAAGTTTTTCAAATATGAGTTCTGAATAATCAATGTTACTTTTCTAAGGCATGTGGTGGCATAGGAAAGAGTTCAAGTGAATCTCCAAAAAGTTGAAGTAGTAGAGAAGTAGCAAAGGCTATCATTAGTTATAGAAATTGATAGTTTTCTAGGCTAGTAAGTTATTATCAGAGGTTTGTTAAAGATTTCTCCATAATCTTTACACTGTTAATCAAATTGACACAAAAAGAAGTCAAATTTGAGTAGACAAATGCATATGAAAATAGCTTTCAAAAACTAAAGTCATGCTTGATATTGACATCGCTATTAGCATTTCCCTTAAGCATTGGAGCATATATGGTTTATTGCAATGCATCAAGGATCAAACTTAGGTGTGTTCTTATATAACATGGTAAGATGATGACTTATGTTTCTTGACAATTGAAGAGACATGAATAGAATTATCCTACACATGATCTAGAAATGGTGGCAGTAATGTTTGCCTTAAAGATATGGGACATTACTTGTATGAAAAAACTACTAAAATTTACATGAATCATAGGAGCTTGAAGTATATTTTTGAGCAAAAAGATCTCAATTTAAGACAAAGAAGGTGGATAGAGTTAGTCAAGGACTATGATTATTCTATTTTGTATTACCTTGGCAAGGCTAATGTAGTAGTAGATGCATTTAGCATAAAATCTACAAGTAAACTAATAGGGGTGCTAGCTAGAAATTTAGGTGTAGTATTGGCTCATATGGCCATTTAGTCTTCTCTTATAGAAAGGATCAAGAATGCATAAAAGAGCAATTCGAACCACACAACCTTAATGAAAAAGGCAACCAAAGAATCAAAATTTGATCTAATTTTTTTATGAAAAGGGAGTAGTTTACTACTAAGCAAAGATTTAGGTTTTAACAAGTGAACAAAATGAATTGATGTATCAACCTTACAGTTCATTTTACACTATACACTTAATAGCACAAAAAATGTACCATAATTAAAAGGAAGTGTTCTAGTGGAAATGAATAAAAAAGGATTATTGGACTATATAGTGAAATGTCTCACTTGTTAGTAGGTGAAGGCAGAATATTAATGTCTAGCCAAAATACACTAATTACTTTTGATACCAAAATGAAAATAGAAAAGTATTATAATGGATTTCTTGATCGAATTGCCTAGAATACAGAAGGGATATGATTTCATTTTGTTCATCATTGACAAAATGACAAAGTCAACATATTTTCTTCTTATTAAAACTACCTTTACTATAATTCAATATGCTGAGGTATATATTGACAAAATTATGCCAATACATGGAGTCTCGGTTATTATCTTATCAAATCATGGTACTCAATTCACATTTCACCTCTGGTAATCGTTCTAGTATGCATTAGGAACTTAACTATAGTTTAGCATTGCTTTTCATCTATAAATCAATGGGCAATCCAAAATGACCATTCATATATTAGAGGATATGCTAAAAGCTTATGTATTAGAATTTAAAGGAATTTAGGAAAATTATTTATTATTAATAAAGCTTGTTTACAACAATAACTATCAATTTAGTATTTAAATGACACCATATGAAGTGCTTAATGGCTGAAAATGTTAATCACTAATAAGATGGTTTGAACTTAGGAAAGCAAAACACTTAGGACTAAATTTAGTCAGTGATGCTTTAGAAAAAGTTTAAATCATATTAGATTGATTAAAATATCTTAAGATCAACAAAAGTCGAATGTAAACAAGAGAATAAGGGAATTAGAGTTTCAAGTAAGAGATATGATTTTCCTAAAAGTTTCATTTATGAAGGGTGTAATGAGATTTGGAAAGAAGGGTAAATTAACACTACATTTCATTGAGCCTTTCTTAATTCTTGAGTGTATTGGAGTAATAGCCTATCAATTATAGTTATTGGATAGCTTACAAGCCATCCATTTTATATTTCATGTATCTATTCTAAGAAAACACTTACCAAATAAGTCTTATATGATTCAAAATAGGCCATTATAGCTTGATCCCAAATTATCCTATGAAGAGCAATTGGTAAAGACTTTAAATCGTTGAGTTCAAAAATTGAAGTCTAAAAAAGTTCCTTTTGTGAAAGTTTGTTGAGAATGTTATGGAATGGAAGAAGTCATATAAGACTTAGAGTATGAAATGAGGCAATGATATCCCCATTTGTTTAATGAGTGATGAGTTGGATATAATCATATACCATATGTATCAAGAATTCAAGAATTAATTCTTTTAAATAAGGAAATATTGTTACATTTTTTTAATTATTAATAAATTATAAATTATTTTATGAGAAAGAATAATTAAAATAACTAATAAATTTGATTAAGTTATGAATTTTATATGTAAAATATGGAATAATATAAAGTTAATCAAATTAAAAATATTAAAATATGAATTTAATGAAAATTTGATGGGGTAAAACTTATTAGAATTATGAAATATAAGTGAGTATATAAGTATAGAAGAACTTTAGGAATAACTTTTTGAAAATGCTCATAGGGCATTATTTTTCTCATTTTCAGCCCTAAGACCTCAATATCTCTCATATCTTTTCATTTCTTAATTTCTCCCAACTCTCTCTATACAATCTCTTCCATCATTCCATCAATTAAGTAAGGAAAACCTTAATTCTTCTTGATTTCTCTATCTAATCAAGATAAGAACTTTACTTTCATTAACCATCCTTTCTATTTCTTCTTGGTTGATGAAGAAATTTGAGATTTATTTAGTTTTGTTAGGTATTCTAAACTTTAACTCTAGAACCCATGAATTTTGATGTAATTAGTATCGAAAGATTTTCAAACTAGCTTCCTAACACCTTATTTCATATAAGGTAAATGGATAATCTAGTTAAATTAATAGATTTATGATTATATAATGATATTAATGAAATATTAGTTATTTTATGATTTTGCTTCGAAATATGTTTGATTTGATGTGGTGGGAGTAATAAATAATGAAGATAAGTGATATAAGATGTTAAATAAGTGTATTAATGATTGTATCAAGGTTTAGTATATAATGAGTATGTTTAAAAGGCATTTATGATTGAATAAATAGTAAAATTTTCATAAAAAAACTATCATTTTCATGTTTAAATTGAGTGCATAATCAATTCTCATACATACATGCATAAGAATTAAGTATGCAATCGATTCTCCTTGTACAAATGCAAGTTTTAAGGCAAGTAAATAAATTGTACAATTAATTCACTATCCTCATAATTTTATGCCAACTTTAAAGAGATATAATTCCTTTGCCTTATGCTTATTTTAAGTGAATCATCAATCGTTAAAAAAATAATTGAGTCTACTTTCAAATGAAATTAGTTTAAAATTAATATCTTATATATATGTTGAGATATCATTAAAATAGAAGGCAAAGTTAAAAAATTCAAGATTTCAAAAAAATTGACATTTTGTATCTATTTGTTATAAGGATAACTCTTTCAAATCTTAATTAATTTAAGTGAATGACCAATCTAAGGAAAGTTAAATGAGTTTACTTTTATATGAAATAAGATTCATAAATAATATATTCATTGTTTTTGAGTTACCTATAAAACATCATTTAAAAGTCATAACTATAATGACTATATAGTATATTATATCCAACCTATATTATAGTTTTATGATTTATAATAATTCAACATAGGGTATTTAGACTCCAAGCATCAAAGGTAGAGTGATTTTTGATAATCATAAGATACATACATGATTGAATAATTATAAAATAAGAAATTAAATATTATATGATAATGTGTGTTGTAAAGAGCTTATTACATTAATCTTAAGTTGTGTATGTGTGTGTTAAGTGAATGTGGTGGCCATGCAAAAGAGCATAGTGGTGTTATTATATTTATACTATTATGCACTTTGATATTGTCCCTTGATAATTAACTAGATGTTTTGTGTTGAAATTGTATTGTAAATTTGACATATAGAACTTGAGCTCTAGTATATATATCATATTGCAAATCATGTCAAGAGTGGTATTGGAATTATGAAATGTGACAAGAGTAATATGTGAACACCAAATAAGAAATTTCCATTAATAAGGTGGATAAGGTATAAAGTTGGTCTCGAAATTAAAAAATAGATAAATATATTTTATCCATTATTTATTGCTCCAAATGAGATGTAACTTTGAATACAATTATTCATAAGTATTTTCGTATGACATATTGAAAATGAAATGAATATATTTTAATATTAATATTATTAGCTTTTAATTATTAATATGCTTAAATGTATTGTAAATTGTTAAAAGAGAATAATTCGATAGGTGAGTTATTATGAATTGTTATTATTCTTATAAATTATTCGCTCATTGAGCTTAGAACTTACCTCTCCATAATTATTTTTACAGATTTGCAGGTCGAGCCTCCATATCCACCTTCTTAAAATTAGATTCCATGAGAGTTCATTAATAATAATATGGTAACACAAAATGTTGTATATAGTATATTTTTTTTGTCTTATTTTGTCATAGAATTGAATTGAGAAAATATTTAAATTGATTCCTTATGAGTTAGTTAGATTAACTTATCTTTATTTTAGGAAAATTATAAGTATATCTAACTTTCTCATCTTTTGTAGAACCTTCAACAATTTTAAATAAATGTTCTCTTTTTAAATTACCTTCTTCTTTTATATATGTATGGTAACCTTCTTCTTTTATATATGTATGGTACTTGTTAATTAAGATCAAGTTAGATAATTAGGAATATACTGATGAAAACTAAAAAATGAGTTTACACAAGTCATGATCAAGTTAGGGTCATGACATTTGTTAACCTTTTTTTTTCTTGTTGGTAAAGCATTTTAGAAGAATAAATTGATTACTTAAAAAAAATAAATAGTCACAAAGAAACAAAACAAGTTTTGGTGACAATGTTTTCTTCACTGCACATGCTAAACTATCTTTTCACTTTTCAAGTAACAAGTCATGATCATATGTATTAACATGGAATCCACTAATGACCTCCTGACTACATTTATATATCTGTAAATTAATTATACTTAAGCAACTATTGCAAATATTTACAAATTTAGAAAGAGATAAATATAACTGAATTGCATTTTAATTGCTTAGTGCGAAATATTAAGAATTTAACTTGCTGCCTTCACCAAAATGTATGATATATCGGTAAAATATGAACTTCACACTAAAAAAAATAATAGTTAATAATAGTAATGTATCATTAAAATATTTAATTCACACCAAGATGACACTAGTATTCACTATCCTTATAACCTTGTACATTAACACTTAATTCACACTAAAATGACACCAGCATTGACAACACTCAAATACATTAACTTCATAACATAAAACATCATTATTTTTCCATTCCTATCCCTAATGGCATTAACTTTACACCATCTTCCTTAAAGCCAGCATTAATAACACCTAACCATATTAGCTTCATACCATTAGCCATCATCATTCTCTAATTCATAGCACCTAAATATATTAACTTTATAGGAATAAAAGATAACTTCAATCTTTAATTTAAGGTTTAGTGGCATCCATCTGGCTATGTTGAAAGAGATGTTGTAAGTGTGCTATGTACTTCACTTTGTCCATAACCTCCAATGTTTGTATTACTCTATTTAACAACTTCTCTATTTTTATCAGAACTCCTCTACAATATACATAAATTAGAGACAAGTATAAATAACATAGTAAGCAATAAACTAGAGAAACAGAGTTAAAATACCTTTTTAGTTGTCTTTGATTTCATAAAGTTATTACTTTTATGCACTTCACATTTACAAATCTTAGTATTGTGTTCAATTGTCAAGAACTTGTTATAAGCAATAAACCCTTTTTTCCAACCCTTAGCTCCTCAAGTTGTTTTTTTCTTTGCTTCTTTGGCCTACCATTGAGTTTCCTATAATATAGAGGTTGTACATGAGAATGATTGGTGAATTCTTAATCTTTTTGGCTAACTATAGAAGCAAGCAAAAATGAATAGGTTTTTGAACAGAGATTTGTTGTGAACTAATCATGCATATACAATTCAGGATTCTTTTTTCAACTTGTTGAATTATAATAATGACATATTTGCAAGGTATTCTTGTGAAGTCCCTATCTCTACAACTACAAGTGCGGGATGTAAGATCCATAACCTTAGTTGCATCATAGTAGTCTATTTCAAATTTTAATTACCTAGCATAATGTGCAAAATAATTTCTAGACTTATGTATGTTATCATTTAGAATACTTAATGCTTAAGGTTTTTATTAAACCATCATATTTCTTTATCCTTTCTTTCTTTATTTGGATTTTAATCATGATCTTCTTCCTAATCCATTCTAACATTTATAGGATAGGCATTTCCTTAGCCTTAAGGCTATAAGAATTCCAAGACTCATTTAACTTGTTAACTAAGACATCATGCTTAACATCAGGATTAAATTAGGACCTTGACTAGCTTTTTGGATCCAGTTCATTCGAGTAGTTATAAGCATCCCTATCCATTTTCTTAATTTTTTCCATGTAATGATTGAAATCTTTTAAGATACTTACAAAAGTAATTGACCAGACCAAATCTAGCAACTCTAAACTTTTATACTTTGCAATCATATTGGCATGCAAGTTTTTCACACAGTATATGTGGTTAGCAGTTAGAATAGGCCCTTAAACATCTCCAATAAGCCCTGTAACACAATATGAATTTAATATATGAAACTAAGCTCAATAATACAATATGAATGTAAGATATGAAACTAAGCTTAACAATACAATTTAAATGTTAAGATGTTGGTTGGTTGCCCACATAAAGAGTACATAGAACTTCAAAATCTACAATAAAGAATGCAAATGCTGGTTAACCACATAAACATTTTCTACTTGTGTGCACTTAAGAGATCAATAACCCATTTATATGTAATAACACATTTATGCATATTATTGTGCCTCATATTAAGTATGTATAATAAACAAACTTTATAAAGAATTTTAGAAAGTAATGGAATTTAAGACAAATTGTTGAGTAACTTATATGAAGAGCAAAAAACTAAGTATATATAAAAAATTAATTTACTCTTATAGTTAGGAAAAATGTTTTAAACTCTAAAAAATAAAAAATAAACAACTTAAAAATTAAATGTCAAGTAACAAGGAATGCATACCTTTTATCTATCAATCATAAATATCCATTTAGTATCCATAATTTCACCAAAATCATTTATTAACAAGTCCATGAAACAATTCCATTTGTCTTTATTCTCCAATTCAACCAAGACCCAAGCCAAAGGGTAAATGTTATCATTCCTATCTCTACTTATGGTAGTAAGCATTTGACTACCAAAGACACCTTTTAAGAAACAAACACCAAGGCCAATTATCCTCTTATAACTATATAAAAATCCTTTCTCTAGTATTTTAATACATATGTAAAACTTCCTAAAATGTGACAATTATCCTCTTATTGGTAAGGTTTTAAAAAGAGTACAATTGCTCCCAATATTGTGCTTTTTTTATAGTGGCAATATAATCCTATAACTTATTGTATAGTTCATTTACATCACCTTCATTCATCTTAGTAGCTTTTTTCTTTGCCCTATGCAACTTCATGTTACTTGTATCTACTCACATTCTCGCCTTACTATTTTTTTCATTGACTTTATTTTCCAATCAAGATTATCGAGGAGCAAGTCAAAATGTCTCTGAGAAATGTATGTTGAAGTAACCAAGCTATTTTCAAACTTTGGTTGACAAGTATGCTCAGAGCTACATATTTTAATTTGCAAGGTTATGTTTCTTTACATTAGTGATGCATAGTTCCTTCGGTTATATTATTTTCTCCTACACATTACCAACATTCTTTTACTTTCATTTCGTATCCACCTAATATCACACCATTCTCCCATATTTTACTCCACCATTGCATTACAAAAAATTTTTACACTCTTAAACTTCATTCTAACCACAAGAATGGGGTTTTCCATGTTAGTTTCTTCATAAAACTTAAGCTATTTTTTATCATCATCTTCCTCATTGTCACTAAGTTATTCATATTAATCTTTTTCATTAGTTAGGAAATCAAAGCTAACCTTTTCATTTGCTTCTTGTGTTCTTATAATCTCTTTCCTTGTCCCACTTTCAAATTCTTTATCACCATTCCTTGTGTTCTTATCTTTTTTTTTTTTCTGTGTTTAGTCCTTTTCTTTCTAACAGCCTTCTTCCTTTTGGATGCAATGTGTTGCACCATAGACAATGGCAAGGCAATAATTGTAGCATTTATTGTAGGCTCTTTTCTTGGTGCAAGTATATTATTATCTCTTGTTCCTTTTAGCATTTTTAGCATCCATGGCTTTTGGAGTTAGATTTTTATAATACAAGTCACTATTAATGTCCTCACCATCTTTATCAAGCTCAAATATAGTCATTTCCATTCTGTTGTCACTTTTTTCATCTCCTAAATTAACATTGTTCCATCATCTTCTGCATCTTGATTACCATCCCTATCATTTTACCTATTATTGTTACCTTCCATTGTTCCTCTAATACATTACTTAGATTAATTGGGCCAATCCTAATTTTAATATACATAATCAACATTTCAATCCCTTTTAAGCTTCCATCATTTCCACCACTTATCTATCATCTTCAATTAATATTAAACTATTGTCAATTTTCCTATTAGGTAAGTTGTAATATATCTCATATGTAGTTAGGTAACCCAATTCTTCCATAATTTTAGTTAGTTTGAAATAGCTAATTCTATCTAGATTCACATGAATTATTATGTCTATAACCTCACCTTTATATTTGAATGTTAGTTCATCACTCAAGAAACCACCCATGATGTAATTCTATAGTCACATCATTGACCATCACTATTGAAAGCAAGAAAATTCAATCAATTACTCAGTTCTAATGCATATTCAATAGAATAGAGACCAACTATAAGGTCTCAATGCCTTAGTATTAAGCTTTGAACAATCATTAAATAGTTATTGCATTAATAATAATTATTAGAGATAATGAGTAACAAAAAACCTTCTCTAACTTAAATAATTTTTTTAGTCATTACAAAATAAAGATTGGTTTTAGTTTTCAAATAATCATTAAAAAATAGACATAATAGATAAAAAAATACCAACATAATAGTGGTAATATCGATATAAAAGAAAATGCAAAATTTCCAAATGAAATTAAGAAAACAAATTTATGTTTTTTGAGCTAAAGAAAGAAGGAAAATATAAAATCAATACTAAAACAAAGTTATGTTACAGAGCTTAAGAAATAAGGGGAAAATCAATACTAAAATAATTAAAAGAAACAAATATATCTTATTTAAAAAAAAGGGAAAAACATACCTCAATTCTTCGAATGTTGTTGACCTTCCATTTAGTTATGTAAAAGAAAAGTAATCTACATCAACTCATACCTTGTAACAAGTTCATATGAAGTCAAGTTAAATAATAATATTTTTTCTCTTCATAGCATTTTTTGCATAAATGTTAAAGAGGTGCAAGCATGGGACAATCATGCGTGCTTTGCTTTATTTGTTTTAACCTCAATTTTAAAAGTTTAAGAGAAATATTTGAAAGGTTTGGAAATTTAAGGGGTTTGTTTGATACAAAATCATACTTCAGAAGAGTTACCCATATTTTGCCCTACTAGAAATGAAAGTGGAAAAGGTAAAAACACTTTTCTAAGGGTGTTTGACCAAGACGCGTAGTTTTGGAAAAGTATTTTCTAAAATACTACGGAGCTAAAACATATTACCTAAATCCTTAAAATTTACTGATCACGGAAAGAAGTGTCTCGTGATCGACTGATCTTGTCGGCCCCTGCCAGTGATCAGAATTTTCAAAAATTTTAATTTATTTAATTTAATTTTATTTATTTTATTCAATTTACACTTAATTTTTTAAACCTATTTTTTTAAAAAAATTACTTATAATTAATTTATTACCCTATTTTTATTTTACATTTAATTTTTACTTAATTTATATTTTATTTAATTTTTAATTTTTTAAATTTTTCTTTGATATTAATTATTCAAAATTTTAAATAATAATCAATAATTTTATTAACTCTCATAATATTGTATAATATATATAATATAATAAAATTAGTAGTTATCAAAGAATCGTTGGAATAATTAAAATCTTAATAAAATTGGTAGCTTATTACTTACTAGATAAAATAAAAAATAAATAATGTATTATAATTTTATGATTCTTATTTAATAATTTCTTAATAATATATAATCTGTATGTAACATAGTTATCAATTTTAATTATTCCAATGATTCTTTAATAGCTATCAATTTTATTTTATTATATATATTATATAATATTATGAGAGTTAATAAAATTATTAATTATTATTTAAAATTTTGAATAATTGATATCAAAGAAAAATTTAAAAGATCAAAAATTAAATTAAATATAAATTAAGTACAAATTAAATATAAAATAAAAATAGGACAATAAATTAATTATAAGTAATTTTTTTAAAAAAAAGGTCTAAAAAAATTAAGTGTAAATTGAATAAAATAAAAAAATAAATTAAAATTAAATAACTTAAAAATTTTTAAAATTTTGATTACCGATGAGAAGCCGCGTGATCAGTCAGGACACCACTTCCCGTAAATTTTAAGATTTTAGATAATATATTTTGTATGCACAATATTTTAAAAAATATTTTTCTAAAACTTCGGGTCTCGGTCAAAACGCCCTTTTCTGAGGATAGCGTGACAAATTGGATTACCCTGTAAAGTCGATTTTCTTTCACATAAAGGACTTCATCAGCCAATCCCTAATCGTGGTTGCATCTGTGAAATCTGAACTCAAGGGCTCGAATTCAAAATCCAAAAAACGAGCTCAAACACAACCCCAGCTCATACTCGAAGAGGTCTCTTCCAAAGAGGACCGTCCTCTTCTCAAGGCAGAGTCCATGACCTCAATCTCCACTGAGAGTCTCCAAGACCTTGAGAACAAATTTGCTTCTTTTGTTAGACGCGATGTCTACGGAACCATGGGACGCGGAGACTTGCCCGCGAAGGAGAAAGTCCTGCTCGGTTTGGGATTTTTGATGTTGTTGCCGATCAGAGTTGTTCTTGCCCTCATCATCTTGCTGGTCTATTACCTCATTTGTAGAATTTGTACACTATTTTCTATCCCGAATGGGAACCAGGAACAGGAAGATTACGCGCACACGGGTGATTGGAGGAGGGTTGTGATTGTTCAAAGTGGAAAGACTCTTTCCAGGTTAATGCTGTTCATTCTAGGGTTTTATTGGATCAGCGAGTGCTGCCGAATTTCAGATACTGATGATAAGTCTTCGACTGAGGTAACTCCGTTTCAATGTGTTTCTCTGTCATCCAAATTGCTATAAGCTTGCTTCTTCAATTGGTAGAAGCTTATTACTTACTGGCTTGCTGCCATATCATTCTCTGGAAACACTTCTTCCCGTTAATAATTGGTAACCGTCTGTATGTGTTGGTATTTATTTGGATTCTACTTACTCCCTCTCCCTCTTTAATTTTAAGAAGGATTGCAAAAGTCATTCTGAGGAGGTGGGAAGACCTGGTGTAATAATATCTAATCACGTCTCATACTTGGATATTTTGTATCACATGTCTTCCTTTTTCCCAAGCTTTGTTGCTAAGGTTTGTCATATTATTCACATTCCTTTTGATTTATCCTGCAAACGCCTTGCTTTATTGACCCTCTACTGAGACATGTTTCAAACTCCATCTCAATTTCATTCATGAAGAGGTCCGTGGCTAAACTTCCTCTGGTTGGTCTCATCAGGTATGTTGGCTCTTCAGTTTTTTTGGGTCTCTGCTCGTCTAAACCCTCTTAGGAAACATTCATTGCAAGTTTGTTTTCTATTTCTTCCTCTGTACTCTATAGAACTTTTGTGCCCGTTCATTTTTTCTTTTCTCAGTGGTTAGCGTAGAACTAGACTTTCTTATGCATTGCGATAGACATTAATAGCTTATACAACGAAAATGAGATATCTTATATATGCATTGATGTCTATCATTTTTTTATGCCAGTGGGATAATTTAACGGTAATGATTATGGTGTACTAGTTGCATTGGTGCACCACTGATGTAAACTATTGAATTTCATTCATTTATGCAGTACTGCACAAGATGAGTGAAATCCAACGGTTTAAACCGGTGGAGCACCAGTGCACCAAAGTCTCACCCTAATTTAAAATCCAGGTCTTGCATTTACTATGACATGTTTTGTGACAGCAAGTGCCTTGGTTGTGTATATGTCCAGCGGGAATCAAAGTCGCCTGGCTTCAAGGGTGTTTCAGGTCCATAAATATTTGATTGGATTTCAGTTTGTTATGATTTTAAAAATATGTGCAATTTAAATAAAGTAAAATCCCTCTTTTTCTTCCTTCATCATTGTGTGGGGCATACAGGTATTTCTCTATGTTGGTGTTTTGGTGACTTATGGTGTGTTGAAATATGTTTTTGTTTTTTAGTTTTTAAAAATTATTTTGTTTCTTTCAAAACTATTTTTGGATTGAAGGAAAATCAAAATTAGAGGGTGGTTGATATTATAAATAAGGAAATATTTTATTTAATTACAAAATTAACATTTAGAATAAGAAAACAAGTTCAGAAAATAACTAAAAGTTATTTTTCTTTTTTTTTTTTTGTGTTTTTAAGTTACACATTTAGAATCTATATTCAAAAATTGTTTTTTAAATGTGTAACTAAAAAAAAAAAGAAATAATTTTTAGTTATTTTTTAAATTTATTTTCTTATTCTGGATGTTAGTTTTATAATTAAATAAAATATTTTCTTATTTACAATATTTATCACCTTTATTTTTTGTTTTTTTTTTAATCCAGAAATAGTTTTTGAGAATAAGAAAAATAATTTTTAAAAACAATTTGTAAGAACAGTTTTTAAAAATACAAAAGTAAAAACATATACAAACACAACCTTATATTTCATTTTTAGATCAATAAATAATTTTTTTTTAGAAAACACTATTTTTCATGTATTGCTTAATTTTGTACAAGTGCTTTCTTGCATGCCTATTAGTTCATTGTGATTAATCAATGGAAGAACCTTCTAGATTACCTCAATTGAATTGAAATAGAAGCCACAAAAGCTGTATTCTAAAATTGAGATCATTTGAGGTTTGCGCCACATAAACAGAGATGTAGTAAATTGTTTTTTAAACTGTTTAAAGTGTCTTCTTCTACTCAATATGTGGTTAGAATTGATTCTTCTCAAATATTTATTCTGGGACGATAGGTGTGTGAAACCTTTGGTAGTATTGAATGACAAATATTTTTCATGCAGGCGTCGTCACTGAAAGAATTCTAGAAGCTCAAGAGGATATCTCTGCTCCAATAATGATGTTATTTCCAGGTTATCCTTTTCATTTTAGTAACGATTAATCTTTATTTATGTCACTTCTGCTTCATTCACTTTTCTAAAACCCTTTTAGGAAGTGGACATACATTAATCTCTGTATTTTATTTTATTTTATTTTTTCATTTCTTATTTGATGAATTCATTTATTAGTAACTTCATCCCTTGAATTTGCCTATGTTCAAAAGCTACTCTAGACCTACTATTTCTTTAGATTCATCAACTCACAGCATTGCTAGCAGTGGCTGAGCTTCATTGGGACAAAGGCCCCCCAAAATTTTTAAAAACATGTATTAGTACCATGCAATTATGTAAAAATTACTTGAAAAATATTTTTACATGCCATTCCTTACCCCCCCCCCCCCCCCCAATTTTAGTTCAAGGTCCGCCCCTGATTGCTAGTATGTGAACCATGGGATATGTATTTTTAGACGCCAAATGCAGGTATATGTTTGTAATTTATGTAGGATAATCTGGACTGTCTAGGTTGTCTTGCATGCTGTTGCTCTTGTAATTAGTTTGTCCTTATTGAGTTGTCATGCACATTGGTTCTCCGCAGAAGGTACAACCACAAATGGAGACTTTGTCCTTCCGTTCAAGACTGGAGCTTTTCTTGCAACCGCACCAGTACTTCCTGTTATTTTGAGATACCATTACAAGAGGTTTAGTCCTGCCTGGGATTCGATTTCTGGGGTAAGCATCTATAAGTTGAGCTTTGTAGTATCTGAATTCAGATAGTAACAACAGTTGTACCAAAAAAAAAGAAAGAGAGAGAGGATAATAACAATAGCTAATCCATCTAAACTTCTCTATATTGTTAAGTATGTCACCTTTTAACCTAGAACTGTGCTCTGGATGTGAAGATTACAAAGTTTTTCCTGGTGTCTCTGAAACACTGTTCTAAGCATGATACCATATCTAAAAGTCGCGAATACAAGGGAGCCAATAGTTGGGTAGAATAGTGACTTTAATCCAAGTTCTCTTCACTGATTGGTTCCATTGGGCAAGATGAAATTGTGAGCTTAAAAGTTATCTGATTTTTTACTTGCTTGAAAAGTCGGGTTCATTCAGGTTTCTGGAGACCTTGTTTTTCCCTTCAAAAAGTGACATGCGAACCATCTAAAATGAAGAGACTGTCACAGGCTCACAGCCTTCAAATAATATTGTCTGATGTTTTCCACATTTTTCGACGACTGAGCTAATAAAATATCCTTTGGTTGCTAGTGAAAATTTTTACATGTATATTTGCAGGTGCGTCATGTAATTTTCCTCTTATGTCAGTTTGTAAATTATATGGAGGTGATACGGTTACCTGTTTATTACCCTTCACAGCAAGAGAAGGATGACCCCAAGCTTTTTGCTAATAACGTTAGAAGGTTGATGGCTAGTGAGGTATGTAACACCCTTAATAATCAGTACACAATATTAAAAATGCAATTCTCCATTAGACTGAATTGAGAGTAACTTGATGTTGTTTATTGTATGTTTGGGCTGCAGGGCAATTTGATACCTTCAGATATTGGGCTAGCAGAGAAGCGAATATATCACGCTGCTCTTAATGGTAATAAAAGCCTGTATAGTGGAATGCATCATAAAGACCATTGACAATTTCATGGCCTCGCTCTCAGATAATACGGAGTTCCAGTCGAGTCTTAGTTTGAGAGTGGTATTTGCTCATGAATGGAAAAACTTAAGTGAGGGCTGATTATAACTCTTAATAACCAGAGTGTCGACGAACTCTTGTTTGGGCACCCAACCAAGAGTTGCATCCCATGGTTATGGTGAGGTTGTGATACGGGATCTGAACTAATTTAGAAGGTCATGTAATCATCTGAATCTTCCTGTTCCTCCAGGTGCAATGATGCAATTTCAATTTGCATTCATGGCTTCTGTATATACATGTATTAATTATATCACAAAAGAAGAAATTGAGAAAATCTTAGGGAAGATGCATTGTGTTATCCTCTTCTTTTATTCAACTTGGAGTTACTTGCATAAGCGCTGAAGCTATAGAATCTTTTCGATTCCAGTAGCTGTTGACGCATCACAAGAAGCCAAATTGGCGGCAATGTGATATCGCTTTAGTTCCATTGACATCAGATTAAGCAAAAAGAATGATGATAAGACAAGGAAAAAAGGAAAATGAAATTCACGTGGTAATACCTGCAGAAAATTTCCATGAGAACTAACAGGGGATGGCTCCTCCATGAATGATTATCTTTCTTTCAAGGAAAGATTAATGGACTTGCTCAATTCCCATGATGATAAGCAGCCTCTCATAGGTGATTGCAGAAACAGAGAAGACGTTGATAAATGCTTCTGCCGCATTGAGATTGAGAAAAGGCACTTGGAAGCCTTGTCTCTTCACTATCATGTGGCTGGTAATTAGGATCACGCTTCACAGCGGAGATCCTGCGTGCTTCAGGCAAAATGCAGTTGCAGATTGAACCTACCACAAGATTAACAAAGTCAATATTCGGTATTCACTGACGGACAGAAGTTCATAATAATCCCAGAGGTAACGATGAGTTATTAGCAGATGATGTAATTAATCAACAGCAATTTTATCTTCTCTTGGCTAACTCCTTTAGCCATGCAATAAAGTTAAGGAACTGGAATCTTATCTCAACATTAATGCCATAGACTTGAAAAAGAAAGATGGAGGCAACCAAACAAGGACTTCCCACGGGAGTTATGTGAATTCCTGTAAAGACAGTTTTTTATTTCTTTGATGGTATGGATAGTAATTCATTCAAGGTACACATTAAAGTTTTGAGTCTGAACCTGAGATATAATGAAAAGTGAAGTCTGTGCCATGCACCCTTAGGGTACTAGCAAAGATCAAGTGTTTTTGATTCCGTGTCCTTGAAAGAAAATTACAGACAACCCTTGCAGAAGCTAGAAAAGTTAACTAGCATCACAATGGAACAGTAAGTGGAGCAAATACCTAGTTTGGCCAGTCGGTTTACTCACGTTGGAATTGATTTCCCCGTCAGCTTATGGCAGATATCCTTGCAGAAGTGGTTGCAATTCTTTACAGTTAAGTGATATGTGTCCCCGTTGTAGCTTGCTGACTGGCGTTCCAAGAACTCCCTAACCTGGAGAGCGTCCAAACGTGTGGTTCCAATGAATATTGACTTCCTGAACTTATTGCCGAGGTTCAACCTCAAAAACTCCGCTCCATGCATAGTCATGAGCTCTAAGTGCATATTCTACGCCATGAACTGTACAATGCATATTAGAAAATAGAAATCTCCATTCAAAATTCAACAGCTATTAGCAGAGAGTGAGAAGTCATCATATACCGACCAGCAATTTGCTGCAGAATTAAGGGAACCACCTAGAATACAAATTGACTCTGTAGTCTATGTCTTGTATCCAGTGCATAGGAGAAAGAGATAGTCATGTCCCTTTTGGTTTCTACATGAGTTCAGATTTGTTCAGGGTATTCATATTAATAGCATAGATGTCAGTACTCATCTGCTGTGACCTCAAGCTATTATCATGGTCAATGATACTATTACTATCTACTTGTTGACACCGAAGCTAATAGGAGCTTGAAAGCTGATATGGTCATGTGTACTTCAATGAAAATTTTTGAGGAAACATTGACCAAAACCTTATTAATACCATATTTTTTATACAAGCAATACGAGTTGAGGTATATACAGGTCTGAAGTTTCAGAAATAACTTGAAAAATGTTATATGAAATGAACCCGTGAAAACATGTTGTCAGGAAACTTGGAATTCTTAACCAATATTGTCACTGATAAAGAGCATTGGGCCAGTTTCACATTCTCTTTTTTGAAGCATCGATCATCAAGCACTCAAAAAAGGTAGCCCCTCTTGCCATGAAATGATTTCACGCATTATAGGACCTACTAGACTGGTTGTGTTTGCCAATACCATTCATATTTAAACAAAAGGATTTTATATACCTTCCACACCAGGGTGATAGATGCCAAGGCCGGCCCAATACACATAGCCATTTATGGGTCTCAAGTCAGATAAACTGGTGTTCTGCCAGCACCATAGCCACCTGTATTGACTTTGGGATGAAGAAAAAATCGGGTGGCTGATTTGCCTTGCAGACCATAAGGTACAATGGATTTCAAGCCTCCTGTAGATCTCAATTTCATCTTTCACTAGTTGCAAAACCAGCGTGATACCTGTTTCCAACAATCATATGAGCAAAGGCATCAGCTTTTTATGTTCATACTTCACAAATACAGATGCCTTTATTGTATACACTATTTTCAGAAGAAAGGCCAGAGAGAAGAGTTTAGTGACTACTGACGTGTGCAATGTTAAACAACGTACCACCCAAGTGAACTGTACCTAACAATTATCGTAATCCAATTTTCTCTCTTTTTTGTCATGTACAACTTTCAATTTCTTTACAGAGCAAAAGCTGCAAGTCGAAATAAAATCCCGCAGGTCTTTCAATTTAATCCATTTTGGGGTGGATTTACGTAAAAGAAAACGCAGTAAAAATCCTCACAGAAAGTGAAAAGATTCCGACGTTTAGAGTACATGTAGGCTCAATAGCATATTGGTCCCCACTACAATGCAGAAATGAGGACTGCTGGGGATTATGACAGCTTTTCATTGTAGAGCATGATGTTATCCGAGCAAGGCAGTAAATACGGACAAATCAAAAGAGGAGGGGAAAAGGAAATGAAATTAGAACCAAGCTACAAACTATGCCACACTTAGATCATTTTACCCTCTTGTTTAAAACATGCAGCATATGTAGAATTTGGAACTGGAATTCTAAAATAATTGTGAGAGTAACCAAATTCAAAAACAGATAAACCAGACTCAGAATGGTAGTTTGTGAACTCTAGGAAAGAAGAGAGCTGGTATTGGCCTCAGATCTACCTTGTAGGAGCATCAACTACCAACGGACACTTGTGTGGACGGATGTATATGTTGTGGTATTGTCTGCTTGTATCAGGAAAACAGATTGGACGGATGACTACAATACATATAAGCATTAGACTCTCAACGTAAAAAACCTCGAAACAACGAGAAACCTGTTCATTTTTTGTTTGATTGCTGATAAAAGAAAGAAGAAATGTCAAATTTGTGTTGGACCTATCCCAAATTCAGCAAATTCGAAATAAAAAATAGAAGGATATTCTTGTCACACTCTATAAGATGAAGAAGGGGAGCAATAAGGGATGATGAACATGCCACAAAGGATGTAAATTTTTCAATAAGTGAAGAAGAAAAATATGCCACAAGAAAGAATCCTTGATTAGTGGGAGATTGTAAAATAAATTTTGTAGACTAACACATTTTAATATGTATTTGAATTAAATATAAATTCAATATCATTAATATAATAATAATGCCTAGACTTTGTGTTATATTAAAATTCTAAAGTGTGTGCATATATCCTATTCTAGATTAATTGTGATGGGTCAATTAATCCTAGTTGAGTTTTAATTAGGGTTGTACGGTTAGGATCCCTACCCACCTTCTTATAAGGTGAGCTGCAGTTTCTCATCATATTGCAGTTTGTAATTTTCAATATTCTCTCTGAGACTCACTTGAGGATGAGTGGGTAGTGATCCGGCCAATCTCACAATCAGACATCATGGATGCAGCAGGAGGCTCAGGTAATTCAAAAACTTTTTATTTTATTTGTGTAATTATAGTACTCCTCTTTATGAATTTATGGTTGTATGAATATTAAATAATTTTGTGAATCCTAAAATTTCTAACAATCGATATCAGAGCCAAAAAATCCATATTGATGAGTCAAATTGCACAAATTACATTTTGCTATTTTATATTTTACCCAGTATAAATTCTTTGTATGTTTCTAGCCATAATATACCAGAATAAAATTATGGCAATATTATTTTTTATTTATTTTTAATTAGAATGTTGTTTATCTGATTTGAGGTTAAATTTTGACAATTTTTCCAAATTTGTTTTGAAGATATGGAGAAATTATTATACTATGTCCATATATATATACTTCAAATTTTGGAACATCTGTTCGGTTTAGAATTGCGTACAAATTTCAGAATTTTGAGATATATGATTGTAATAAATTCGCGGTTCTCTAGGTATATCTAATTGACTTTTCTTTGTGGTTCTCTAAATAATTGGTTTTAGTTCACAATTTTGGTTTAAATTTTGATTTTGGTTTACGATTTTCTATACATTCTGGATATATAATGATTCACTACCGGGATATATATATATATTTAATTTTTCTTCATGGTTATCTACACGGTTTCTCTATTTACACAGTTATCTATATGTATGTGTTGTGGTCATAATCCACATATATATATAATTAGGAATTTTATATATGTTCTACGATCGTAATCCACATATGTACTAGAGATATGTGCTGTGGTAGTAATCCACATATGTATTGGAGACTTTTATATATGAAATGTGGATTACGACCGCATATATATATTTTATATAAATATATATAATGTATATAAATAAAAATTAAATAAATACATAAAATAAAAATAAAAATATTTTTGGGCTCTTCTCTTCGAGCTTGTTTTTTTGGTAATTTTTCATAATTTTTTGAAAATAAAAAAATTTTAATTATTTTTTGTTTTAATTTTTTAAGTATGAATTTAATTGAATTTTGGCCTGAATTTTTTGTATAATCTTTGTATAATTATCTATTGTATAAAATTTTTATGGATGATATATATATTGTATGCATATTTTCTTAATTTTTGTCATTAATATGTAATTATTTTTAATTTTTACAAAGATTATAATTTCTCATATTATACCTTTGAATTTTATGTAATCAAACTCACCTATTGTGGGTTAATTGCATAAAATTCTTGTAAAATTTTATTTGATATATATATATTGTGTTCATTAAATTACTGTTATGGTAATTAAATTTTGAAAATTAGGAGAGTACTATACTAATGAAAATTATACCCTGTCGGTATAATTCTACTAATTTAATTTGTAGGTGATAACATGAGTATTAAGATTATATGTTAATTTTCTAAAATTTTAAATACTCTACTGGTGTTAGGTTTTAGGAATTTAGCATATGATTCTTGTATTGTGTTATAATACTTATACCCCATCGGTACTAAGTATTATAACATTATACAGTAAATAATTGCATAATTGAGAGGAAAATTTAAGCATGATTATTATTCAAACATGCAATGTTGTTAATTTATGATTAATTTCATAAATTTTAATAATTTTCTTTAGCTTCTGTTCCTATGCAACTGACTTCTGTGAAAACTTTAAATGAGACAGATCATAAGGACTGGGTGGAATCCTTGAGACTGTATCTAGCAGTCTCCAACCTTGATCTGACTTTACGTGAAAAGGAATCAGAAGTCAATAAGGAGTTAACTCCTGCTTAAAGGGCAAAACATGAAAAAATAGACTCATTTCAATAGAGTTTGTCTGATGGTGATAAAGTATACTATGGATAAAACGATAGTCCAAAGGTAAAAGCGTTCCTGGATTCAGTGGCTGAAAAATATCTTAAATTTGATAAAGTTGAAAAAGGACATTATTTGTCTTTATTGGAGAATATTGTGTACGATGGGGTGAGTGGTGCTTGAGAGCATATAATGGAACTGGTGCATTATTACAATCAATTAAAAAGCATGAATGTTGATCTGGGAGATAATTACTTGATTTAGCGAACTCTGGAGTTGCTTCCTCCTCAATTTGATGTGCTAAAAACATCTTATAATACTCAGAAAGGAGAATGGACCATTAATGAGATGATTTCTATAGTGACTCAAGCAGAAGAGGATATGAAGAAGACAAAGATGCAAGTGGCGAATTTCGTCTCTCATGGTTCGAGTTCTGGATAAGCAAATAGGCCTTTCCAGAAGGACACTAAGGGGAAATCCAATCATGAAAGGAAGAAGAATGATATGAGGGAGCAACAACATAAGCCAAAGAAAGCCATATTCAAAGGAAACTGTAAATTATGTAAGAAGTATGGGTATAAAAGGGTAGATTGCTTTAAATTTAAGAAATGGCTTGAAAAGAAGAAGAAAGGTAACCCTCTAGCTCTAGTTTGTTTTGAATCTAATAGTATTGAAGTTTCTTCTAACACTTGGTGGCTGGATACTAGTGCCACTATCCATGTCACTAATTGCTTGCAGGCGCTGAGAAATCTAAGGAGGCCAAGTAAAGGTGAAACAGCTTTGAGATTAGGAAATGGAGATAAAGTACAAGCTCAACACATAGGAGTCGTTTCTTTACATCTGTCTACTGGTCATATTTTAGAATTGAAAAACATTATTTTTGTACCTTTCATGAGAAGGAATTTGATTTCTATTACTTGTTTAGACCAAGATGGATATTCATATTTATTTGAAAATAATAATTTTAAGTTATATTACGACTCATGTGTTGTTGGAACTGGTACTTTGAATAGTGGCTTATATTAAATTGATTTGGATAATGCTTTTGAAAATTCCATCAACTCAATTGTTGGAAATAAAAGACTAAGATTAAATGAAACTTCTTCAATGCTTTGGCATAGAAGATTAAGCCACATCTCCAAAGAAAGATTGGAAAGATTAATAAAAAAAGGAGTTTTACCTAATCTTGACTTCTCATATTTCAGCGTTTGTGTAGACTGCATCAAAGGAAAACTAACAACTAGAGCTAGAAAAGGGAAAAGGACCAGGAAAGAAAGTATTTTGGAGTTAATCCATACTGATATGTGGGCCCATCTCACTCAGTGCATTGGGAGGCTTCAAGTATTTTATCACCTTTACTGATGATTATTCAAGATTTGGATAGGTAGAACTTCTGTCTGAAAAGTCTGAAGCATTGGAAGCCTTTAAAAGGTTCAAGGCTGCAATTGAACTAAAACTGGGAAAGCAAATCAAATGTGTACACTCAGACAGACGTGGTGAATTTTATGGCAGATATGATGAAACGGGAAGAAATCCTGGTCCTTTTGCAAAATATTTACAAGAGTGTGGAATAGAAGCTAGTTACAATATGCCTGGCACACCGGAGCAGAATGGAGTTGCAAAGTGAAGGAATAGAACACTCATGGAGATGGTACGATGTATGATGACTCATTCCACTTTACCAGAATTTTTATGGGGTGATGCTTTGAGAACAACAGCGTACGTGTTGAATCAAGTTCCAAGCAAATATGTACCAAAGACCCCATATGAGCTAATGTATGGTAAGAAACCTAGCCTGAAACATTTTCATGTTTGGGGATGCAAAGATGAAGTTAGACCTTATAATCCACATACTAAGAAGCTTGAAGCAAGAATAATTAGTGGGTATTTCATTGGCTATTGTATTGGTTCAAGAGGAAGTAGATTTTATTGCCCATCTCATTCATCGAGAGTTGTTGAATTTGATCATGCTGTCTACTTCGAGGATGAGTTTGACAGTGGGAGAAAATCACTTCAGTTCTCCCTAAGAGAAGAACAAAGCAATGTCACCCAAACACTTGATAAGCAAAGTGTCGTTCCTCTGATAGTGCCTTCTGGAGAATCATCTCACATAAAACCACAAATTGATCTAGTCTAACCCATAATTGAACAATCCAACTGGTGAATGAACCAAATAAAGAAATTAAGGAAGTTCCCTTGAGAAGATCACAAAGAACTCGACGTCAGGCAATTTCAAATGATTACGTCGTTTATTTGCAAGAACATGAGTTTAATGTGAATGACGATTCTGATCCTATTAGCTTTTTAGAAGCTGTTTCGAGTTCTAATTCCTCCGAATAGATTCATGCCATGGAGGATGAAATAAATTCAATGTACAAGAATAATATATAGGATTTGGTGAAACTACCTGAAGGATATAAAACAATTAGGTTTAAGTGGATTTTCAAAACCAAACGGACTGCTAAAGGTGAAATCAAAAGATGCAAGGCCAGATTAGTAGCTAAATGTTACACATAAAAGGAAGGAATTGATTATAAGGAGACCTTCTCACCAATCTCGACCAAAGACTCATTTCAAGTTATATTAGCTTTGGTAGCTCATCTTGATCTCGAGCTACATCAAATGGATATGAAGACTATCTTCCTTAATGGTGACCTATCGAAGACAGTTTATATGAAACAACCAAATGGTTTCCAAGAGAATGGAAAAGAGGACTTACAGTGTAAGTTGAATAAGTCGATATATGGCCTAAAACAAGCATCCAGTAATGGTATCTCAAATTTTATAAGATTGTGTCCTCTCTTGGATTTAAGGAGAATGCAGTGGATCAGTGCATTTATTATATGATGAGTGCAGGCAATTTTATGATCCTTGTGTTATATGTTAACGACATTCTCCTTGTGAGTAATGATATAAATCTTTTGAACAAGATAAAATTAGCACTGTCACAGAATTTTGATATGAAGGATCTTAGAAATGCATCTTTTGTGCTTGGCAGAGAGATCCATCGTGACAGATCCTGAGGTTTGCTTGATTTGTCTTAAAAGGCATATATAGATAAAGTGCTTAAAAGATTTAGCATGGCTTTATGCTCGCATAGTGCTATGCCCATTCAAAAAGGTAAAGTGTTTTCCAAAGCCCAGTGTCTTCAAAATGATGATGAGAAATCTAAAATGAGTATGGTCCTATATGCTTCCGCTGTTGGTAGCCTGATGTATGCCCAGGTATGTACACGCCCAGATATTGCTTTTACAATTAATGTGCTTAGGAGGTACCTAAGTAATTCTGGTCAAAGACAATAGATAGTAGCCAAGAAAGTCATGAGGTACCTACAAGGTACAAAAAATTATATGTTGACTTATAGAAGATCCAGTGATCTGATTTGTACAGGCTATTCAGACTTTGACTTTGCTGGTTGTCTAAATGATAAGAAATCAACATTTGGATATATCTTTATGCTTGCAAGAGGAGCTGTATCATGGAAAAATATCAAATAATCTTTAATAGTAACCTCCACTATGGAAGCAGAGTATGTCGCTTGTTTTGAAGCCACTCGAAAGGCTATATGGTTAAGGAATTTTATCTCTAAATTTTGCTTAATTGAAAGCATTTCAAAACCTTTAACCATTTATTGCGACAATATTGCTATTGTTAGCTTTTCTTAAAATAATAAAAGTTTTGCCCGTACAAAGCACTTTGATATGGAATATCAATTTGTGAGAGAGAAGACATGCGAGCATTTTACTTATATTGAGCATATTTCGACAGATTATATGCTTGCAGACCCATTAACCAAAGGTCTAGCTATAGGAATATTTAAAAGACATGTATTGGATATGGGCCTTATTGAATCTTTTGATGTTTTGGGTTAGTGAGAGTATTTGTATATTTTGAAACTAAAATTGTGTTGATCTCGAGATTTTATAATATTGTCATTTTATTATATTGAAAAGTGCACTTATCGTATTATGGCAATATAAGGAGACATTAAGACTCTATTTCAAACTATTGTAAAGCATCTTGGGTGGATGCACAGATAATTTTGTATATATTGATTATGCACATATTTTATATTGCTTGGTCTTTTAGAATGGGTATTTCATATATGTATATCTTTTCAACCCTATTGGATGATCAGGTATGCATTTAATAAAATCTCATATTTGACTAATGGTTGTAATGATATGAATTGTATTAATGACATTGTTTAATTGTGGCCACATATTGTAATTCAAAATTATGTATTAAAATATGATTATCTAAGTAGGAGATTGTAAAATAAATTTTATAGATTAATACATTTTAATATGTATTTGAATTAAATATAAATTCAATGTCATTAATATAATAATAATGCCTAGACTTTGTGTTATATTAAAACTCTAAAGTGTGTGCATATACCCTATTCTAGATTAATTGTGATGGGTTAATTAATCTTAGTTGGATTTTAATTAGGGTTAAAATCCCTACCCACCTTCTTATAAGGTGAGCTGCAGTCTCCCATCATATTACATTTTGTAATTCCTAATATTCTCTCTAAGACTCACCTGAAAACGAGTGGGCAGTGATCTAGTCAATCTCACAATCAAACATCATGGATGCAGCAGGAGGGTCAAGTAATTCGAAAACTTTTTATTTTATTTGTGCAATTATTGTACTCCTCTTTATGGATTTATGATTGTATAAATATTAAATAATTTTATGAATCCTAAAATTTCTAACAAAAGGGTGAATCTCTTTGAAAACAAAAGGGTGAATCCCTTTGATAACAAAAGGGTGAATCCCTTTGATAAGTCACAAATTCATTCAAGAACTCAAAGAGAGGCACTCAGCCAAATTCTCTAACTCAAAATATCAAATCTCAAAAATTCATTTGTATAAGGAACAAGCCTCCTTATATAACTTTCTAAAACCCTAATTGAAAATGGACTTAAATAATAGCATATTAGCCCAAACTAATCCATTAGCCTAAACTTAATAAATGAGCCTCTAAATGACTATAAGTAACATAGTTACCCATAGAAACATGGTGAATGTTTTAAAGCAAAATGAGCCTAACACATTCAGCCTAAATTAAAGCCCAAAAAGGTCTAAAATGAGATAATACAAAATAAACACAAACTAAAAGTCCAAATACTAAATCAAAGTCTAAAACATCAAATAATAGTGAAAATAGGCTGAAGTGGCGCTAACTAGGATAATGGCTGATGTGACAATGATGTGGCGCCATCTCCTTGATGATGTGGCAAGGATGTGGATCATAGCTGATGTGGCGCCATCTCCTTAATGATGATGTAGCATAATTCTAATGCACTTGATTAAACTCTCATCCTATTTCACTTCTTTATGATTGACCTCCCTTGGATTCCTATCATTCCCCCTCTCTTCAAAAAAATTCATCCTTGAATTTTCAAAACCTACATCAAAAGAAGAAAGATTAGGAACACCCAAAGAAGCACTCACATGAAACTCACCATGAGAATTCAAATTAGGAAAACAATTATTGTCTCTTCAAGACTTGGAATAAACCATCTCCATCTAGATGTAATAAGGATTCCTTGGATTTGGAACACCTCCTTTTCCATTCACACCCTCAATAAGCCACCACCTGGATCAAATACAAAATAAAAGTCATTAATCTCATGCAAACATATAAAATTATCAATAATATTAAGTTTGTGATTGAAAGCTCATGGATTTCTTATAAGCTTCCTATCAAAATTAATTAAATCATAAAAACTTTTAATTTCACCAACAAACTTAGGTGGAGACCATTTTCTAATTATTTTTGCTTTTACTTCATTGATCTTTATTCCTATGCCACTCACAGTATGATTCAAACAAGCAATTCTTTCCTTGTAAAATGAGCATTTCACACATTTAGCATACAATTCATCATGTACAAGATCATATAGATGTGGCAGCTCTTTCCAACTCTTTAAGTTTTCAAACAAGAAGAACCATCCATTGGGCTCATGATAACAATGAAAATCAATACTAACAAACTTATTCTTAAAAATACTCAAAATATGAAAGTAATAGAAACTCATAAAAAACTTGCAAGTAAAAACACATAAACTCATCACAAGAATTTTATCTAAATAAAACTTAACAAATTTATTTAAAGAAGCATGTAAAACATAATTCATTAAGCTCACAAAAAGACTTAGTGCATTAGACAAACTAAGAGGCAAAGACAACCATTCATAGAAATCATGTTTTACTTTGAAACTATTTTTCTTTTCAACACCTTTTCTCAAGGACATTTGATGATATCTTCATTTCAAACCATGTTTAGAGAACATAAAAGGATCATGCAACACATTAAACACAATATCAAGAGAATCCTTAATGCCAAAATATTTTATCAAATTATGTCCATGAGCTTCCTTACTAAACAGATTTTTATGAGAACTCTTAGGCACACACACATTGTTCTTTCCACACAAAAATCTATCATACATAAAAATGTCTCCAAAGACCATTTCCTCACAAGCATCAATATTTGAAACACCATCAATAAATGCAAGAGTAGCAAAATCAACTAAGGGAATAACAACATTGAGTGAAGAACTAGGAAGTCCATAATCATTTACATACAAAATTCTAATGTTTTCAACACCTAACAAATTTTTATACAAATTAGAGATGAGAGTGTACCTCCAAAACAACATATCAATCATCACAATAATGTTACCTTGCTCCAATTAGGGCATTTTCCTTCTCACACATGATAGCTCTTTGGAAGATTCTTTTGGAAGCACTTCTCGGAATTCTTTCAAAATAGCATCACAAGTATTTGATAAAACAATTTCAAGATTATTATCATTTTCATAAGCTTTCTTGTACAAGATAATTGGCTTAGAAATATACAAAACACTCTTTATCCCACTTGCTTTTCTAATAACTCTCAAATTTTGATTTTCCTTTTTTTTTATAAAATCACTCTCTTTTTCTTTCAACATAATTTTTCTCTCACCCTCTTTTTCACAATTACTTTTTTTCTTCTCATTGCTATCACTCTTTTCTACTCTTTTCTCTCCATTATTTTTTTCTCTCATTTTCTTCTTTCTTTTTCTTTTCTCCTTCTTCCTCTCTTTTCCTTTGCATCCTCAATTGATCCTCATACACTTGTTTTGGGGTTAAAGGATTGAGTTTTATTTTCCTCCTATTCATTTCAAAGTTGTATGTGTTGAGGACTCCATTATGTGTAACTTTCTTATCAAATTGTCGTGGTCTTCCGAGTAATAAATGGAAAGCATCCATAGGAGTAACATCACATAACAACTCATCTTGGTGTTTACCAAGGATAAAAGAAACCAACACTTGTTGTGTAACTTTTATTCCATCACTATCATTCAACCATTGCAACTTGTATGAAATAGGATGTGGCAAAGTAGGCAAATTCAACTTCTCCACCATGTAGGTACTAGCAACATTAGCACAACTTCTATTGTCTATGATCACATTGCACATCTTACCTTTAATATTGAATCTAGTATGGAAAATGTTCTCCCTTTGATCTTCACTTTCTTCCTTTACTTGTTCTTCTAAGGCTTTTTAAATCTTTAATGCTATCTTAAATGGACAATGAATGGCATGATGACCATGCTTTAAGCATTT
This sequence comes from Sindora glabra, assembly GCA_020226215.1. Classification (NCBI taxonomy): domain Eukaryota; kingdom Viridiplantae; phylum Streptophyta; class Magnoliopsida; order Fabales; family Fabaceae; genus Sindora; species Sindora glabra. Next base: position 83,672,392 of record CM035230.1, read on the forward strand.
GAACACTTGTCTTTAGAATGCTTTTGATATTTTTCAACTTTGACTTTCCTCTTAGACACTTCTTTCTTAGGTTTTGATGATGATTTTTCCTTAATTCTTGAAGAGCATCCAGACTTGCATGGAACTACTTTGTTTTCATTCTTTTCAACATTCCTCTCCCAAGATTTACATGAAGAACTATAGTGGCAAGCCATGAATGAATTTTTCCCTCATAATAACCTTCATTTCTTCCCAAGTAGTAATAAGCTTTGCACCCTTTCTTCTTCTAACTGAATCAAGTTAATCCCACCAAATATTAGCATAATCACTAAATTGATAGGTAGCAAGTCTCACTTTTGTCTCTTCAGAATAATGGTGACAAGCATAAATTGATTCCATCTTCTTTTCCCACTCTGAATAAGCTTGAGGATCATTCTTTCCTTAAAACAAAGGAAATTTCTTTTTACCACTTTTATGTCTATCTCCTTCACTTCTATTATCTCTTCTTTTATCTCTTTTTACATCATCATGATACACTTTTACTCCTTTTATTTTTATTTTCAACTCCTTCTTCTTCAATATATCTCTCATTTTGTCTTTTACCTCCTCTTTCTTTTTCACCCCTCTCACCATGTTGGCTCTTTTAAGTTTGTCTACTTTCAAGCCTTTTAAGCATTTCATCATATTTTTTATGGCTTCTAGCAAATTCTCTCATGTGCACCTATCAATATTTTTTCCACTACCTCTTAACATCCTTAAATGATAAGCATGTAAAAAAAGTTAGATAAAGAAAGGACCTCACGAGAAAAGCTAGCAACTCCCTTATTTTGGAACACTTACACTCATGTTTGCACTCTTTATAGGTTTTTACTCTCAAATGAGCTCACACACTTTTGTCTTTTTCCACTCTATCACTCTTTCCTTCTTATGGTTCTTTGAGAACTAGGAGACATAACCAAATAAAATTCAAAAAATGTGGCAATCACTATCTCAAATTGGATGTTAACACATGGTAACAACACAATAATAACATGGCAGCATTGAATTAATACAATTGGACTTCAAGAAGGGAAACAACAAGGGCTTAATCATACAAAATAATGAAAAGGAGAATAGAAAAAAAAATAAGAGATACTAATTTGAGAACACAAGAACTTGAAAGAGATAATGAACAATCAATTTCAAAATGAGAAGCTCAAATGTGACTAGAGCATACCAAGAACTAACAATAACTACAAGCAAATAACTTCTCTTTTAATTTTGTTTCATTTGAAGTTTTTACCCTCAAATGAACTCACACACTCCTACCTTTTTCCACTCTATCACTCTTTCCCTTCTTATGGTTCTTTGAGAACTAGGAGACATAACCAAATAAAATTCAACAAATGTGGCAATCACTATCTCAAATTGAATGTTAACACATGGTAACAGCACAATAATAACATGGCAGCATGGAATAATACAATTGGACTTCAAGAAGGGAAACAACAAGAACTTAATCACATAAAATAATGAAAAGGAGAATAGAAAAAAAAAAGAGATGCTGATTTGAGAACACAAGAACTTGAAAGAGATAATAAACAATCAATTTCAAAATGAGAAGTTTAAATGTGACTAGAGCATATCAAGAACTAACAATAACTACAAGCAAATAACTTCTCTTTTGATTTTATTTCACTTTGTTTTCAAAAATTCAGTACTTTATTTTTTTTAACCTCTTCTTGCAAGTTACTTTTTGATTCACTAACTTGGCTCTTCACCTTTGTTTCTTGTTGTTTTTGTTCTTTTTTTTTATCACATGTTTTTCCTTTGTAACTTAATACAAATAGTACCAATTCAGCACTAGTTTTGCTGATTGCAAAGATATCACACAATTCAAACTTGGTGCTCTTTGCTTTGCTTAAATCAATTACTATATTTAATTATAGCACCTTGATGTCATCTTATTAGAATATGACAATTAGTTATTGCAAGCTGAACTTCTTCACTTTGAACTTTTAAGAAATAAGTTTAATGCACCTTTCATTCAATATACTAGCACAAATATTTGGAGTAAATTTTGAGCTAAACAACAAGAAATAACACAAAACAAAGAAGGTAACCAAGTATCAAAGCAAATTCAGACATATAATTGACTTAGACAACTTGTCAAACACATGAAGGGCAGAATTGAAGAACAACCCAGATTTGACACAATGATGAATCAAAATACATAAATTTGACACAAACCTAGTCAAAAATGAAATGGATACAAAGAAAAGAAATCCAAACAGGTAGAAATGAAGAATTATGATATGAATTGCGTGAATAGTAGCATAACAGTGCGAGTGAACAGTACATAAATAGTAAAATGAGCAGTGAGAAAAAATTAAGGAAAATTGAAACTTGAATTTGGGAACCTTGCTCTGAATACCAAATGATGAGAAATTTGTGTTAGATCTATCCTAAATTCAGCAAATGCGAAATAAAAAATAGAAGGGTATTCATGCCACACTCCAGAAGACAAAGAAGGGGAGCAATAAGTGATGATGAATACGCCACAAAGGATGTAAAATCTTCGATAAGTGAAGAAGAAAAACACGCTACAAGAAAAAATCCTTGATTAGTGATGATCAACGCCACAAATGATGAATCCCTTTGATAAGTTACAAGTTCATTCAAGAACTTAAGAGAGCCACTCAGCCAAATTCTCTAACTCAAAATATCAAATCTCAAAAACTCATTTGTGTAAGGAATAAACCTCCTTATATAACTTTCTAAAACCCTAATTGAAAATGGACTTAAAGGATAGCATATTAGCCCAAACTAACCCATTAGCCTAAACTTAATAAATGGATCTCTAAATGACTATAAGTAACATAGTTACCCATAGAAACATGATGAATGTTTTAAAGCAAAATGAGGCTAATACATTCAACCTAAATTAAAGCCCAAAAAGGTCTAAAATGACATAACACAAAATAAACACAAACTAAAGGTTCAAATACTAAATTAAAGTCCAAAACATCAAATAATAATGAAAATAGACTGAAGTGGCACTAACGAGGATAATGGCAATGATTTGGCGTCATCTCCTTGATGATGTGGCAAGAATGTGGATCATGGCTGATGTGGCACAATTCTAATGCACTTAATTAAACTCTCATCCTATCTCACTTTATGATTAACTTCCTTTGGATTCCCATCAAAAAGTTAAGGACGACGCATTTATCTTAAATATTGTTCTTTCTAGCCGAAATGCTAAAGCAACCGAGGTCCAAGGCAGATTGTCAATTAAGAAAGAAGAGAGTTAGATTTCAGCCACTGATGCTTGAGAAGGAAAGAAAACAGAGACTATAGAATGATGAATGATGGAACTTACAGATTGAAAGAATGTTGCCAGTAGAGGCCAGCGATGGCACTTCCATCTTTAGCCTCCCTAATTGAGAGCAGTAAAACCTCCATTCAAACGCAGATAGAGTGGCTTTCTAGGTTTCCTCGTAAAATTTTAATAGAGCACACTTCACACACGGACAGTGTCCTTATTTTATGGTAACATTAGAGTGCATTGCTAAAATGCACAGGGAAGAGACAACGTTGGAGGAAAATTACAGCAGTGACACTGACAATGAATGCATTTCATATATGGACAGTGGTGTGCATCATTGATGCTACGTAAGAACAAACCATTTTTGCTAAATCCAATATTGCCAAATCCAAATTGCCTGCGAAAAAGAGAGTTGTTCGTGTTTTCGACAACAAAATATTTACATGTCTGTTATTTAAGTTAAGTACAATTAAGTGGCAGCAAAATGGGGGGAAAAAATCATTTTCCGGCATAAAATTGGAAAGGACAGGTAAGTACGATCCTATTAGTGTTGGCAAACATTGACCCGTGAGTCAACTCCTCGGTTGTATGCTATGCATGATAGGTGTGTCCCATGCAAATATAACTAATGTGATGGTTCCTTGTAACCGGAATAAATAAAAGATGCCGTACCCTCTTACTGTGTGATTAAATTTTATTGGTAATATTACCAACTGAAGATTGTAAAAAAGACTGAATTTATTGTTTTTAAATCAAAACTAATATTGCATTAACTATTTACTTAATTACATGGTGATTTGTTGATGTTTACATGTTGAATAAAAATGAAAACTCTTGGTTACCGAATTCTTAGTAAAGAACGGCTTCGGGTCAGCAGAAGATCTCCATCTCCTTCAAAAATTGCAACATCAGTTGCAATCAACGAACCAAACAGTCAAACAAATATAATACATTATTGCCAATTGTGCATAGATTCATACTAGAACCAAATTCATACAATAATGCGAATGGACAACCTGTTTTCTTCCATTTATAAGAGGGTATCACATCATTGCTTTTTCTGAAGTGGGAGGGAAATAAGAGAGGAATCAAGAAGGAAATGATGCAGAGCTTCATACCGATTAGATTTGAAACTTAAATATGCTAGGCCATATAATTCAGGCCTAACAATTGTCAGTTAGGCTTTAGACAAAAGGATATTAAGCCATTGGAGTGGAGGAGGAGACCGTGAAACTTGTACAGCTCTAATTAATTTGAAATGAGCATCAAAGAGAGAGAGAAACAATTAAACAATAAGGATAGGAAGACAAGGCATAGAAGGTGGGAGCCTGGTTGATATAGGACATGAGAATGTTCAACCTCAATGGCAAAATGTTATAAAACTAGAGAACACAAAAAACATAAAGAAAAACTAGAGTGAAAAACATAGAGGAGGAAGGGTAGTAGCAAAAGCTCACATTTCATTCACCTTATGTATATGTAGAAAAATTGGTATAATAACAAACGTCGGCCCATATTTGAACTCGTACTTAGGCATGGTTGTTTGAATTATTTTTCCATCTAAACTGTACTACAACAAAATCATAGTATTGAGCTATATTAAAAAAGATACATTCAGCAATCAAAACTAAATTTAATTAGCTTAACAAAACATATGAATTGATTTGAATATCAAAGGAAAATTTCAAAAGTCTAACACTCCTCCTTGAGATTTTTCTTTGAAACTCCAAGCTTTTGGTCTTTGAAATCTGAATTCTAGTTTGGATGTCTAGAACTTGCTTGCTGAAGTTTTATTCCAACAAAGTATGTTTTTCTAAAGTTTTTAAACTCCTCCCTCATATTTTGCTTCAATTGCTTCATATACTATAGATCACTTCTTAAGACCAACAAATCTTCATCATTCAAGCACATAGTTATGTCCATTTTGCTAGGCCAAACCCTATTTGTTTCTTGCTTATTTAGCTTGTTCACTAACTAATGACTTCCATCTTTATCAGTCTTTACTCCTCATTTACAGCAATTGTGCATTCATCTTTACCAACTGGTTTGTCACAGTTAGCATGTCCAAGTGCAGTAACATTGCATTTGCAACAAATTTCTTCCATGAACTTTGTTCTTTTAACTTGAAATTCAGTATTACTAGCTAAATTTGAATCTTCATTTGAGATATTTTGTACAGATCTTTGCTTCCATTCAATTTGAAAACTTCTGCTTTCTATCTTAGCAGACATCAATTTACAACCACTAGGATCATAAATGATGCATGACATATCTTTAAAATACAAGGCATAATGCTTTTCAAGCATTTAAGCCACACTTAACAGATTTTGGTTAATTTCAGACACATATAAGACATCAATAATGAACTTTATACCTGAATGAGTCTCTACTGAAATGAATTTTTTTCCTTTGACTTTAATGTACTTTCCATTGCCAAGCTTTACTCTTGAATTGAAAGATTTATCTAGATTTTTGAAGATACTAGCATCATATGTCATATGATTACTGCAACCACTATCAATTATCCAAAATTTGATTTATGATTTCTTATATGATAAGTTGTAGCAAACAATATTTCTTCTTGTTCTTCTTCCTTTTCAACAACTTGAGCTTGTTATGTTTGCTACTTTTGCTTGTCTTTGCAAAATTTTTCCATGTGACTAAATTTCTTGCATGCTCTGCACTACACTACACTCTAGGCTTGAACTAGCAATATTTCTCAAAGTGGTTAGTTCTTTTGTAGTGTGAACATGGGTTATTATGGCCTTCATTTTTCTCCTTTTCCTTTTTCTCACTTAGTTGCTTTTTTTCCTTGCCTTGAGATAGCTTTGCTCCCTATCTTACTAGAAATGCTGCCTCAACACCATCATCTTACCTTATTGACCTCCTCTATTCTTAAGCTTGGAAAGCATACACCAACTTAACCAGAGAGATCTTAGACAAGTCTTTTGAGTCTTTAAATGATGAAATCTTAGACTCAAACCTTTCTAGAAGACTAACCAAGATCTTTTCAATTACTTTTTTATCTATCAAGTCTTCTCCTAGCAGCTTGATTTTATTTATCACTTCCATGAGTCTATCAACATACTTTTTGATAAACTCATCTTCTCTCATGTGCAGCACCTTAAACTCCCTCTTCAAATTCAAAATCTGCATCTATTGGATCCTTTCACTCCTTATATACATTTCTTGAAGCTCGTCCCACGCTTCCTTTGGTGTTTCGCATGCCATGATCCTAGTGAAAATTAAATCTGATACAATAGTATAAATAAAAGACAAGGCTCTTAGAGCTTTTACTTTTTCCTCCTCATATGCTCTGATTTGGTTGAGTGTAGGGTTGTTGTTAAGGGGTGGAACTTCTCTTTTAGCTTCCACCCACTGCCACAAGTCAAGCCCTTTCAAGTGAGCTTTCATTTTAACAGCTCAGACATGATAATTTTCACCATTGAAAATAGGGGGTGAAGGAGTCAAGGCACTACTAAAGGCCATGTATGTTTTAGTTTATAGTATTTTTATGTGGTAGGCTGTTGAAAAAGTCAAAGATATTAGATGTGTATGTTATTTGCAGGAAATCTTTTATTATAGGCATTATCTTTAGGAAATCTTTTATTTTAGGTAGAATCAGGTTATTTTTTGGCTAGTCTATTTCTGGTCATTCTTTTTTTAGTAGATTGCATTGATGGGCTCTCAATTATAGAGGTTTTCCATTCTGTAAATTGGCTATTTAAGCCACTATAAAGTAAAAGAAAAGCAAGGAAAATAAAATCCTTTTCTTCCTTCACGTTTTTATGGTATCATGAGTAGGAGTTATTTTTTATTCCTGGGAATCCTAAACAAATTTCGTCAAAAAACACAAAGAACCCTAGCCAGTTCTCATCATGTCTGAAGTCGTTTCTGAGACTACAAGCTCTCCTATAAACCACCCCAAAACTCCCGATACCCAAGCCTTCACAAACAAAACACATGACTCTCACCCAGTCCAAATTACTACTATACGACCGAATGGAGAAAATTTTCTCCGTTAGTCTCAATCTGTAAGGATGTACATCCGTGGCAGAGGGAAAATTGGATACCTAACAGGAGAGACGAAGGAACTCTGGGATAATGTTACCCAAATATACTCTGATTTGGGTAACCAATCTCAGGTTTACGAACTCACATTGAAGCTTAGTGATATTCGTCAAGGTAATAACTCTATTACCAAATACTTCAATTCAAGAATGGAAGTGCTCTAATGATGCAAATCGGTACAGAGCAATTGTTGATGCTAATAGGGTGTTTAAATTCCTTGCGGGCCTTAACATTGAATTTGATGAGGTTAGAGGTAGAATCATTGGGAGAACCCCTTTGCTCTCCATCAATGAAGTCTTTGCTGAAGTTTGTCGTAAGGAAACTTGTAGGAGTGTGATGCTTGGAAGAACCACTGTCCTAGCCAGCCAAATTGAAGGCTCTGCATTTAATGTTGCCGAGGCTCATATCAGCAAGCGGAATGGTCCGAATCCATAGAGGAATGATGAAAAACCTCAGGTATGGTGTGATCATTGCAATAAACCACGCCATACTAGGGAAACCTGCTGGCATCTCCATGGTAAACCTGCAAACTAGAAGCCAAGGAACAAACTCCAGTAATCCTTTACAAATGCTGCTGCTAAACAAACCAATCCATTTAGTAAGGAACAGATGGATCAACTCCTGAAATTGTTAAATTCTAATTAGATTACCGGTACTCCTAATTGTTCTATGGTTCATACAGGTAGAAAATCAAACCCTTGGATTATTGATTCTGGAGCTTCTGACCACATGAAAATCAAACCCTTGTTTTGGCCCTGAACAAGTTCGTATTGCTGATAGTAGTTTCTCTTCCATTACTAGACAAGGAAATATTAATCTATCTAAAAGTATAAGTCTTAAATCTGTACTCCATGTTCCAAAACTCAAATGTAGTCTTGTATCAGTCAGCAAACTTTCAAAAGATTCTAACTGTCGTGTTATTTTTTATGAATCTTCTTGTATTTTTTAGGACCAAACCTCGAGGATGATGATTGGGAATGCTAAAGAAATAGGGGGAGTTTATTACTTTGATGAGACTTATCCTAGCAATAAACAGGTTCAGGTTTACAGTAGTATAAATTTGAATCCTATTTTAGACAAAATAATGGAATGGCATCTTAGACTTGGCCATCCTAGTTTTCCTTATTTAAGATATTTATTCCTTAATATGTTTAAAGGGGTTGATTGTTCTATACTTCAGTGTGAAACTTGCTATTTATCAAAAAGTAATAGAATAAATTTTGCATCAAAACCATACTGTCCCTCCAAACCGTTTTTTATGATTCATAGTGATGTTTGGGGGCCTTCCAAGATAAAAACATTATCTTAAAAAAGGGGTTTTGTAACCTTTATTGATGATCACACCAGAATATGTTGGCTTTATCTCATAAATAAGAAGTCAAAAGTTGAAACACTCTTTAAGGATTTTTACAATATGATTGAAACTCAATTTGAAACAAAAATCTGTATTCTTAGAACAGATAATGGAACAGAATATTTTAACAAATGTTTAAGGAATTTTTTAAAAAATAAAGGCATAATTCATCAATCCACTTGTTGTGACACTCCACAGCAAAATGGGATTACTGAAAGGAAAAATTGACATTTACTGGAAGTTGCTAGAACAATCATGCTTTCAATGAATGTTCCAAAATATTTGTGGGGGGAAGCTATTTTAACAGCATCATATTTAATAAATAGAATGCCTACTCGAGTTTTAAAATTCATGACTCCTCTAAACAAATTAAAAGAAAACTTTCTAATTCTTCTAATGCCATTAGACATTCCTCTAAAAATCTTTGGATGCACATGTTTTATTCACATTCCGGCCAAGTTTCGGACCAAATTGGATCCCAAATCTGAAAAATGCATTTTTATTGGATATGCTTCAAATAAAAAGGGTTATAAATGTTTTAATCCTATCACAAAAAAACTTTACATTAGGATGGATGTGATCTTCATGAAAAAAATACCATTTTTTAACAAAAATCAACTTCAAGGGGAGTATGGCTTAGATGATGAAGATGATTTTTGGCAAGTATCTCAACCATTACCAAAAATGATTTTAAGATAAAATATTTTTGAACAAGAAATTGGTGAAAAAAATAAAAATAAGGAGGATCATATCCAGTAGTTCCAAGAAGTAATTTTGTCTAAAACAGAAGGTGAAATGTTAAAAAAAATTGTAACTGAACCTTTAGTCTATTCTAGGAAAAGGTTTCATAAAAGGAAAACTTTTCAAATTGATCCTTTAGCTCCTTCCCAACTTCAAGAACCAGGTCTTCAAGAAACACAGGTAGTTTCTAACCTTGATCCCACTTTTACATCTACAGAAGCTAAAAATCCAGAGATTGAAAATCTGGAACTTCTTATAGCCATCAGAAAAAGAGTCCGTTCTTGTACAAAACATCCCATTGTAAAATATTTATCTTATCAAAAAATCTCACACAAATACAAATCTTTTTTATAAAAAATCTCTAACCTATCTGAACCTACAATAATACAGAAGGCACTCAGTAGTCCAGCTTGGAGGTTAGCAGTTAAAGAGGAAATGGATGCTCTTCTAAAAAATAGGACTTGGGAAGTTGTTGATTTGCCAAGTGACAAGACCACTGTTGGATGTAAGTGGGTTTTCTCAGTAAAATGCAAGGCTGATAGAAGTGTTGAGAGATACAAAGCTCGACTTGTGGCAAAAGGGTTCACTCAGACGTTTGGAATAGACTATTAGGAGACTTTTGCCCCTATAGCCAAGATGAATTCTATTCATATCCTTCTGTCCATAGCAGCGAATAATAACTGGCCTCTACATCAATTCGATGTGAAGAATGCCTTTCTGAATGGTGAGTTAAAAGAAGAAGTGTTTATGGATCCCCCACTAGGCTTTGAGAAGAAGTTTAGCAAGAACAAGATTTGTAGATTGAAGAAATCCTTGTATGGACTCAAGCAGTCTTCGCGGGCATGGTTTGAAAGGTTCAAGAAGGCTATAGAAGGATATGGATACTCTCAGAGTCAAGTTGATCATACTATGTTTTATAAGCATTCAGAGACAGGTAAAATAGCTATACTCATTATTTATGTTGATGATATTATTCTTACAGGTGATGATGTCAAGGAAATGGAGGCAGTAAAAGGAAGAATTGCCACAGAATTCGAAATTAAAGACTTGGGCCCTGTGAAATACTTTCTTAGTATTGAGTTTGCTAGATCAAAGGAGGGAATCTTTATCAACCAATGAAAGTATGTTCTGGATTTACTCAGTGAAACTGGGATGCTTGGATGCAAGATAGCTAAGACTTTGATTGAAGCTAGTAAGAAACTACAAGTAACTGATGCAGCTGATGGTGTTGATAAAGAACAATACTAGAGACTTGTGGGAAGGTTAATCTAGCTTTCACACACTCAGCCTGACATTGCCTTTACTGTCAATATAGTAAGCTAATTTATGCACTCTCTCAACTTTGACCATTTAAATGTTATCTTTCGAATCCTTAGATACCTAAAGGGAACTCCTAGAAGAGGATTACTATTTAAAAATAATAAGCACTTATAGATAAAAGCATTCACAGATGCAGATTAGGCTGGAAGTGTTACAGACAGACGATCCACTTCAGGATACTGCACCTTTGTAGGAGGAAATTTAATGACTTGGAGAAGTAAAAAGCAAAGTGTTGTCGCAAGAAGTAGTGCAGAAGCTGAGTTTACATCTATGGCTCATGGGATTTGTGAAGTTTTGTGGATTAGGAGAATTCTTGAAGAATTAAGAATTTCTACTTCACCACCAATTAAAATGTACTGTGATAATAAATCAGCAATAGTCATTGCTAACAATCCAGTTCTTCATGATCGGACAAAGCATGTGGAGATAGATAAATACTTCATTAAACAAAAAATTGATAAAGGGGTTATCTGCATGGTGTATGTTCCCTCCACTAGCCAAATAGCAGACATCCTTACTAAAGGTCTTCACAAGAAACAGTTTGACAGTTTGATTTCCAAGCTGACATTAAAGGATATTTTTATGCCAACTTGAGGGGAAGTGTTGAAAAAGTCAAAGATATTAGATGTATATGTTATCTGTAGGAAATATTTTATTATAGGTATTATTTTTAGGAAATTTTTTATTTTAGGTAGAATCAGGTTATTTTTTGGCTAGTCTATCTCTGGTCATTCTTTTTTTGATAGATTGCATTTATGGGCTCTCAATTATAGAGATTTCCCATTCTATAAATTGGCTATTTAAGCCACTATAAAGTAAAAGATAAGCAAGGAAAATAAAATCCTTTTCTTCCTTCACATTTTTATAGGCTTTCTGGTTTTCAAGGTTTTATGGAGGGGAAGCCTTGCTGATTTTTTCTCAAACACACAGCCCTTCAAGATCACTTATGCTCTTGATATCATGTTATAAAACTAGAGAACACAAAAAACATAAAGAAAAACCAAAGTAAAAGAAACAAGGCAGGAAGGGTAGCAGCAAAAGCCCACGTTTCATTCATATTTCTGCCTTATATATATGCAAAAAAAGTAGTATAATAACAAACATCAATCCATACTTAAACTCATACTTAGGCATGATTGTTTAAATAACTTTTCCACCTAAATTGTACTACAATAGAACTATAGTATTCAGCCATGTTGAAAAAGATACATTTAGTAACCAAAACTAAACTTAATTAGCTTAACAAAATATATGAACTAATTTGAATATCAAAGAAAAATCTTAGAAGTCTAACACAAAACAATTAAACAATGAGGATAGGGTCTCGTGCTGCTACAACTAATGACAATAAATTCAAAAGCAAGACAATGTATATTAATTATCACAGTATGAGCCACTAAATGTTGTAGCCATGTCATGTAGGATCTACACATATTCTGTGATCTAAACCTAAACCAAGGTTAATCTTTGAGTGATAATGTTGCAGCATTCAGCGGGCGTCACTTTCCATTATTATTTCTTTGCCTACCACGTATGTCATCTTATTTGCCCTGCTGAGTTGTTATATTTCCTATGAGAGTTTATAATCACTTTTGATAAATCAGATTCCTCTAAAAATTTCACATGGAGAGTGCAACTGGGCATGCAGACATGCATTTCGCATGGAATAGATCAGTCATTTATATTTTATAACCTACTTGTGAAACTTATGCATATACTTGTGACAAATAATATGCATTACTAATAAGGCGAATTTTATGATATTTCTAAAATTTTAAAATTCAAAATGATATGATAAATTTAAAAATTATTAAATTCAGAATGTTTAATGAAATTTGTCATTAAAAAATAGATAATTGTAATTAAATAACTTCAATCTAATTATTTTTAAACTTATCACGTCATCCCAGATTATGAAACTTCAAAGGTACCATAGCAAGCATCCACTAATCAAAATTATAGAAGTTAAAAAATGCAGAGTTTAATAGAGACGTCCTTAATAATGATGGCAGACTGTGCCCAGACCTATATAACTCAGGCAGATAATTAACAACAAAAATGGTTGGATATAGGTGCTTTAACAATTATTCATGTGAATACTATTACACAAAAAAAAAGGGGGGTATGCTATAAATAACACTGACGTTTAGATATATATGGAATAGATCAATCATTTATAACATACTAGAATGAAATTAGCCTCGACTACAAGGGGTATCTTCTTGCACCTCCAATAAAAACATGACCCACTCCACGTCGATAGCCGTTAGAGTGCACCAAGCATGTTGAAATGAGTCCATGCCTCCTGTACAGTAAAATTTATGAGACATTGTGGAAGAAAAGACACTTTTGATGGTAATAAGGAATCGAGATCACCCTTTTCCCTTAGAGCAATAGCTTCGCAGAACAAGTAACAGCATTGACCAAACCACATGATTCGAAGTTAAACCACAGTGCATAATAAACTAATAATCCATCGTCAAGTTGAGTAACTCTTTTCAAATCGTGCTAGTAGCTTGTCTACGATGCTGTATGTGAAATTGTGAACCTTACCCCTAATGGAAATTGTCAAGCCAAAATGACCAGCTTAGGATTGCCATGACCAGAAAGAGCTCCCTGGTTAAGTCTTCCCGTGAATAAATCTTGGATGGAGAATGTATATGACTAATTCTCTTGCGAGTTCTAGCATTGCTCCCATGAAAAAGACAGAATGGTCCTAATACACAAAGAAGTTGCCAATGCTATATGTTACCTGTAAAATATCGAAAGTTTTTTCTGCAATGTATTTTTTATGTGAAGCAGCACCCTTCTGCTGCAGCTTATCTGGATGCAGACAGAGCAAAGCTCTTTGATATGCCCTTTTTACTGCATTCCCTTCAATTATATCGACAAGAGGCACAGCTTTCCAGCCGCTCTCTGGCCAAAGTACCTACATTATATGATGGTGAATGCCGATTTTAGTAAGATGAAGTCCTGAGCATGGAACTTGCAGCACCTTCCTCTAGATATGATTTCAAGTCATCAAAATGAATAATCTTCGATGACAACCAAGAAGAACAGCTGCAATTCTCATTATAGATAAGAGTGGGGCAAAAAAAGCAAGGAGTCAAGAAATTTCTGTTTTCGCTCACATATTGTAATGTTGATAGAAGCGAGCGTATGTTTCCTTCCTTCCCCTTAGACCACTGCTGGATCTTGGCATCAATGACCTGCATAATGTACCAAACAATCTATGTATATATTGTTTCCTCTTGTATAACAATGTACTTTATATAGCATATTTTACTTTAAACATTACTTGGATTTCTTGATTATTTTGCACTTCCAATGCTTCATACTCATCTTGGTCTAGTTCCTTTACCTGTGCAACATCCCAATTGAGGGGGTCATCAGCAAAAGTATCTACGAGCTCTTTAGAATTTTATTTCAACCGAAAGGCAAAAAACTCACGAAGGATACAATTCAGCTATTTGTACTGAGCAAAAGTATTCCTGTCATATTTAACTTAATTACATAGATTTATGTGAAATCAAAACTAATCGAAGTAATGACATACGAGGAAATTCACATGGAAGGATCCATCCTTATCTCCAGCTGTAGAGACTGAACTATCAGCAACTGCTGCCAACAAAAAGATGTTGCATCACATTATTTAGTCATAAAGTATTCACTCCAAATCATAGTCAAATGCGTATTACAACTAACAAAAATACAAACACAACGGAAATCAAGAAAGCATCATGGGAAGAAGTAAAATATGTTTCTATTTATATACCAGATATGGACAAAGAGTAACGTATATGGAAGAATTGCATTAATCTGAGATCATTAAATGTAGGTTCTGCTGCATAATGATCGCTATTTGTCTTATAATTAAAAGCAGGTCTATGCATAAAATTTGCAACTCTGATGTTTTCTACACACCTTCGTATTAGTAGTTAATTAGGTCAAATTTCTCAAGTGACAAACTGGGGATCAGAGATCTTAATCAACTGACATTTACCTGATGCTGAGGCGTTGTCCTGCTGAGACAAATTATTGCCAGACATATTGGTGGGTCGTATGGCACAGTTTTCTTTCTCAGATTGTTCAGGACGATCTTCCACCTGGGGAAATTAGAAGAAATCCCTAATTTTTTTTAGCGAACTTCAGAAATTAAGGGTAATGCATCTTCTCAGTGAAAGAACTCAGATTATTGATTGGTTCAAGAGTTTTTAAATGGATTCTCTCATTCAATCATCTTTTCTAGTTGTGCCAACACTTACTGTTTGCTTTGTCCTTGAAGCACCTCTCTGCTTGTATTCAGAACCCAGAAGTCTGGGATTCATTGATGCTTCTTGGTTTAAAAGTCGAACAAATTCTTTGACTTTTCCTTGAACTTGGCTTTTCTCATCCAAGTTTGCATTTGAACCTTGTGAAGTAGGTTTATTCTCTACAGTCTTCAAGAGTTTATTTTGATTTTCAGGGACATCAATTATAGCAGATGGCTTCTTGGTGCTTTTCACCTTGCTCTCCTTTCCTCTCTCCCTCTTAATTATCTCGTCACGATCTGATTCTGACATAAAAATTGAGGACAGTGAATTATAGATATTTATGTACAAAGACAGCATATATACTGACATAGGACTGGCCTTACCTTGTTTGTCATTCTCAGTGAACAGAGAATGTAATTGTTTGGACACAGGCTTTGCATGGCCCGAGTCTTGTTTTGTTTTTCCAGAGAAGCCCTTCTCTTGTAAAGAATGAGTACTAGATTTAGTCACTCCAGTATTATTCGAGATAGCATTAATAGCAGCATAATCGTTAATAATATTCTGAATGCTGCTAGACGCTTCTGATTGAGGTTTGGCAGAATTTGTTTCTTCTATATTTCGTTGCAAAAAGTCTGCTCCATTTTGAGTTGTAAAAGAAGTTGAACCATCTTCCTTCTTGGTCAAAAAGGAACCCCAGTCAACATATGCTAAAGCACCATCATTTTGAGTAGTAATCTCACTGTCACTGATGATCCGTTCCTTTGCGCTTGAGCATCTCTGAATATTAGGCTTGTGTTTCGATCTTGAGTTTCTGCCTGTCCTAAGAGGCATCACCAACGGCACACCATTGCTTGCCCACTTGTATATAGAGAAATGAAACTGGCCACTACTACTAGGCAAAACTTCACTACCTGAGGATTTTTGACGTATTAGATTGCTTCCTTTCTCTTTATCTATTGTATTGCGAGACTCTGACAAGTCTCGTGACAGGATACTTTGGCGGTAAGGTCTTAAGTCATTGTTGGAGACCTCCTTAGGTTGAGTGGCATGACTTGAGACTCTGGACAAATGAGGAGTTGGAGATTCACAAGAAGAGCTTAACAAGCCATTAGAAGAAGTAGCATCCTTATTATCCTTCATGTTCTTATCATTGTAAGGCAGGCTTCTTGTAGTTGTTGAACCAAATGTTGGAAGGTCCATCCCTTCTGTCAATTTAGCTGGAAGGCTGCTCAGTTCAATGAAACCGTTTGGAGTAAATATGCCAGTTGGAATTGAAATGTGAATGAAGATGAGGATGAAATTATATTATAATAAAAAAATAAAAATTAAAAAAGGCGGAGACAGTATGCCCCCTTCTGTTGAGCCCGAGTTCAGAGGATTATTTACCATGTGAATCTGTGTGGTCCCACAGGCGTCTCGGTGACTTGAAAATCTATATGAACAATTCCGAGCTAGGTCCAGCTAGTTGACCCACTAATTAAGAGGCCCATTTAAATCTGACCCGTGGTTCCGTTGAATGACGAATTCTGAACTGAACTAGATGGCTTATGGGTATATTCCCTACCAAAATCTACTATGCATGAGTGCGTATCTCATTTTTTTTTTCCTTTTTTAAGTGTGTATCTCTCTTTCCCGTCAACAATCTCCAATTTTCTACTCAATTAATTCAATTTGTTTTGAAGAAAAAAAATTCGAAGGTTAGAAAATTAAAAATTTTAATGCGAAGTCCAACTTAGTGTAGATTTTTCAGTTTTTGATTGTTTTACTTGAACATTAGTTGGATAGGAAGGAATTCAAGAGAAATCCAGCTCTTCATTACAAACTGTTTGTATCAATTCAACTGGAGTTCAATTCAATTCTTAAGCAAAAATTAAAAAAAATAAATAAATCGAAATGAATTGCTGAGAAACCTGAATTGTGCAGGAGAAGATGAGAGGTCAGCTATGGGAGGGAGAGGAAGGGCTGGACTAAGTAGTCTCATGCTGGCCGCAGCAGAAAAGATGTCCCTTTCATGCTTTCTTGGCGTGGAAGTGAGAGACTCCTGACCTCCAAAAATGTCGTCGTAAAAGTCATTGGCTGGGTATCGCCTTCTAGTGGCATTTTCTTCTCCAAACACAGGCGGCCATGGACACGATGCAGCTTCCTTCTCGCTCTGTCCTCCTCCGCCCAATTCCTGCGATTCGCTCATACTGTATCGCATCTCTTGAATCGATGACCGTCTTGGTGGACCGCCAAACACGTCGTGAAAATCAATATCTGAATTTCTTTTTGGTGTGCTGGGACTTGTGTACGGTCTCTCAAGAGAATTATAGCCTAAAAGAATGCTCTCTCTTTGAGAAAATCTCTCCATTTCATGAATATTTCTGCAGAGCCAATAAGATTTGTAGTTTCAAAATTATGGGACGGAATATAAGGAAACACTGGAAGCTAAGCAAAATACTGTGGGGTAGGGAAATGGAGTTCAGATTCCACATAGTATTGGATGTGAGGATCTCTGCCACTTTGTGTGGATAAGAAATGGAAAATTCAAAGAGAAACGGAAATACTCCGCCTCCACTTCATTAATATATTTGGCACACACTAAAGTAAAAATCTAAATTCTCTTGGCGACTATTGCTTGGAATTTTTGTGACACTGATTAATTTCCTTGTCTATGTTTGATTTCAGTACTCAGCAACTTGAGGTCACAGCCTCACAGCCTTTTGTTGCTTTCTAAATCAGATAATCTTGGTTGGACGACTACGGAGAATGGCCTTATGCAAGGCAGCTGTCGTGTTCACCTAGAAGAGGCAAAAGAAGAAAGACAGAAATCTCGCATATGAGGTGAGTGAATTAAATTTGGAAGACGTATTTATATGATATATCAATTCATGGTTGGCAAAAAGGAAAAAAAATTCATTGATCAATGGATTGGTAAATGTTAAAAACAAAGCCTCCAGCTGAGCATTAAGCTAGAAGCAAATAATCGGATGTAAGGGCAAAAGTCAACCAGGCTTAACTAGTTTGTTCTTATAGTATATCATCTTGTAAGAATTATAAAAAGGAGCATGACTAATGGCCCACGGTTAATACTGGACATTGTACATAGGCCATTATTCCGGAGGTTTCTTGTACTCGAGGTTTACTTTGAAGTATCTGCTGCTACAAGCTGTTAACAAAATCTAATTTTCCTTTTTTAGAAGATAAAGTATTTACAATAATTGTTAAAACTATAATTATCTCATTATCTCATTATGTTATTTTCTAGGAACTTATTTAATATGCCTAATATGTAGCAAATTTTTCTACAATTTAATTTATTTCATCATGTATAAATAAATACTTTATGATTCAATAAAATGTAAGTTCTTTACTGGTCTCAAAAATATGTTATTCTTATTTCATTTCGATTTTCTAAACTACTAACAAATTGGTAATAGAGCTATATCTTGTATCTTGAAGTACCTGTGAGATAGAGTAAGCCAAAACACAGTTGTATCAAAATTATATCTTGAAACACTTGTGAGATTGAGTGAGTCAAAATACAATTCTTAAACACTTATCACCTCTCCTTGAATTAAAAACAAGAAACCACAACCTATTCACAATGAGTTCAAAATCTTCTTTATTCACTACTATTGCATTTTTTTTAACCAAAATAATGACAATGAAGACAACCAAAGAAATTTGAGACTTCTCAAAGATAAAATATGAAGGAAATGAAAGGGTCAAAGGGATGCAAGTGTTTAATTTGATTTGAGATTTTGACATGTAAAGGATGAAAGAATTAGAAACAATTAAGGAATACTTTGACAAACTTCTAGGCATTGTCAACAAAGTAAGACTTCTTAGTACTGATTTTCTTGATTTTAGAATAGTTCAAAAAATCCTAATCACAATTCCTAAAGGTTTTAGGCTACAACTACATCTTTGGAAAACCCAAAACATCTATTAAGTATCACCTTGACAAATTTGTTATATGCATTATAGAAATAGGAACAAAAGAGGCTTATGAGACAAGAAGCATCTATGGAGGGAGCTTTTCAAGCCAAATCACAAAACAAAAATGGTGACAAGAACTAAAAGAAAAAAAAAGGTAAAATACCTACAACAAACTTGGAGGCTTTAGAAATAATAAAAACAATAACCAAACCAATAACACTCAAATCTTCCACCTTATTTCTATTGCAAAAGAAAAAAAAACCAGCATCCACTAAAGAAAGTGTTGGTGAAGGCTAAATGCAAGATGTCACAAGCATGGCCAATTAAAACATATGGAAACAATATGCAAGTCTCAATAACAAGAAGGAGAAGCTAAAGCTAGTAAGGATCAACCTCAAAAGGAGCAATTATTTTTGGTATCATGGTTTGCCACCACCAACTCCACAAAAAGCTAGCTTATAGATAGTAATTGTACAAACCATATGACATATGATTGAGAACTATTTAAAAAACTTGACAAAACTATTATCTCTAAAGTCAGAATAAAAAATGGAGCATACATTGCAATAAAAAGGAAAAGAGTAGTGGTAATTAAAGCACACACAAGTTTAAAACTAATTTCTAATTTTTTTATATGTTCCTAAAATTAATCAAAACTTTTTAAGTGTAGCTCAGTTGTTGGAAAAAGATATAAACTATTGTTTGAAGACAAAAAATGCATGATTAAAGATGTAAAAGGCAAAGAAATGTTCAAAGTCCAAATAAAAGGTAAAAGCTATGCCTTGGATTTGATGAATAAGAAGTAGGTTGCAATACATGAAGAAAATAGCAATACAATGCTTTGACATAAGAGATTAAGGCATTTCCACCATGATGTTTTGCTTTTCATAAAAAAGAATAATTTTATGGAAGGCTTGCCTGAATTTGAAGAGGAGGGAGC
The DNA here is from genome assembly GCA_020226215.1 of Sindora glabra. NCBI lineage: Eukaryota > Viridiplantae > Streptophyta > Magnoliopsida > Fabales > Fabaceae > Sindora > Sindora glabra. The sequence goes on from CM035230.1 coordinate 83,692,278, forward strand.
ATGTGCAACTATTAATATGTGAAGCAAACATAGCTTCCTTTTCCGTAAAACAATGCTTGGAAGGCTATATAGAAGCTACAATTAATACATATAAATATGAAGGGACCTATGAAAACATTATCATTGAATAGTAGTAAGTATTATATTACATTTATTGGTGATCACACAAGAATGTGTTAGATTTATTTTATAAAGCTTAAGTTTGAGGTTGCTAATATTTTTTAGAAGTTTAAAGCTTAAGTGGAAACTCAAAGCAAAAATAAAATATAGGTGATCAAGTCTGATAATAAAACTGAATATACTTCTAAAAAATTTAACAACTTTTGCTAAAAAGCAAGTATTAAACACCAGTATCCTTAACAAAATGGTGTTATGGAGAGAAAAATAGGACAATTATGGAAATGACAAGGTGCCTGTTTTATGAAAAAGGGTTGCCAAAGAAGTTTCATGCTGAGGCTACAAACATAATAATTTTTCTACTAAATAAATTGTCAGCAAAAGCTTTATAGAAAAAGACTTTATTTAAGGCATGGTATAACTATAAACCAAAGTTGTTTAATTTGAAAACATTTGGTTGTCTATATTTCTCTTATACTTCTTAAGTTAAAAGAGATAAATTGAATAAGAAAGAAAAATTTAGAATTTTTGTAAGTTATAATTCAGTTTTAAAGGTGGTTGACAACGTAAGGGTATCAGCATAAGTCAGTGATACAACATTGGATAGCTGAGCAAATAATGTTCCATTCTGAAAGTTGCTGCTAGTCGAAGATTGAGCAAGCACACAACCAATATGGTATCCCTCATAGAGATGGAATGGAAGATGTGTGTGATACCTTGGGTAACTAATTCTAAACCAGTAGTTAAGGCAATGCTAGGAGGTAGAAGTACACGAATGTCAATGCAAGATGAATAGTTGATACACAGAAATAATCTGGGAGATCTAACCCATAATTTTCCTTGTCTAAATACAACTTCAACATGTTCTTAGATTCCACCTTATTTCCTAAGAGTTAACCTTTGAATTTCATTTCTAAATTTAGAGAAATAAGAAGATGACATATTCCAAACAAAACTAATTTGCTTCAACCCATTTGTTCAATAAACAATAATTAAAAAACAGTCTCATAACTCCTAATACATCAATCCTTATGACATAATCCCCAATCCTGATCCTTTCAATATCTTCACTTATTCGAATATTGATTTACATAAATAAAATCAAGACAAAAATTTGCGTGATTTAATCTAAGTTTTCACCATTGAATCCATCTCAACTTTTTGATTAAATGTTGCAAACTTTTTATGATAATAGCAAGTTGTGCAATTTATATGAAAGTTGTGAGCATATACAAAAAATTGTAGAGTTTAATATTTAATTTATAAAACTAAATGATTTTATTACAATTAAATTTAATCACAAATTTTTAATAAAATATTACAAATTTATCATGAAAAAATTATCTTGCAATATTTATGACAAGAATTATGATGATTTATATTCTAATATTGTAATTGTAATTTAATATCAAATCAAATATTCTACCATCAAAAAGTGAAAAAAAAAAAAGGAGGATTATGTATACCACTTAAAGTAGTTTGGAGGGAAATTCTTTGTTTTTTATCATTTATTTTAGTATTATTAACGAAAGAAATGATAAATAATTACAAAAAAATATAAATAAGAGATTAATAATATTGTTTTTAGTTTATTTAAAAATATATGAATAATTTTAATTAGATTAGCACTATTTTTTTTTTTTACATCCAAGCATTCCTATATTTTTCGGTGTAAAACTTATACAGGCAGAAATAGTAAATAATAAATATCCATCATTGGCGATTAGCATTAATCTTTATATATTATAATTTCCCTCTCCCCCCCCCTCTCTATTTCTAATATGTTTTTTTAACTTTTTTACAACAATAATTAATAATTTCATTCTGACTTAAATTGGCCCAAAGCTGCACGATTTTCGCATTGAATATTGATTTGAGGAGAAAAGAAAAAGACATTGTTAATGGAAGACACCAGTAGCAATCATTTTGACAATCTCGTAAACACAAGCTGTACACCATACTGTGGTGTCAAGGTGATCAGCAACGTAGGGGCATGGGCATAAGTCGGTGATACATGAAAAGAATATTTCTCTAAGATGATGGCAAGAACAATCTTCATTTCAATCAGGGCCAAATTTTGACCCACACAAAAGTGATTGCCTAATCCGAAGGGAATATATGAAGCCGGGTGCTTTCGAGCTTCAGTAAATCTCAGAGGGTTGAATTCATGAGCGTCTTCTCCCCAAATCTCTTCATCATGATGAAGTGCAAGCATAGATAAATACAACTGCGTACCAGCAGGAATATCGACATTCCCAAGCTTCACTCTTTTGCTTGCTTGCCTCACCATTGCCGTGGGCAGAGCGTAGAGTCTAAGTGTTTCTTCAATTATCAAGCTCATCTGTTGAGAATGACATACAAAGGCCAATGTTACTGATTATCGCTAAATATATAGATATATATGAAACCAAAAACTTATACTGATTCAACCATATTCTTCTCTTTATTAGTCTGCCCTTAGGAATTATCGACACACGCATATATCATGTTGACAAATTAAATCAAGTGTCACATTAGCAATTTCAATAAAAGATTATATAGTAGATTAATTAGATATTTAATGAAAAATGTAAAATCTATACTAGTGACACAAGAAACTTACAATTTTCAAGTCACAGGTAGTTTCTGGAGTTGGGGGATTGTTATATCCACAAACACGTAGTACTTCGTGGCGTGCCATGTTTTGCCATTCTTGATGTAGTCCTAAAAGGAGTAGTGCCCAAGTTATGGCGTTAGCAGTTGTTTCCTTTCCTGCCATGTAAAAATTTCTACAATCGTCCACTATTTCCTCCCACCCTAAATCATCAGAAGACATCAACAGGGAAAGCAAATTTCCTGAATCTTGTTGTGCTTTATTGTTGTTCTCAATCAACTCTCGAATTAATCTTCGGATTTCCATCTGTAATTTTTTCCTTTCTCTGTTCTTCTTTGTAGGCAAAAACCTGCAAGTCACTGGTTTCATTACTCAAAAAGGTGTAGAGGGCAGGCCAAACAGTATGTTGTACAAGTACTGAGTTTCTCTGTATCGAACCTGAACCCGGGAATATAAACACTTCTGATGGCTTCGATGACAAGATGATATTGTTGTTCCATTAATTTGAAAATCAGTTTGCCTTCTTCGAAACTGCTTCCGAAGGCAGTTTTGGATATAATATCAGCTGAGAGGTTATGAAGTTCTCTATTCACTTCTATCTCGAATTCATCTCTGCCTTTTCCCTCCTCCTCCCATTTATAAAGCATAACCCCAGTGCTTTCTACAATTTCTGGAATCCAGCACTTGTACCAAAAAAAGGGGTTAATTATAATTAGTACATAGCATCTCTATAGAAAGGATATCGAACGAGAGCACTAATATTGTATAAAAATAAAAGTAAAGAACTGTGATAATGAGATCTTGTATCAATAATTATGATTATAATGTAAGATTATGTGGATTTATTTATGGATCATATGTGTGGGGGGAAAATATCTACTCCAACCAATTAGGCATCAGCCAATTAAACATCAGTATATTACAATAAAGAATTAGAACAATCTAATGTGAAAATTTTAAAACTTTGGAGAAAAAATTACGGATAAAAAATTATTCAATATATTATCAAAAATATTACAAGATAATGTGTATGAAAATTCTCAATCATTACTCCAAAACTTTCTACTCACTATTCCTACATTTCTCACAAATTCTTTATTAGAGTTTTCATATAACCTTGTAGGCATTCACATTATTATGTCAATACAAATATTTATAATTCAAGAATACTTAATTTACAAGGAATCTCAATCTTCTTTGAACAGGAAAAACAATCAGTAAATAACAATTAGAATTTGGCTCCGAGCCAATAATGTGTGACCTATGTTCCCATCATGCAATTCATATGAATTATGATAGCCTTCGTATGGATAACCGATAAACAACAAAATCTCATGAGACTGTGCATGAGTGCAAGGAGGAAATTACCTTGACTCGCTCTATTTTGAAAGCCTGGTTGGCAATTCTCCTGTGCAAAGCCCACTCATCATCTTTTACAGCCAGTATTCCTCGTCCAAAGAGCAACTTTGCCAAGGGATTTGCCTCCATCCTCTCGATGCATCCACCCCTATTCAGAAGAACCTCCTTAATCAAATCCGGGTCGGATGTGACTAATCTGGGTATGGATCCGTACCAGTACAAAAATGTTTTGCCATACATGGCAGACCACCTGTGATAGAATGGAGACGCCCGGGGAAGGATGTCATGGCATAAAGCCATTGACTTTGAGTGAGCCTCAGTGTACATGCTCAACATCTCTGCGGTGTTGCCTCTTATTAGACGGTAAGCAGGACCTCTTATGCCTTGGTTGTCAAAGTGAAATCGTATGACCCAGGGGACCCATATGAATGAATAAGCAAGTCTGGCAACAAAGACCAGTACAAGTATGAGAATGAGAAGAAGACAGTGCATGATTCAAGCTTATGGAAAATGATGGTTAGGAACGGGGATAAAGCACAAAGCTTGCTCCTTGACATAGGCGAGGGTCTCTAGGTGTAAATTATTGTCCCATTGTACGACAGTTAATAATGTCATGACAAGTACTAATTTTATAATTTTAAACATCGATTGAAGCTGCTGATCATGTGAACATACCATAAAGCCCCCCCCCCCAATGGGCAGAGTCTCCATGACGCAATGAGTGACGAATTATATCTCTAAAAAGAGTTTAAAAAGGAAGAGACAATCACAAAATATCTCTGAAACGAGTTTAAAAAAGAAGAAAATTAGTGATAGTGAAGGCTTTCCTCTACATATGGAGAATGCAAGAGCTGTGGTAGAATCTGATTGCAAAACAGTTGTGGAAGCAATTCTAGGATTTTCAAGTTGCCCTTGGAAGCTGTTTGGACTAGCAGAAGACATTAGGTTTAGCTTAAAGTTATTTCCTGATTTATCTATAATTTGGATTTCTAAAAATGCAAACAAGGACTAAATGGGTGTTTAATGCTATTAAGAGTGGAACTGGTTCAATCAACAAAGTTCCTCCTACAATAGAAGAAGCTTGTATGCATGATGCTAACTTGACTTTTTATTAATATATACATTATGGTTTCACAACAAATATATATATATATATGATGCTCTTGTAAGGTTTGAGGATCAATATCGAATATCAGATTTTCGTATATGTAAATCTAATAATTTAACAACTTTTCACCCTATAAGAAAAATAGAATAAATTATAAACGTAAATTTTTACTCTTAATTTAGCAAATTTAAGTGAATTTCAATTTAATATACCTTCACATCAATTAAATATAGTATAGCATTTTTTTGGTTGGTCACACTAATAATACACAAATTGAGATTCAAATAAACTCAATTTGTTTATTGACATTATCATATAAATGCAACATGGAAGATAAATCCTCGGAGTGCAACAAAGTTATATATATACACGAACTAAACTGCAATTCTGATCCTCCTATATACCGTTGAAGGTCATTCAGCATTGAACAAAATAATATCCATTTGGTCTTTCTTTCCTATCAACTATTAGATAACGAACTATTTCATCACGTGCTTATGGATACTGATGAAGTCTGTATTTGACATCTGCCTTCATTTGTGTGTGTGTATATATCAACTGAAGCAGTTCCACAAGATATGAGATGACAACTCACAAACGGCACGCGTTAAATATCTCACCCCTCATTGCATCAATTGGCATGTGCTCAAATGTGTACCGCTCAGGACCATAGTACACGCCATGCCTCTCCAAAAGGGCAACAGCTTCATCCTTGCCATATTTGGAAGAGTATAGTCTTAGGTACTCGATGTCCTACATAAATAATCTCAAATCATGAATATTCGGATTAGAGTGCAAAACACCAACTACCATTAATTTACACTCAGAATAAACCAAGCAAATTTAATTCGCATGCAAAATGTTTTTAAAACAAACACTTTACCAAGAATTAATACAACTTTTAGTTCTCATAATTTTAATGAATTTATAATTTTGTCTTTATAGTTTTGTTTTGTTTTGTTTTGTGTTGAGAATTATTAATTATTATGTATTCTATTTATTCTGTACAGGATTTGTTAATTATTACTTATTATTCTTTTTTATTTTGTACAGATTTGTACGGATTTCTTATGATTTATTTTCTTTTATTAGGTCAAACTTGTTGTCTATAATATAGCTCCTTTTTAGGCAAGTAGTTATGAGCATAGGTCTATATATTGTAAATCCCTATTTAGTTTTGTTTCTTTCAAATTAGTATCAGAACTCCTAATCTGGAAGACTTTACTTCCACAAATTCAACCCTAACCCATCCGCCTTCATTGCAATTGTCACAATATTCGCCTTCATTGCGACGACTTTACTTCCACAAATTCAACCCTAACCCATCCGCCTTCATTGCAATTGTCACAATAATCGCCTTCATTGCGACTAGATCATTCTTCTTTTATCTAGCCCTTTATTGTGAATTGTTCACTGCCAACAACCGTCAGCCTTTGCTACGATAAGAAACAAAACTATTTCCCCCACTACCACCAACTCAATCACTCAGCCCAATTCCATGTTTACTACACCTTTGAATCCTAATGATCTTCCTATCTTGAATCCCACTTATCACCTTAATGGAAAGAATTACCAACAGTGGGCCTAAGTTATTCTAGGCTATTCGCATCACCCTTAAAGAATGTCGAAAACTAAACCACATTGAAAGGACTACACCTAAAAAAAGTGACCCACAATTTGAATCATAAGATAATAAGGATTCTCTAATCATGACCTAACTCTGGAACTCCATGGTTCCTGAGATCAGCAGGAATTGCATGTTCCTTCCCTCTGCCCCAGAAATTTAGAACAACCTTCACTAGGCTTTCTCTATGAAACAAGATGTTGCCACATGTTATAAACTGAAGATAAAAATATTTACTACCAAACAAGGTTCACTCTCAATTACAAAATATTATAAGATCCTTAATAATTTGTGGATTGACCTAGATCAATACTAAAATTTGAAGTTGAAATGTAGTAAGGATATTGCCACATTGGCCAATTTTGTTGAAAGAGATCGAATATTTAAATTTTTCTCAGGCTTAAATCCAAAATATGACCCTATTCGGATTTAAATTTTAGGCAAGGAGAAATTAACTTCACTTTCTAAGGTGTTTTTACACTATTTGTGGAGAGGAAATCCAGCAGGCAATCATGCTTGATGAAAAGTTCATTGATAGATCAGCCTTGGCAATAGGTAAGATGCCTATACAAAAATCCTCCAAGTGTAACCGAAAAGGTCACTGGTGTTCCTATTACAAAAAGTCTAGGCATATCAAGAAGAATTGTTTCAAACTTCATGAAAAGGACAAAGCTCTCAGTCGCACTGACAGATTCAAGGGTATTTAACATAACCAAGCCAATCAGACTACTTCTAATTCAACGATTGCTACCTTACCGATGGAAGAGGAAATTCCTACTCTTAGTAAAACTGAATGAAAGCAACTACGTATACTCATCGATTCACTTAGTAAGCCTCCTACAAATTGCACTCTTGCAATGACTGGTAAAAATCTTAGTTCCCTATCTTTTAATGTTTCTAGTACTATATCTCAAAATCAATATATTATTGATTCTGGTGCTACTAACCACATAACCTCTCATTTCTCACATTTTTTGTTTTATCACCCCTTTTCTAATAAACATCACATAACTGTAACTGATGAGTCTTATACATCCATTGTGGGATGTGGCAACATTACAATGCAACCTTCCCTACACTTAATTAATGTGCTTCATATTCCCAAATTTCTAATAACCTTATTTCCATTTATAAACTAACTAAAAAATTTAAATTGTGTAGTAATTTTCTTTCACTCTCAATGTATCTTTCAGGATCTTGCTACTAAAAAGATGATTGGAGTTGCTAAGGAATAGGAAGGGTTGTATTATCTCCAAAACATTGAAAATAAAAGTGGTACTGGTTAAAAGTTGTTACATTTTTGTCACCTAACTAAACATTGATTATCAAATTTGGCTTCAGCATAAGCATCTTGAGCATTCTCTTTTTACTTTACTTAAATCTCTATTTCCAACTTTGTTTTTAGATAAGTCCGTTGAGTCATTTCATTGTGATGTCTGTGAGTTTACCAAAAATCATCGTGCAACCTTTTCCCTTGATTTTAATAAGAGTGTTGAACTTTTTGATCTCATTCATTCTAATGTATGGGGACTAGCACTTATTTCTAATATTTCTAGCACCAAATGGTTTATTTCTTTTATTGATGATTGTACTTAGATAACATGGTTGTTTCTCATAAAAGATAAATTTAAGATATTCCGATTGTTTGTCTAATTTTACCACATGGTTCAAACTCAATTTAGAAAATCAATTAAACATTTGCATTCAAATAAGGGTAGGGAGTATGTCAACCAAAATTTTTCTAAATTCCTCGAAATATGGTATTATTGATGAGCTTACATGTGCAAATACTCCTCAACAGAATGGGATTGTTGAAAGAAAAAATCGTCATTTGCTTGAAATCACTAGAGCTCTATTATTTCAAATGTCTATTCCTAGATCCTGTCAAGGGGAAACAATCTTAACTATTGCCTATTTAATAAACAAATTATCTTCTCATATTATCGGTGGTATCAATCCTATACAATACATGACAACTTTCATTCCTTTTGCTCCTATTATGAAGAGTCTACAATTTCGTGTAATTAGTTGTGTTGCCTTTGTCCATATACATAGGCAGCATCGTGATAAACTTGATCCTCATGCTATCAAATGTGTCTTTGTAGGATATGCCTCTAACAAAAAAGGATACAAATGTTATCACCCTCCAAGTCGTCGTCGTCAGTCTCTTTGTTTCTATGGATGTCCCCTTACACAAATCTGAGTCTTTTTTTCAATTGTCCTCAGCTTCAGGAAGAGAGGATTTTAGAAACTGAGTTTCTTTTTCTTGAATCTCCTACATTTCCCTTATTGTCTTCTAATGCATAGGAATTAACACTTTCTAAACCAGCAAAGGCCAAAGCTAGTTCACCAACATTAGTATACCAAAGATAGCAAAAACCTAAACTAATCCAACAACTCCTCCAACTGCCTGCACCCACAGTAATTACTAATGATACTTTAGATACTCGTACTTCTAAATTAGATACTTCTCTAAATAACAGTGAACCTAACCCATATTGCTTATTAATTGCTTTGAGAAAAAGGTAAAAGATCTTGTACCAAGTACCTTATATCTCACTTTGTCTCATCTAAGCACCTTTTCTCATAGCATCAAAGTTTATTTCAGCCATTGATTCTATCAAAATTCCAACATCAGTACAGGAAACCTTAAAAGATAAAAGTTGGGTTCAAGTCATGAATGAGGAGATAAGTGCATTGGAGAAGAACAGAACATGGGAGATTGTTGAGAGACCAGGAAATAAAAGACCAGTAGGATGTAGGTGGATATATACCTTGAAATATCGGTCTAATGGCACACTAGATAAGTACAAAACAAGACTGATTGCAAAAGAATATACCCAAACATATGGAATTGACTATGAGGAAACATTTGCTCCAATAGCAAAATTAAATACTGTCAAAATGCTACTTTCTCTTGCTGGTCACTATGAGTGGGAACAACACCAATTTGATGTTAAAAATGCATTCCTTAATGAAGACTTGGAAGAGGAAGTCTACATGGAGATTCCACCCGAATATGACAACACTAGTGGAAAGAATAAGATGCGCTAGTTGAAAAATTCAATGTATGGATTGAAGCAGTCTCCCTAAGCTTGGTTTGAAAGTTTACAAAGGCAATGGTATGCATGGGATACAAACAGAGTTAAGTGGATCATACTCTCTTCTTCAAACACTCACAAGTAGGTACGGTCACGGTTCTACTTGTGTATGTGGATGACATAATCATATCGAGTAATGATACAGTTGAAAAGTAACTCTTAAAAGAGAAATTAGCAACCCAATTTGAAATGAAACATCTTAGAAGACTAAAGCACTTTTTTGGAATTAAAGTTGCTTACTCCAAGCAGGGTATCTTTATTTTTCAAAGAAAATATATCCTTGATTTTCTTAAAGAAATTGAAAAGATAGGGTGCAAAACTATTAGTGTGCCAATTGACCAGAATCATAGAATGGGAAATGATGAAAAAAATCCCAAGGCTGATAAAATTCAATATCAAAAGTTAGTAGGAAAATTGACATACTTAGCACATACCAAACCAAATATAGTATATGTTGTCGGTATTGTTAACTAGTTGATGCATAATCCAAGGGTGTGATACTTGGAGGCTATGAATAGAATTCAACACTATTTAAAACCACACTTGGAAGAGGAGTATTGTTCAAAAAGGGTGAAAATTTGTCCATCAAAGTGTACACTGATTTGATTATGTCAAATCAGTCATTGATAGGAGGTCAACATCTAGTTATCGCATGTTTCTAGGTGGGAACCTCGTAATATGGAGGAGTAAGAAACAGAATGCAGCTGCACGGTTAAGCGCAAAGGTTGAATTTCAAGCCATGGTTCAAGGGATTTGTGAGTTGTTATGGATAAAGATTATACTAGATGATCTTAAAATAAAGTAGGAAGTGCTTATGAAATTGTTTTGTGACAACAAATCAGCTATTAGTATTACTCATGATCCAATCCAGCATGATAGAACAAAACACACAGAAATAAATCAACAATTTATTGAAGAAAAACTAAATAATGAATTGATCACCACAGCTTATATCCCTTCAGGACATCAATTAGTAAATGTATTAACTAAGAGACTTTCTACAAAGAAATTTCAAGATCTTACTAGCAAGCTAAGAATGATAGATACCCATTTACTAGCTTAAGGGGAAGTGTTAAGAATTATTATTATTATTTATTCTTATGATTTATTTTCTTTTATTAGGTCACATTTATTGCCTATAATATAACTCCTATTTAGGCAAATAGTTATGAGCATAGGTCTATATATAGTAAATCCTTATTGTACAGAATGTATCAAGAAATAATATTCAGTTTTGTTTCTTTCAAGCATTTAATTACATCTTAAAGTTTTAAATTATCTGTAATCAAGTCTTAAACCATCGATTGGTGTCAAATCCAACAAAACCTCATGCATTTATTAAGTTTGCTAATTCACTAAAATATGTCTATTCCCACCCTAATATATGTTTATTCCCATAAATTACCCTATGGAAAACCTTACCAATCTTACCATTTGAAAATAATGGAAAAGGGACAGTGTGCTTCAATTGTCAACAAGCACAGGAAACTAGTTGAATAAAAAATCTTATAGTAACTCATTCCAATCACATTATTTCCAAGGGGGAAGAAAATACATGATATAACAACAAAGCTAAAAAAATATAATTAGGTTTAAGGATTAACTTAGAAAACAATGATGGCAATTTTTTTTTCTTTTCATTACGATAATTAAGGGTTTGTAAGCGTATTTTGATGAGTTAAACATGATAGGTTAGTACAAGTAAAATGTCAACATGCAAATTTGACAGACACATAGGATTGAATTATTTGAATTTAACATGGGTTGATAGAAAGACTAAAATTACAATTGATTTTAAATTTTAGGATATAATTACACAAAATAGAACTATTAGGACTAGATTACAAATTCAATGAAATTATAAGGACTAATACCTGGTAACTCGATTACCAAAGATGCATATGGATCTAGCAATATGCAATCTTTATTTCTGAAGAAATAATAAATGCCATACCTGCAAGCCGCTGAGTATGCGTTCCAGTCTAAGAGAAGCAACTGGTAGATTAGAAGATGAGAACACCTCGCCAGGGTAGTACAGAACTCCATCTCCAGGGGGAAGACCATGCCTGAATCTTATCTGAAAGTGTATTGGATGTCAAGCAGAGATAACAACATATTTTTTTTTTATGAGAAACAGAAATAACAAAAATGGAAGCTCTTAACACCACCATTCTGTTACACAAATGATAAAGCACAGATGGGTCAGGCAAACACCTCAGCACCAGGTGTGGTTGCTTTCTCATAACAGTTGGCCCCCCAATACAAAAACCCCGTACCTCCCTCTTTCCACACACGCCACATGACAGCACGGTGCTGTGTGCCTCTCATTCCAAGGTGCCAATTCGGATGAGGATCTGATGGTCCCATGCAGACATATGTCCACCATTCCTGTAAACAAAACCACCTCCCTCTAATAAGCAAACAAGAATAAATGGAACCCACTTTCATGTGCTCTAGTAGACATCATTCCTTGATGATTCTAGTAGTTTCTCAAGTCCATAATTTAGCACAGAGGAACATACATCAAAATGTCATAAATACCGCATTCATCTCTCAAATCATTTTTACATAGAAGTACACACATATATCGTAGTTGATCCAATTGACCAATTAGTGTGGCAAAAAGCAAAACCTCAGTCACTGGTTCCGTCCTTATCATCTGACAATATGTTGGTAATATCAGAGATCTCAACCATAAAATTCTCAAGGATAATACATGTTACAACTGCATCCATGAAATTCAGTTGTCTGTTGTTAATCAAAGATGGGAGTTACAGAAATTCAAATTCTTAAACTTTGCTAAGCACCTGGAATCTTTTATAAAGCAACCTGCTTACTTTGATACACCATTAATTGCCATGCAATGACTACTAGACAGCCATTCCTAAGAAAATGTACTAAAAGAGGTCCAAATAAAAATTACATATAATAATCTGTAGTCCAACATGCTGGTATCAGTGTTATCTAGAAAATTATAGGAGTGGGCAGAGACACCGAAAGAGAATGAAGAATAAGAGTTTACTTATGGAAAATCCACTAAAAGCTTAGCTTGAGATAGACAAATAAGATACCCTAAAAGAATAATTGTTATATGTTAATGATTTAGCTCAACCACCACTAATTAGGAAAAATATATATCAACTACTTTCTGGAAAACTAGCACATGGAAGTAAAATGACGACTAAGGGAACAAAATTAAAATAAAGTATTACCTCACCATTCTCTGGTTGCAATTCAGAGATAATATCCTTGACCAGATCCTCTCTATTTCCCAGAACCCATTCGCTGCAAAGAAAAAAAATTTCAATTGCAGATTGCCATATTGGCTATTGCTTGAACAACTTTTTCCTTTCCCCCCTCCCACTCCCTATTACCATCCCCACCCCCCAAAAATAATCTCTATAGAAAATTATTTCTTCTATGAGCCCATTAACATTATCATCAATGAAGAATTCCATCAAGGTATCTAGAATATTTCACTAACCAAAATGAAATTAAGTTACAGATTTTTACAAAGGGTAGATTAAAAAACAAGCTTAAACATGAAAGATCTACAAATATAGTTGAGGCCTAAGGAAGTTGGAGAAAAGTATATTAGTCCTTGAGCAGCCAATCCAAAAACATATGTCAAAGCCAAAATTATTACTCTCTGAAATTTTACTTCTCAAAAATGAATTCAGTTATGATAGGATTTAGAATACACATAGAATCATAGGGAAGGAGAAAAAACTTCTGATAGGTTTGTAGATTACACATAGAACAGTACCTTGTACAATAAATTTGATTATGAGGGCGCAAGAAATTTGGAACTTTTACAAAAGCCTCAAAAGGAGAGGGTGCAAGAGGAGCATCATTTGGCCCTACACGAAACACAGGATCATGATGCAAGACGATAATCAGAAAAAGAATCAATCAGAGATATTAATTCAACATAGAGTTATCAAGAAGATCAAAATTAATTGTAGAAGTATGTCGAACTATTGTCAAAATCAAACCACAAACGGAAGCATCAAACATCTAATCCATGCATAATAACAACAGCATCAGAGTTCAATCATTAATGCGCTCGCAGGAATCACTTCCATCATACATTATGAAATGATATATAGCAAATAGAAACAGCAATATTTCTCTAGAGATTTAATTTAATTATACTCACACTCTTCTATTTTCAGAAATCTACGCTCACCTCTCTTATTTTTCTACAGCAGGAAAGGTGAGTGTTTGTATATGGAAAAGGGAGTTCAATGTATATTTCTAAAAATAGTAATGTAGGTGTAATTACATTAAACCTCAAGAGAAGCAAGTGTAGTGTGCTCAATTTCTAATCCCAAGCAGGTAACAGAAACCATGTACACCATTGATGTCAGAAAAAAATTATTCCCAGTATCACTCAAATCAACCACTTTCAGTATCAACTTGTGGGTTACCAAGGAACTAATTTAGGATCTACTTCAACATCAAGAAAAAACCAGCTATTTAGACTAATTTATGGTAGATAAGACATACCACAATAGTAAGTTGTTAAAATACGAGCATCAGGGGCATAAGCATGAATCTCACTAGCCATGTTGCGAACAGCATCATATTGCTCCAAATTCAGTGGCTAGCATAAACATTGGAATCAATCATCTCATCAAGAATAGAGTAAAAGACAACAGATTATTATTACAAATTAGAACATGTAGGACAACATACACTTAAGTTGACATAAAAATTCCTAGTTCAGCAGAATTGCAAGCCAAAGGGAGGAAAAAGAGGGGGGGGGGGGGGACTGGAACTATTGCAAATAGCACTTCCCTTATTTTTCTAGTATCACCATCTATCCTCATGTTGTCATAAATGTAATACAAACAAAATGGCTAGACACCGTTTATACCTCATCCCATAAGTAAAAGTAAGCTTTCTTCCAATGACCCTTTGTCCTCAAAATCTCAACTTGTTTCTGCAAGTAATCCTTTGCTGCATCATTACTGTAGAACATCAAATGTGGCATATAGCTCATCAGTTTTCATTGCTAATATACCTGAAAGAAGCAAATGGGGACAACTGACTTTATACCAGGGCACAACATGAGCATATGGCACAGCATATGCAGCCAATCGAGGGTCTGAAAAGTACTCATCTGATTTTGGGTGATCCACTACAGCAGCAACAAGCAGGAAACAATATCACCAATGCTATTATAAATTCTTTTGCACAAAGATCATCCTCAATATAAACAACAAGACAAATCTATAAGAAACAAAATATTATCACATAAAGTCACTATAATAATACTTGGCTTGTGTCATTATGTACCTGGCCATGGACAAGTGTATGTCAAAACACGCATACCATCAGCCCATCTGCAGAAATAGGGGCTAATTCTATATTGAAGAAGCCACTTGAAATGTTGGTCTAATGCTTCATACCAGTTGGCTGTTCCATGTTGAACACCAAAGCGATCCTCAATTACAGTATCAGATATCTAATGTTTGAGTCAAAGAAACAATAATGCATGTATAATAGTTCCTAATGTCACAGATCGAAATGATGCACACCAAGCCATACATAGATATATTAAATATGCAGAATGAAAAAATGCAGGAGCTGTTTCAGACCTACTGTAGCTTCTCTAAAACTTTGTTAGCAGTAAGCGTTTCACAAAAGTAAACCATGATTGATCAATTGACGTTTAGAATGAATACGGGATGGGATACACCAAATACAGCAGGTAGTGAAGGAGTTGCAGGTAGTATAAATTCCCAAACTGTCAGATTTAATTTCACCCTTACTGAGAGACTTGAAATGGCATCCTCATCCATCATATCTACAGGTCCATTATCTGAAAAGAATTCAGAAAATGATGGGGACAGAAGAATCCTTCTCAAAGATGTAGTTGCAGATTTCACCCTTTCTACCTAAAAAATAAATGCTCATATGAACAGCCCATAATGGAACCAATGTTAGGAAAGAGAATTCAAATTATACACAGGAAGAAAAAAACCCACCACTTCCTCTAATGGTTTTCCATCAATGGGCTCCACTATGTCAAGGCAGCCCTTAAGCTCCCTATAGAATTGATGTTTCTCAGCCTTGCTCAAACTTTGACCAGAAGATCTGCACAGTGGTGAAAATTAAGGACAGACAGATAATTCAAAAAAAAAAAAAAACTATAATCTAAATTTAATAGGCTAAAATGCAATTTTGGTTCCCTTAAAATATAAATTGAATGATTTTGGTCCTCCTAATTTGAAATAATTTATTTTGGTCTTCTTAATATTCCAATAGGTCTAGTCTTCTTTCCTTCCCTTACTTGGCTATAATGTAGGGGATGGTTCTCATTTCCATTTCTCAGAGGATTGTTGGGAAGACTCCTTTTTCGGATTTTTTTCCACATCTTTATGCTTCATCTACCTTTTCAGATGCCACAATATATTAATTAAATCAACAAGAAGGTTCAAATGTTTCTTAAAATTTTCACTTTCCAAGGAATTTGAATAATAGGGAGACTTTCAAATTCCTTATTTTGACCAATTTGGTTGATTCTTTCAACTTCTCTTTTCCTCCCAAACAGGCATACATGGTCCTTACAACCATCAGTTTTTACACTTGAAAATTTTCCTTGACTTTTTGGTAAAAAATCTTTGAATTAGTTTCTACGTTTTTCTAATTCTTTTTTGGAAGGTCAAAGTTCCTTCTAAAGTTGAAGTCCTTGTTAGGGCTATTGTTCTCCATAAGATCAATACTAATGATATACTTCAGGTGCAAAAGCCTCATAAGACATTGTTTCTAGATATATGTGTGATGTGTTACCAAAATTCATAGACTAACAATCATTTGTTTTTGCATTGTGATATAGCTTAGAAACTTTGGACCAAATTATTTTCTCTATTTGATGTTAACTTGGTTTGCATCTCACTTAGTGGAATAAGACTTTATTCTTGTTGTTGTTTGTTGTTGATGTTAACTCGGTTTGCCCATTAAATTTGGGTTGTTCTTTGATCTACTAATTTTAGGAATTTTGGAGCTAATAAATTTATGAATGCTCTTTCCAATAGTGCTCGTTTTGCAGTTAATTGGGGCATTTGGTTGGAAAGAAAATGCTAGAGAATACTAACCTCTCTTGGACAAAAGCTGATGATTTTCTTAAAGGTTGAGTTTGTCCAATTTGCATAAAAACTGGCAGCAATTTTGCATTAAATTTTGCTTCTTTCCTTTTTTTAAGGATTTACTTACCCTCTTCTCTTGTACTCTTTCCCTTATTTATAAAAGTTTCTCTCTCTCTCTCTCTCTCTATATATATATATATTCAATTGATTTAAGTTTGGTTCTAACAGTAAACTCCCATCCAATTAGTGAGGTATTGTCTTTTTATACATATAACATAGAAATAAATTTGAAGAAGGAAAAAGACAACAGGGTGTATGTGTAAATTAGGACATAAAGGCATACCACATTGGATAAACAGTTTACCTAGCTCGATGTCAGCTTTTCCATTAGTAAGCGGGTGCAAATATAATGGAAGGACCAAAATTAAACCAATTGAGATTTTAAGGGGACCAAAATCCAGTATTTTAAATCAGGAGGACCAAGTCCAAATTGATCAATTTATATTTTAAAAGGACCATTATTGCATTAAAACTAAGTTCATAACACAAAAACCAGAAATAGAAAAGCTATGCAAAAGGTAAACTCACTCTGCATCTGTCTTTATAGCTGTAATGATGATCTCACCCTCATACTGTCCCGAGGGTTGATTGCTAGGAACATCAATAGAAATCCAAAGAGCAGTGGTCTCTCTGATGCAAGAATTAATATGGCCGGAAGTTAAAAACAGTAAGTCATCTAGTATATTGTGAATGCTGTAGTAGAAGAATTCAGGCAATATTGATTTAGTCAGTACCCTGGAAATAGGTTTATATGACTAGCTGGAAGATCAAGGGGCACAAGAGCATCAGGGACACCTAAAACTGGCACCACTCGCCGCATGGATAATGACTGTCCAACAACTAACCTGCAAGATGGACTTATGCATACAACAACAACAACAAAGCCTTATCCCACTAAGTGAGGTCGGCTTGCAAGATGAACTTATGCATAAAATAAAAAATTATCATACATATAAAACAAAGTTCTATATGAAACCCAACCTGTCACCAGCTGTGGAGCAAAGATCACTGCACTGAACCTGCACAATCCCTGCAATACCAGAACCAGCCCAAGAAACCTTTGGTCGCACAGCTATTTGAACACTCTCTCTCTCATTTCTAGCTGCCAGTAGGTTTATCTTCAAGATAGGGAAAAATAGGTGACAGATAAGACTAAGGTTAGAAACAAATGATGTAGAATTTCAGCTATCACTCTGCAACTTCCATATACAGAAGCTCCAATTTTGGTTCCAAGGAAAATAACTTCACGGTTGCAGATTAACAGCAATATAAGTGCATCCACAGAGAGACATACTACCCACGTCGGCTTTGATTAAAAAGGGTGGAACACCAAATTGATGCATCAATCATGTTATAATTATGGTCATATTGACATAGTTGATGGCATGACTGTCAAATTATTAGCAGCTAAAAAGTATCATGTGGAGTTAGGAAAATGAAATAGATTTATAAGCAATAATCAGAAATCACCAATGCAGTTATTAAACAACAAGTACTGCTGGACTCATGCAGAAAATATGAATATCATATCCTGAAGAAAACTTTAAAAGTGAAAAAAGGGGGGGGGGGGGTTTAAAATCCAACATAAGTGTTTAACATAAACCGGTGATAATAAAATAACAGTACTAACAGGCTCCATATGTCTAGGCATATCTTGTGGTCCAACATTTGCTGTGCTTGGCATGCACCATACATGCACTAAATCCCTAGTTGGAATCTCTGAAGGGTCAATTGCCTTGAGTGCATTTAGGCTGGGTGTGCCACTGTCGTTCCATCCATAAGCTGTTCCTCCTCCAGCAACACCCTCAACTGGTGGCACAGCAACATCTTGAGGATTTCCTGCCAGATGCATATGAAGCCAAGACATCTTAGTATGGAATTATATCAACAAAAATGTGATAATTGCAAAAGAAAAATGGAATTGAATCATCCACTCTTTATGTTACCTGAAACTTTGCCAAGATGACAAATATATCTAAGTCTCAAATTTTCATTTAGTTATTTCATTAAATGGATAAAGAGCACTGAGTAGCCAATTGACACAAGATATATCATTTGAAAACCATATTTACATTCGGAACATTCCTCTCAGACCCAATTCATACAGCAAACGAATGCAAAGAAGAAAAAGAGGAAAACATTGTTAACCAATATCCTGGTTTAATCCGGGGTCACACAATTGCTACGGGTTTCCAAGACAATAAACCTCACATCATCCATAAATTTATGAGCGCAGCACGACCCATTTCCACCTCACAAGATAAATTAAGAAGGATCAAATTAATTTCAGAAAATCATAATTTCAAATGTCTTAATTTCTAGTACCCTCAAGGAAATTTTATATTCTCCATATACTAAGCCGTCAAAATTTAATTTTACAAGCCCTATCAAACGCACTTCATGAGGCTTTAGACTTTACAACCGCCACAGACCAGTTCAGCTTCTAATAACAGGAAGGGTACAATAAGAAATTAACAGTAAGAAAGCAACCAAAGAAGGAAAAAAAGAACCAAGACCAATGTAAGCATACATAAAACCAAATCCATTTGATTACCACAAAAATTACAGCTGTGGAAATTAAAATTTCAAAACTCAACAAATGAAACGAGCAAGCTAATTTTTCAGAACAAGTCCATTCCACAAAGGAAGCATAAGAATGATTGAAAAGCCGGAGAGGAACTGACTAACTGATTCAGACAAATAAAAAAGAGTACACAGTTGGTAACACTGACCGGAGTTGTCCATCTGGGTGGAGTATTGACTGTGGTTACGAAGATCGTAACAGGTTTCCAATTGCGGAGCAAGGTGGCGGGAGAGAATGAAATGATCGCAGTTTTGGATTGAAGAATATGAAAACAAAAAATTTGTCAGTAAATTATGGGAAAGAGAGGAAGGGGATGGAGGCGATGTAACCACTGGCTGAGGCACTCTTTCGGTCTTTCCTTTTCCAGACAGTGCTTTGTGAAACAAAGGCACTCCGAATCTCGATTTATTGAATTTCTTCCTTGGATGTGTTGTGTGCCCCTTATTTTAATTTTAAAAGAAGTTATACCGTATATTAAATTTATTCATACAGAGGATATTATATTTTTTAAATAAAATTATTTAATTTAATAAATTATAATTTAACAATAAAATCAATTCATTCATATATTATATTTTACTCAGTGAATAGAAAAATTCACTTTCAGGGTCTGGCAAGGAGAAAATTTCTTGCCTTTGCCGATATTAAGGTTAAGGAATTTAAGAAAATATACATTTCTTTCCGAGTGTTGTAGCTTTGAAGCTTATGCACGTAACGCCAGGTAAGTTTGGATTACGTGGCATGGTATAATGAAGTGATCATGATGATAAAATAGGCATTTTCTTTTCAATCGCCTCTCAAATTTATGTTTACAACGATTCTTCTCTTCTTCAGCCGAGTTCTTATAACTGTTTTCCTATCAACCTAGTCCAAATTAATTCAAGCAAATATAAATCTGTCTTACTTTTACCATCCCCAAACTAATTGTTAAAAGATTGACTCACATTATTTGTTACATGATCAGATTTCAAGATGAAATTTACTCTGTGCTTTGCCCACATATCCATCGACTTAGCTAGCAAATAAGTAACAACATTATTAGGATTAATTAAGTGCTCTAAAATTTCCTGCAAATTTAGGGTGAAAAAAGTGGTGTTGTTATTGTATGTTACAGTAATTTTACAGGAAACAATCAAAACAGAGGCTTCAAGCAAAAATCCTCTAGAGATATATAATGAATATTTCCTAATATCAAAACCATCCATAAATACTACTATAAATCATTAAAGTTGAGTAAATATTCTAATTAAATTTTGAGTGATATTGGGTGAATTTGGTTATTAAGTTAGGTTTCCTTTATTTTTCTTTAACCTAGATGAATATAATGATTTTGAGTGTTTTGATTTGGTTTCCTTAATAAATATAGTCCAAGTAATGACGTGAATGCTATATGTGATGATTGGTTGAATATGGAAGTCTCAAAATTGAAATGAGAAGGAAAAAATGTTAGATAAATAGTATAATTGCAGAAAATTTTGTAGAAACCCAAACTATAATCAACTATACAGTTGAATAAGCCTTAAAATAGACTTTTTAGATGAGCATAGGTGATTATGCTTTTGAGAATTTTTTCATTGTACTTTATAATTAAATATATAGTCAATTATGTACTCATAAGGTTGTTCTTGAGAACAACATAGTCAATTATACAATTGACTATGCACCTAAAGATTTGCCTCTGGAACTCTATAGTAGATTACATAATCAACTTTGAACTTGCAAGATTGCTCTTGGTAATTGCATAATTGACTATTTGACATAAATTTCTTTCCTTGAACCCCTTGTAATTAACTACATAGTCAATTATGCTTGTCCAAATTACGTAATTAGCTACATATTCAACTATACTTTTCAAGATTATATACCTTATACCATATGAGGGGTTCTAATAAGTCAAATATTTGTATGATATTGAGAATAGTTGTTATGGGTTAAATGATAAATAAGACAAGATGTGAGGCCATACAAAAAAGCATGGTAGCATTGTTACTTATGATTTATGGTGTGATTTGAATTATTTTACTATGAATGAAATTAAAAGTGTTATGATTAATGAGAATTGAAATTGGGACAATGTGATATGCTTAAAAAATCAAACACCGAATTCAATAATAATTTATAAGAGATAAGGTTAATTTGAAATGTCAATAATGGGTTTATGAAGAATAAAATCTAATAAAAGTTATAAGAATATTTACTCGCTTTCTTTTGTATGTTTTTACCTTCATATTGAATTATTATTCTTGAATTAAGTGAGGTGTGATCTTTTCCTATTACTATGTCTATGTAAATGGTTTGTTGTTGATGACTTGATTAAGGATATGTGTACAACACATGCTATGAGTAAGGAAGAGTAAATCTAATCAATAAGACTATTTGATTTACAATTCATTTGTATTAGAATTGTTTGCTTACTATACTTCAGACTTACCCTTCTATGTTTAATTTTACAAATTTTCAAGTTAAACTACAGCTACCATCATTATCACCACCACATCAAGAGTAAACTCCTTGAGAGCTCTTTTGTATGGCTTTAGACAGTATTGGATATTTTATTATAGATAAATGTTTTGAACCTTAAATTATATAGGAAAAAAAGTAAAAAAAAAAAAAACTCTTCTCAAATAGAGCTTCTTAGACTGGATTATCCTTCAATTAGAAGGGACTATAGATAAGCCAAAATTTTCTTTTTTGTAAAATTATTTTGATGAATGTAATTTCTACATCTTTAAATGTTGTCTTCCTTGATATTTCTCTTAATATTCATGCTCACATGCAAATTGACAAAGGGATTGAGTTAGGCAAGTGGAATCTAGTTGCTTGAGTTTCATACCAATTACGATTAAGATTAAGTCATAACATATATAAATAGATCAAATTCCAAGAGAAGTTCAAATAATTTGCCCTATAAAATATTATATTTTTGTACATATTTTGAAGTTGACAAATGCATATCAATTCTGTTTGATCTTGGATGCAGATTTTTATATTTTTGTATAAAAATTACAGTTTTTGATAAAAAAATTGTGAAAAGGATAAAGTTTTTTTTTTTTTTTGAAGAAAGAGCAAACTTAGCAATTAATTTATTATTCACAAGAGCACTTGTTTAAGACTTCGAATTTCATAGTTAATATTTTCTATTATTACTTTTTATAGTATTTGCCTCTCACTTCACCTACAATGCTAAAATTAATTATTAAAAAAAAAAAGAAGAATAGAACTGAAAAGTCGATGGGTATGTGCCATTATTAAAGTTATATTTAAAAATTAATTTCTAACATTTTTCTTTTTTTTTTTAAACATTGCAACTATTTATATATTACAAATGAAAAGAAAAATGAATAATTATAATAAAAATAAAAGTAAGATACTACTGATGCTAATTATCAAATTTAGGAGACATAATAGTCGGAATATATATAAATAAGGGAACAAATATTTACTCTTTCAAAATATTTATAAGATTATTGGTTCCTACCCTCTGGAAATATAACAAAAAATTATATTGAAAAAATGACAAATATACTAAGTCCTCCTGTTGTTTAGGTTGAGCTATTTCCTTAGAATTTTTTTATTAACCTTGTTCAATTTGTACACTCAAATGACAAAATTTTGTCCACAACATAGTAGTTAATTCACAAACAGCTTGATTCTCGTCCAAGTCCTCAGATGATATCATAGTACTAAACTACTTTTAATCATGGGTAGTTTTTATTTCCATAAGGACCCTTACTCCCTAGTTTCCTATCCGGGGTTACGAATCTTACAAAAATTATGCAGGGCACAGGAAACAAGGAAATCACGTAGACAACCTTAATATAGGGAATGAGCGAAAGCTTTCTCATTATTTCATTTTTCTCTATCCAACAACCTGAAAGCTGAGAGATTACGACACCAAATGGCAAAGCGATGCCAACGATTCATCATAGGATCAAACCCTGCAACCACTTAGGAAAAAACTCGTGCAATTAACTGTAGAAGTCAACTGCGATCATTTACAGCTTGATTGCTTGCAAATAGACTGTCTCTTCTTTTGGAAAAGCCTGGAGGTTCCATAGTTGAGCCCCTATATTTAAGTTCTGACGGTGCTCTGAAATCTGTATCAACTGAAGCTGGTCTATTGGAGTTGTGATCTGCAGAACTCAGCCTATAAGTACTTGCTCCAGTGCCGGAATATCTCGTGGGAGAGCCGTACCTTCTTGGCGGACCCCTGAGACCTCCACTTCTGAGATCCATCACTTCAGCATTTCTTGAAGAAGAATCTGCAAATGGTGGTCTATCACCGGACCCTGATCCCAATGAAGGAGCACTGGTCGTAGCCGATGTGGTGCTAAATGGGTCATCTGGTCCCCAGGATGTAAGTGCTTCCTTCTTCTTGGCAAAGAAATGCCAAGCCCCGAATAGAAATAGAATGAAGAACAACACAGGGCTGGTCCAAAGCATGGTATTGAATTCCCCTTTAAATAGAGGAAGGTTGGAATAAAACATTCCAACATATCCACCTCCAAGGCCGACAATAACAAGCTTTTCATGGTCAGTGGCTATTAAGGGAATTGCTCTTCTCCCAGCATCCAAATTCAGGGTTGGATAATTCAAGAATGATGATTTGATTTCGTCAAGACTTGAAGAGAAAAGAAGACGAGGCACGCCAACTCTCACGTAATGCTGAGATGAAACATTGTACACAAAAACCTTTTCAGGATTAACAATCAACAAATACCCCTTAATTGCCTGGAAGGCGAGGGGCTCATCCATATCAAACTTCCTCTTGTATCTAACCCTGCATTTGAAGTTGATTACATCTCCCAGCAACAAAACATAAACCAGATCACCCTCGGATGTATACCCATATGCTTTGGAACGCTCTGCGGCATCAAAGACATAATTTCGAGCAAGGGAATGGTTCAACCCTTCACATTCAGATTCTCTAATTTTCATGCCCCTCAAATCCAAAGAGCCAGCACCAGTTTCGGTCAAGAACAAGAGCCTTTGCTTCAAGAATGCTAGCGGCCGACTGGTCAGCTTGGCAGAACCATAAAAGGTACCATTTTGTCTAAATACCTTAATCATCCCGCTAGTATCAGTTGACAGAATGTACTTCATCCTCCCGACATAATGAACTTCCAAGATGGTTACGGCCAATGCATCTTCTTCGCTGTTGGGTGACACCAACTTACCAACATTTTCCATAAAAAGAGAACTCCAATCTTCCCCACTTGATCCCTCCCAAATTCGATGCATTAAAATTTCACCATTCTTATGCCCCGTCACCACAATACTCTCATTCTTGTAGGTTGAAGTGTAGGAAACCATGGCCGTTATCGGCGAATCCATGGACGTATGGAACTCAACCAAAACATCCCCATTTCTCGAGAATACATAAACTCTTCCTTTATTATCCCCAACTGCGACATACTTACTGAGCCCTTCGAAATCCCGAAATGGTAGAACATTAATACAAGTAGCATCTGAATCTAATTTCACAGCTGACACAAACTGAAACCTCTCTGACCAAAAGGGAGAGTATTTGGTTACAGAAACACCCCTAGTCCTCTCCCCCTCACGATCTCGAATTTTGCCCTCGAAGCCCTCGTTTTCAACCACTTTATCATATTTTCTTTGAGTGAACCTAACATTATCCTGAACAGGATCCGCCTTTAGAGGTTCTTCCAGCTTCGATTCTAATCGTGTAAGTATTTCACTAAGATTTCTCACTAATTCTTCCAGCTTGTTCAACAAAGCTTGTTGATTCAAGCGATTTGTGCTTTCGGGTTCAGAAACAGCTTCATTGTGCATTGGATCATGGTCGTGCTTGTATTGTACAGGACACAATTGAGATTTTACAAGGATACGAGAAAAATACAGAAAGGAGGAAAAGAACACCAAGTAGAGCATGAAGAACTTGCCTTTTTGAGAACACGCCATTGATGAGGAAGCTTGCAGGTTATAATATCAGTGGGTTGATCATAGCTGGGAGTGAGTTGCCAAGGGTCGGGAGGTGGATCTGGAAGGGACAATTTTGGCTGAAATCTACGTTAGACTTGAGAAATCTGAAGAGGGTTCATGGTTCGTGGTTTGCACGGATGTTACGAGTTGAGGTTTTGAGTTTTGACTTTGGTCTGACGAGGGGAGTTAGGGCAATATAAACCCAGTGTGTTAGATATGCTGTAGTGAGAAAATGCCGTGTGACGGTCGGGTCGGTTTCCTTGGTGTATTACCTGGATCGACACTCTGGGTCTTCTTACATTCTGCCGGTTCTTCAATAGTCGGCGATCAATTAAAAATGGTTAATATATTTTTATTGATTAAAAATAAAAAAATTATAAGTTTTGAATGATCGTTAATTATAAATAAAAATTTTTAATTATAATTAATCAAATTTAATTGATACTAATTAAAATTTATATTAATTTTTTTATTTAAAATTTTATATTTAAAATTTTATTAATTATTTTTATAATTTAATACTTAATTACTTCTTATTATAATTATATTAATGAAATTATGGTATTAACATATATTTATAAACTAATTTTAATCTTTAAATTAATTTATTTAAACACTTTTAAATTTTTTTTAGATTTTAAACCAACCTAAACTGAATTTAACCTATCAAAATCGAATTTATCAATTAAATTCGGTTAAAGTTATGCAACCAGATTCGATCACTTAAAAAAATTATATTTCGATTAAGAACGGTCAGTTTAAAAATTAATTTTAAATGTCATTAATCAATCAATGGTCACTTCTACTAATTTGAATCATGCATTTTCCTTTGAGATTTAAATTAAATTTATTATATAATATCATTCAATTATATTATATTAATAAAAAATTATTAAATATTTTTATTATTGTCAAAAAAAATTATTTATCATCACTTTTTAATGATGTATTTTTCTATTTATTGATAATATAAAATATTTTATATTATTAGTAAATCAAATTTAATTTTTTCTTTTAATATTGTGAGGTTTAGAGAATTGTAAATCCTATTATCCTATGATATGTGAGGAAGGAGTGAGTGTAAGAGAATAAGAGTTACATTATTGCACATTAAAATTATTAGTTACTATATGATTTATCTCTTCCCTCTATGATACAAATAGGTTAAGTTGAATTAAATTTTATTTTAAATAGATTAGATTTATTTTTTTAAATATTGGTTTAAATATGGCTTGTTAACTTATATAAGGTTAAAATTAAGATTTAGACTAATTTATAAAAAAAGTATGATCTAGCTTATTAACATATTTAAAAATCTATTTATATAAATAAACTTTTAAATATGTTAATAAACTAATACTTTTTCAAGAACTAAAATTGTCTCATGATCTACTTAGGTCAATATATATAAATGTATGCTTAAAATATTGTATATTATAAATGTATAATTCATATATATATTATATTATTTATAAATATATTAATAATTAAATTGATTGATCTAATAGGCTTTAAGCCAAGTTTGATGAAAATAGGTTTAATTTATTTATTTCAAGAAAAATTCTTGTATACTTCAATTATGTTATATAACCTTAGTCATTACCAATAATTGAAAAACAACAATCAATTTTAGACAATTTGTTCATTTTATAGAATCTATATACATTAAAATTTTGATTTTTAATTTTTAAGATATTAAAAATTATAAAAATTATGGTTGTCCTTTATTTATATGCCATGACTAAGAACATACAACAATTTCTTTTATCTAAATAGATCTATTTATTAAACTTAGTCTAATTTGTTTAAAAAAATAAGTCAAATTAAATAAGATCATAAGTACGTTAAACTGGGGATGGTAATTTATGTTCATGTATCAATTTCATATTGTATCAAAAAATAATAATAATTTGAATAAGTTCACTAGAATTCAATTCAAATAATAATCATGTTAGATCCGATCAATTTATTTATTAAATATATTAAAATAGATTAACTTGTCTAATTTATTTAATAATTTTAATTAAAAAATATTTTAAAAATTATTTATTAAACTTAATTGTTTATTATTTTATACACAAATATTCTTATTCATTGACAAAATACTTTTTAAACTTTTATTATCATTTCATTAAAATATGAATTTTATATTTTTATTATATATAGCTATTTATAATTTAATTATTAATTATTTATCAAATAATATTTTTAAAATTTTAATATAAATTATTAAATAAATAACCTATCTCATTTTATTTATATTTGTATTAAATAAATCAATTAATTTATAATTTAAACCCGTACAAACTCAATCCGAATTTTTGTAAGAGCTTCAAATTTGTATCATATTATCATGTGGATTAAAAATTAACATCCCTACGACTAGGCTATAAGCTTTTGTATGTAATCTAACTTGCTTGATCCCTACTTTTCTCTTTCTCATGGAACATAATTATTAATAAAAGAAATTTGCAAATACAATTCAAATTTCACGAAGTTGCATTTTACAAACTCACCAAACTGTATTTTTTTTTAATTTAAGTTTCATCCATAGTCAAGTAGAGCAATTTTTTTAAATATCTTCATGTAAATTAACTTTATGTTATTATTTATTCATATATCATTATATCATTGAAAAATTATTAAAACTCCCTTATTACTAATAAAAATTCATAATTACCTTATTTTTTAATAATACATTATCTTTGTGTTGAATAGTAATATATAAAAAAATTATCTTCATATTAAATAATAATATAACAAATTTTACATTAATAATGAAAGATTTTATATCTTTATATTCTGAGGATACATAGATTAATCTAACTTCTCTTCCAAGAGTAGCCCTTTTTCTTTTTAAAATGCTTCAAAGATTAAATGGAAATTATCATCTTATATTATATTATTTTCATTAGTATTGACTTATATTTTAGGCTAGCAAAATTATATTTAATAATTCCGTACTGATCTTAAACATAGATAAGTCTTGATAATGTGTTATTATTTTTCAATTTCACTTATTTCTAGCATATAAATTTTAATGAATTAAAATTCTCTAACAAACTCAAATAGAAATATAAAATTATATTAAACCATTTTTTTTTTTATTGTTTAAGCACGTGAATCAACTAATACAAAATTACTCTAACTCAATCAAAAACCTTGAATTTAAGTCCTTGAAAATACAATTGAATTAAAACTCAATTAGAAAAACTTTATCACCCAATGTAATCTTATCTAACTCAAATTTAAATTAATTAATATCCAATGTAATATTCAAATACTGAATGATTATATACCAAAATAAACTATCTATTTTCTCCTCACCATATCTTTATTTTCAAAACCTTTTGCCAGCCTACAAATTTTCTGATGCATTTTTTACCTGTACTGTGTATTTTCATTTTATACAACCAAAGTATTGCTGCAGCACCCCTTAGATTAAAGATATAGAAAGACATAACAAACTCAAATTATTAAATTAGAAATATTAAATCATAATTATTTATTTTTAATTAATACAATTAACCAATTTCAATATAATAATTTTTAAAACCGTCATGTGACTTATGAGTTTTGAAACCTCAAATGTTGGTCTGATTTTGTTTGAACTTCTGAAGCAAGTTGAGAATAAAAAGCTTTTCTCTAGCATACTGAAAGATTTTACGAAGTGCGAAGGGGAGGAATGTCTCGAATCTGATAAAATGGGGCAGTAAAGCATTATTTCGTCGGAAAAAAAATGATGACAAAATACCAATATCCTTTTTGCCGTATTTACACCAAATTTCAGTCCGTTGGGCAAATAAAACCAAGCTAAAGGAGAGACTGGCAAATACCAGTCTCTTAAATTTTACGGAATCTAAAGCCATCAGATGGACGGGGAGAAAAGGCTGACCACAACGATTTAAATTTCCAGTTTACATTATGCTCTTGCCTCTGTCTTGGTTGGCTTCTTTGCTAGCTTGAATGCAGCAAATACTGATTCGCTTTGCTGAACAACAGTATTTTGGACACTTTGCTCTGCATGCACTGAAGATCTCCTTAATATCTCCAAAAGCGAAGTACCTGACTTCTGAGATGCAGAGTTTGAGGTGCTATATTTGTATTTAGTAAAACTTTTAAATTTGGCACTAACAGTTTTTTGTGTTTGATTCTCCGTTTGAAACTGCAAGTCAGATGGTATCAGAAATCATTATTAGCATTAGCAAACCGAAGTGTGAAGAAAGATATGTCAAGAATTACAAATTAGCGCATTCATATTGCAAAATAAGGAGAGACGACTTAAACTTACAGTCTTTTATTAATTGATATGCTAATAATTAATAATGATCGAATGATTCAACACTTTGTTTGACTTTATGCTAAAACATCTTTTAGATGGGGAAAGCCTTTTCTTCGCTTTAATCAGAAAACTTGAGTTTAACATCGTATGAAATCAGTGAGAAAAACTGGTCTTACTAGTGAAGTATTCCTCAATTGTTAAAATAGTATTTAAAATGAAAAGTGAACTTGCATAGTTATCATAACTAATAGCTAATTTTCTATTTTAACATAATGATTACCGTATCCAAAGAATCCTCCGCCATTGAGATTGAACTCCGGCTATTGCTGTCATCTCGTCCAAAAATGAAAGACCGAACCTTGCTTAATCCATGCCTTTGAGACGAGGGCATTGAATGATTGGAAGCCCGACCTAGGAAAGACGACTGCAATATTTACCATTGGAGAATCAGATAAATATATATTGAGTTTATCGCGCATGTATTACTGCTAAATGGTTGTAATAAGGAATCTAGATCTATAGACTCCAATACATGCCAATAATATTAATGCCTTTGCCGGATAAAGGAATAGGAATCAAGAATCGGCAAGCAACAAAATGCGTTTTTAAAGGTCCTGTGGCCCAGGATCAAATCGTTTAGTTATGTGAACTTCAAGGCAAAGATAATAATTACTGTCTCTTGACCACTTATATCTTAACATAGTTTCATTCTTTCCACAACCAGCAATTCAAACGACCCTACCTTTGAAGTGTTTATGTTTTGTCCAATAAGCAGTGCATCCATGAAGGCTGCAAAGCAAAATAATAGCAGTAACAATCAGTATTCTCACACAAATCAGCAACCTAGTTGACATTCATGCAATGATTTTGCTTATCTGCACAATTTGACTAAATCATAAAACATCTTACAGGGTGTTTTGCCTCTTCTCTTGGCGTCGGGTACAATATTCAGTTTCTTTATACGACTAAAAACTTCCCTGCTACTTTCATCCTCTGCAGGCGACAAGAATGTAGCTCGCTCTTCCTGTTCCAAACAACACTTGGAAACATAACAGAAATACATGCATATTGATTTACATGAGTACTCATAACTCTAATGCATGTGTAGATCCTTTATCTACTTGTCTATTGCCGATTAGAGCGTGTAAAGTTCAATGCAACAATCATCACGAGGTCAAGTATTCTAGTAATGGAGTAACAATAAAACCTACTACAGCAAAAACCTATGGAGTAGTGAGAACTTACAGTTTTATCATATAGACACTGTTTGGCTAACCTCTCCTCAGTTTCGTCCTCATCAGATGATAAGTATGCTTCATCTTTATCCGTAAACATCTGGGGAATCATCTGTTTCACCTTGTTCAAATTGATCCGCACAGCATCTGATGGAGCAACATCTTTGGCTTCCTCATCAGATTGATAATCAGTTTCATGGCCTTCATCATATTCTTCTTCCTCATCAATTGACGTTGCCCTTCTTAACTTTGGGCCACAATTTAACTTCTGCAAAAGATTATCCATTCCAGCTGCATCCTGCTGCTCAAGCCACTGCTGGTGGAGTTGATCACGCCTCTCTCGATCAACTGGCCTTTCTTCATATTGAGTTGTTATCATATTTTTAAGTTCTTCAATATCATCAGTATCATCATCTTCATCTTCTTCATTATCTTGGAAACGCTCCAGGTCATTGTCGCTATCATCTTCCTCCGCTGCTTCCTCATCGACAAAAGCCTTAACAGGGTCGCCGCTTGCAGGCAAAGACAAGTCGGCTGATCTATCCAATCCACGTGGATGTGGGTCTACGTTCTCCTTCTCATTGTCATCCTCATCAGAAAAGCTGGAGAAAAAGACAACAAGCAAGCTTCATATTTAACTTTCAAAACAAGGTAGAGGTCACCCCCCTCCATTATGGCAATTTTAAATGTCACAGGTCCAAAAATCTTCAGGCCATCATTGCAATATCAAGTCAGTTAGTGTCATGTATAATTGCAAAAAATTACATCAAAACCCTACCCACTTATACTTCTGTCTGTATCAAAAAGTAACGAAAATACAAGAACTTTTTAAATAACAATCGTAGTAGCAGGCAGTATCCTTATTAGTGGTGACAATAGGTAATAAAGTAAACTGACGGCCAGAAAATAGTTTTCAGGCCCAAGAAAAAAAACACCTACACATCATCGGGAGGAACAGAATCAAGTTTCAAGTCCATCGCAAGCCTAGATGGTGCAAAGACTTCATCAGATGGGCTATCAGCATTCTTAATTCGAGTCTCTTCATTGGTGTCAGCGGACTCACTCCTTTGGGAATCAGAAAAAAGCTCCTAAAAATGGACAAGAAACAATCAGTACACAGATCCAATGTGAGAGGCAGGCACCTTGTCATGCAGCTGAGATGAAAACCTGAGTATTGTCAATTGGAGCTCGGAATGTAATATCAGACTCCGGCCCCATATCCTGAAACACATTAGGGACATTGATTAAATCAGATTCTAGTGCATCTCAAAATAGCGCAAGCACCAATGTTCAAATAATAACTAATAAATACTCAGACAAAAAGATATACAAAATTAGCACTAGTTATCTAACATTATAACCACTTCGATCCCAATTTGATTACTATTGCCAAATTGTTCAATAAGAAAAAGTAAAGATAAAATAAATGTATTTTTAAGCATAAACACTAGGGCCACATCTGCATCAATGTGTTAATAACCTGGCCACTTGGGTATTAGCATGCTTATTATAATGGACTTTTTTCAAATAAAATATATATCTCAACGAACCAAGAAGGAAGAATTGTTTTGATCGCCCGAGTTATTGGGACCAGCAGCACCATTAGGTTCGCCAAAATGTGATTTATCTAAATTATTCGTCTCTATCTGGCTATGGAATGTGTCATCACGTCCATTTTTTTCAACCTTGCGAGGGAGCTCAGGATTGTCATCCACGGTGTCCTCCCTTGTCATACCACCATCGTCATCAATAGAAGCATTACATCTGTAACAGAAGTATGAGTGAGGACGTTGCACAAGGTAAAAGCCAAGCAAAAGTGCAAGCTAAACCAACATTTTAACATGATCCGCTCACTTCTTTAAAACCTCTAACTTTCTCTGCCGAATTTTATCCAAGACTGAAGAAATGGGCTTCTGAACTGGTGGAATGGGTTTAAATGCTGCATCTCTAGATTCTAACCAAGAGTATAGTGCAACAGAAAGGGGAAAAAAAAAAAAGGTAAGCATAAACATATAGATGAAACAGTTACAGTAATGAAATGACATATAAAAGATAAACTGTGATCTCCTGGAAGATAATATGGTCAAAAGTAAATTAGAGAAGGAATTGTGAGCTCCTATAAGACATTTTAAGCTATTGGTCCAACCTCGAAGGAGTCTCTGAGACTCAGCACGAAGCTCTTTAAGATAATTCTGTCCTTCCTGTTAAACAAGGAGACCACAAATTGGCAAAGTAAGCAACATATACATCAATAATTTATAGTGAACATGAGAGATTATACATGCACATCCACACGGACGTTATCAGCTCTTCGCTTATTAGAAGCAGATTCCTTCAGCTTTTCATCGCCGCCATCAATATCGATTCTCTTCTTTTTCCCTTTCTTTCCTAGAGGGTTATACGGACTTGGTCGCTTCTTCCCCAGTTTTTCGGTCTTCAGATCCCCGAATTCTTTCGCCTTCTCGATCTCCGTGGAGCGAGCCGCTTCCCCCTGGCTGTTAAATTTGTCAACTTCCTTTCTTTCACATTCCTCGGCCAAAGAATCAAATTCCAAAACCCTCAACGCACCAGAGACATCGTTCTCGATGCTTCCTGAATCGTCAGGCTTTGTATTCAGTGCATTGTCGTCGCTGAAGTTTTCGGTTTCGGCAACATTCGATTCCTCAAAATCTACTGTTCCGAAATCAGAACAATGTTCAGGAGGCGTAGAAAGGCGATCGTTGAAGGGTTTAGAAACCTTAATTGCTTTCTTCAAACGCTTGAGTTGTGGTTCACGGACGGGAGAGGAAGGAAACAGCTCAAAATCGTCATCGCTCTCCATATCCGATCTAGAGGATTGAAGGACGAAAGTCTGGCTTTTTGAAAGGAAATGCTTGTAGGATTCTAGCGTGAGTGTGCGGTTGTTCATCTAATCTAATGTGTATTCCAGAAAGAAATGGCGGCAAATGATTTTCGAAATTTTAGCAATGCGCTTAGGTTTTGGAGGGTGTTTGGCTTCCGAATGCCAATTGAACCGCCAAAATTGCTGGTTTTACAACGTAGTGGCCGGCGCTGCTTTTACCAAGCGAAAACGGTAAATTACCCTTTTAATAAATAATTCTATATTACCCCCTTTAATTTTAAAAATTTAAAAATTATTTTTTAAAATTTTATAAAATTTAAAATTATTTTTATTATTCACTTAATTAATCATTTAATAAATTATATACATTTTTATGATATTTTTAAATAATAATTAAAATATTATAATATGTTAACTTTTTTATTATTATTTTGTACTTAAATTTTATGTTATATAACTAATAAAATTAAATTATATACAAAAATTTAATAATGCTTTGTATGTAAAGTGCAAAATTATTATTCAAAAATAATAAAATAAATTAATATTTTATAATATTTTTATTTTTATTTAAAAATTTTATTAAAAATTATATAATTTGATAAAATTATTAATCAAGCAAAAGAATAGTGCTATTTCCAAGTTTTGTCAAGGGTGATTTTCAAATTTTTAAAATTGAATGAGGTAAAATTCAACCACTTTAAAATTAAAAAGTTAATCTACATTTTTCCTTTTATTTAATTTTAAGAAAATATACACCCTAACCACATATTGTATATCCCAATTTGCAACCTGCCTATATAGAATTTATAATGTAAAAATCATACTAAAACCTTATTTTAATCCTTATAAGGTTGAGTTTATCTCAATTTCATTTCTAAGTAAAAATTTATGTTGATTTGATTTCAGGAAAATTAAAAATCATCATATCTTAATCTTTATGTACAATTTTCTTCTAACTAAAAATGTGTACAAAAGAATTAACATATAAGAATTTTTAATTTTACAAGGATTAAACTGATATAAACTCTTAGTCAAAGACAAAATTAAAACAAATTCAATTTCATAGGACTAAAACAAGTTCTAATCAAATGGAATTTACGATGATTTTGCACTATTAACATTTTTGTTAGTATTTTGCCCTATTTGTATTAAAAAAATTATCAAAATTTAATGAAAATTACTATATGCAAATAGATAATAAATTAGTAACTTACAAGTTAAGTGATAAAATTAATAATTGATAAGTTAGTTAAATATATCAAAAGTGCTTAATAAAAATCAACTAAATAATATAAAATGATATAAAAAAACATAAGATATAATTAGTTAAAATTAAGGTTTAATTAGTTATGTTTATAACATTACATATTTATATATCTTTCATTTAATTAATTAAAATAATAATATAATAACCTAAATTTTTTATTAATTATATTTTATGATACCTTATAATTATTTATTTATATTAAATTAATGTAGATATATTAAATATTTATTTATACAATTGAGATATAGGCTATCATCTAATGAAAAAAGGATTGGAAAGATCTTGAAAAATTGCTAATTTATAAGTTATAGTTTACTTTAATGTAACAAATAAGTTAATTTATAACTTATAAACTATAAGTTAACTTCTAGATTTATTTATCATACTAAAAATTAATAACTTACAAACTTTTATTTCAAAAGCTTCCTAAGATACTTTATACCTTATAAGTCAGTATATTTTTTTAAAAAATATATAATTTATCTATCTTTTAATTAAATGATAATTTATATTCTATTTATATGAATAAATATTTGACATATCCTTATTAATTCAATATAATTAAATAAAAATAAGTAAATAAATATATAATATTATAAAATATAATTAATTAAATTCTAGATTATTATATTATTATTTGAATAAAAAATAAATAAAAAATATAATGTCATAAGCGTAATTAATTAAATTTTAAATAATTATATTCTTATTTTATATTATTTAATTACATTAATATAATTTAATTTTAAAATAAATATGAATTAATTTAATTAATACATATATATTTATATTAATATATCATTTTATATCATATTATATTTTTTAGTTATTTCAATAATTAATTTTATTAAATACTTCTTATACAATTGGTTAAGTTACCAGTTATTAACTAACTTATCTTCTAGTTACACCAAATAAATTCATAGGTTATCTTATGAAGTTTATTAAATAAGAATTTATTTTTTTAATTAAGTTAGTATGTCAAACATCTTTAGAAGTTAACTTATAACTTATTAACTTAATTTATTAATTAAGTTAATAAGTTATAACTTAGTTAATTTGTTACGCTAAACATACACATACTTTCTCATTAACTTAAATTTGATTTAATTTTATCTTAATTTTAGACTTGTACATGAGTTAGGCAACTTGCTCAGTCTAAAAAAATATAAAATTTTAACTATTTTTTTATTCGAATATTTATTAAGCTTTTTCTCGTGATTCAATTAATATTCATGTCAAATTCAAGTCATGATAATAGAAAAACAGCAGGCCTAATTTAATGTAATCTGATTATATAAATTTATTTTTAATAATATAATTATCTATTAAAAAATTATATCTAATCATTTTTAATGAAAAATTTTCTTATATTTAAATATTTGATTATCTTTTTAAATATATACTTTTATATAAAAATTATTTTTTAAAATTTTAAAAAATTGTACAAGTTAAGCTTAAGATTAAGTCATATATTTCATATAATTATGCATAAAAAACTTGACCCGAAACTCAATAACCTAACCCCCATATATATATATATATATATATAATCTATTCTCTTTTTCATGGCCATTTCTAAGGCACAATAATTAAAAGGTGTGGCATCAAAGCATTAGGTGAGGTGGAAAAATACAGATCATTGACATTTATAAGGTTGAATAATGACCAATGATTTAATTAGTGGTAGATAAAGTACCCCTTTGATGACTTAGAAATTGTACAATTAGTAACCAAGTTCTACTAATGCTCATCTGACCCCAAATATATAGTAGGCTATATATATTATTTTTAATTCTTACTCTTCATTGGCTTATGCAGTGTGTCTTTTCTTTGTATTTGCCCCATATTATATTTTTTTATTTTTCAGATATTAATATTATTGATTAGTATAGATATAATATTTTATATTTTAGTTTAAAATTTTATAAATATTTGAATTTATTAAAAATTAGTATAAAAATTATTAATTGAATCAAACATTTACATTTTTTATTTTTAATAATAATATTTTAGTATTAAAATCCAATATATATTTAAAATTTGTTAATATTTTTATATTAATTTTAAAATATTATATGTCAAACTAAATATGTAAGATTTAAAATATCAAACAACAATAATTTTAAATAGTATAAATATATTATATTACATTTTTATTATAAAATATTTTAAATAAATTCAAAAATATTGTATGTGACTTCTGAATTAAAAGTTGTGGGCGTTAACCTCTCTGTCTTTGTTTTAGAAATAGAAGTTGGGCCCAACCAAAGTTTATGAGTCTTACCAACAAAGGGGGTAAAATGGATAAGAACAGGCCTTCTTTGCAATTACTTAAATTTATGGGGAAAAGTGTGATATGAGAAAATTTATTCATGCACTTTATCCAGCTATGGAATGCACCGAAACCCTTCATTTCATAAATGCACTAAAGAAGGCACCTCTTTTTCACCCATTTGCCCTTAATTTTCTTTTCTGCCTAGAATGTAAACCTTAAAATTTTAATTTTTATAAGACTTCTTCATGACAACGTCGAAAAGAATGATCGAATCAAATGCGACTTTCAATGATTATTTACAGAATGTGAAAACATCTTGCCTACAATATGGTAAAGTACTAAAGTGATGAAGTATTTTGGGCAAGTGATTATTTTTTTTACCAAAAATGATGCATTATTATAGCTTCCTATGAATAATAAGAAAACTACAATGGTAAAGAACCTTTTGTCTTGTTCTAAAGAAACAAGTTTGAGTTTAGGGTTAATTTTTTTCCTTTGTGCACAAAACTTAAGTTTTACCGAATCTTAGGGGGAAAAAAAAAGAGAAACTTAAAATTAACAGTAGTTTAGATATTTTTATCTTAATTGTATGAAGAATTTGAAGGTGATCAATTTCTTTTTAACTTGATTGAAGGAGGAATTAACAAACAAGGAGGAATTAGGGATTTTAGGAGAAGGAGAGAAATAGAAATTTTGGGCCAAAGTTTAGGTTTTATAAGAGAACATA
The DNA here is from genome assembly GCA_020226215.1 of Sindora glabra. Classification (NCBI taxonomy): domain Eukaryota; kingdom Viridiplantae; phylum Streptophyta; class Magnoliopsida; order Fabales; family Fabaceae; genus Sindora; species Sindora glabra. Next base: position 83,730,498 of record CM035230.1, read on the forward strand.
GGCATATTTTTATAATTCATCTCAAATCATTTTTATTTTCTCAAACTCACTTTTAAACACTTATAACCTTTAATCTTTTTATCCAATACAATTTTCCTTAACTAAACCTTCCAAGTTCTGCATTTCAAGCCTACTCAAATAATTTATTTTCATTTATCTAAAAGTAATATTCAAAACTCATTTATTTAATCAATTAATTCTCTTTTTTCCAATATTTCATGCGTACTTTCCCTATTGAAATTTATTTGTTTCACATAAAACTTCCGTTCTAAAATTTTCACTGATAAAATTAATTAATTATTCCGCACACACAAAATATTTTAATTATTTAGTTTCTTAGAGGATATAACAAATAGAAAGAAAATATATTTTGTTATATATATGTATATATTGAATTGTAAATAATAGGGCTAATACGAAAAAAAAATGCAATGAAGTATGTTGAAAGGGAGAGAAATAGTGCGTGAAGCCTTGGATTATAAAACTTTAACAAAATCTTAATTGCTGTATATTTAATTTAAAATACACTACTTGGAAAATGATATAAAGAAACAGATAAAATTAAAATAAATATATTTTAATTTAATTTTCAAATAAATTTTATTAACAATAAATATATAATTAATTAATTCAAGTGATATTTTTTATGTTACAATTTTAACTTACTTAAAATATTTTTATAAAAAATAAAATATATTGTGTTATATCTATATTATCTAATGATATTAGTGTTTACATTGTAAATAATGAGAGTAAATATGAAAAAAAATAAAAAATTATGATGAAGCAAATAAAAAAAGAAATAATATATGAGGTCCAAAGGAATAAAAGTTAAAAATAAAATATGTAATTAACCACTTAAAATAAAAATATTTTAAATTATTTAAAGTATTTTGTAATAAAAATAAAATATATTATGTTAAATCTATACTATTCAAAGATATTAAGGCCTAAATTGTACATAATAGAAATCTACATTCAAAATATTTGAAAAAAATAAATAAAAGAAAGTAAAGCAATGCATGAGTTATAAAGTTTAGAGTATTAAATTATTTAAAAATTTTAAAATTATTTTAAATATTTTTAGATCAAATTATATCTATATTATTTAACATTATTAAAATTTAAGTTTCAAATAATAGCAATAAAATTACAAATATTAAAAATATTTTTATAAGAAAAATAAAAATATCATGATATATGTATATTTCTCAGCAATAAGAATTAAAAATAGAAATACATTGTTAATTAGTTTGATTAAATTAATCCTTAACTTATTTAAAATATTTTATAATAATAAAAAATTATATTGTATTATATCTATATTACTAAATGACATTGTTATCTGAGCTACAAACAACAAAAGTTAATATTAAAAAAATACAATAAAGTAGGTAAAAGAAAAATAATAATGAGCAAATAATTTAACAGTATAATGATATTTGATGTTGCCTTAAAAATATATTTTTTGTCATATTTGAAGTTCAAATTTGGCATTTTATTTATATATGCTAAGTAGATTACCATTCTTAATATTGTCAAAAGAAAAAAAAAAGTAATGCATGAATTATAAAGTAGTATAAAAGTAAAAAAAAATAAATCAATTGAGTATATAAAAAAAGAAAAATGATGTGTGATATGTAAAGTAACATAACACTTAAAAATATAGTTTAAAATTTTAAAATAACAATAAGTGTGTCAAATAAAAAAATAAAATATGTAGATATACGAACTTGCGTGCGGAGTTATGGTAGATTTCAATATATATATATATCAAAATGTAATGAAAAAGGCAGTCATTAAATGTGTATAATAATAAGAGAAAATAAGAAGTTTTGGAGAGAAAAATTTTCATATAAGTATATAAGTATGATTTACCCATGTCTAGAATTTAAATCCAAGAATTTTTGTGTGTATGATAAGTAAATTATCACTTATATCATTACTAAACACACACAAAAAATACATGAATTATAAAGTAACATAAAAGTTAAAAAGGAAATAAAAAATAAACATGCAATTAAGTATATTAAAAAAAGGAAAATGATACATGAGATATAAAATAATATAATAATTAATAAATATAATTTAAATTTTAAAATAACAACAAGTGCATGAAATGAGAAAAAAAAATGTAGATACATAGATTGGCATCAAGAGTCCAAAAAAAATTTACAAAAGGATAGCAAAATATAATAAAAATGGTGGTCATAGAAAGGATATTATTGGAAAGAGAAGATAAATAAAATTTGGATAGAAAATTTTCAGATAAAATTAATATATATATATATATATATATATATTAAATGAATTATCACTGCTATTAAAAAAATAATGTATAAGTCATAAAGTAACATAGAAATTAAAAAGGAAATGAAAAATAAACATGCAATTAAAAATATAAAAGAAAGAGAAATGTTGCATAAAATGTAAAGTAACATAATAATTAACAAGTATAATTTAAAATTATAAAACAGCAATTTAAAATGAGAAAAATAAATAAATATGTAGATAAATGGATTAGTATCAAGAATAGTTCAAAAACATTCACCAGAAATATAATTAAAAAGGTAATTAGAGAAGAAGTATTACTGAAAAGAGAAAAATAAAAAATTTTGGAGAAAAAGTCTCATATAAGATTGTCATGTGTAAAATAACAAAAAAATTATTTCAAAATACTTTTGATTATAATAAGTTGGATAATAATAAATAAATAATTAGCTTTTCACCTCGTACGATGTATGAGTATTTAATATTTTTTAACATAAGAATACGAATAATAAATATATAATAAAACATATAAGAATTTTAAAATTCTAGTTTATTATGTTTATTTTATAATTATATATTAAAATTTATAAATAATAAAATTTTGAAATGTAATATACTAGCTAAGTATTTCCATTAACTTATATTTTTAACTTATTTAAAATATTTTTATAATAAAAAATTATGTTATATTTATATTATTCAATAATATTAATGTTTAAGTTATAACATATAATAGAAAATAGAAAAATAGAAAAAAATAAGTAATGAAGTAGATAAAAAGAATAAAAATAGTATGTAAACCATAAAAACTATATTTAATTTGAAATATAATATTTAATAATTGATTAAAAATATAGATAAAATTTAATAAATAAATTTAAATTTAATTTATTAATATTTTATTAAAAATTAAAATATTTGGTTAAATAATTCAATTATTACTTTCTAAATTAAAATTTTAAGTTGTTAGAAATATTTTTCTAACAAAGTTATACACATATATACGCACATCATTTAATAATATTAGTATCTAAATTATATATAATAGAAATGAACATAAAAAAAAAGAAAAATATGCAATGCCACAAATAAAAAGAAGAGAAATAAATGAGTTATAAAATAATTTAACCGTTTAAAATAGAGTAAATAAATAATTAATTCAATTAAATTAAATATTTAATTTATTTAAAATAAAAAAAATAAAATAATAAAGTATATCATGTTATATCTCCACTTCTTAATGATATTAACATATAACTTACAAATAACATGAGTGGTATTAAAGAAAGAAAAGAAGAAAAATATGTTATAAAATAAAAGCAAAGAAGATGATGTGATTTCAATATTAAATAATATAAGAGTTATAAAAAATTTATAGTTATGTAAATTAATTACATCAAAATTTTAACTTATTTAAAATTATTTTTAATAAAAATAAAATATGTCATATTTTATTTATACTATTTAGTGATATTAATTTATCTATTAATAATATAAAATATTTTACACCATTAGTAAATAAAAAGAAGATTCATTAAAAATAATAATCATTAAATTTTTTTAACAATAATAAAAGAGTTTAATAATTTTTTATTGATATAACAATATATTGATAAGTGATAATATAATGTTAATTTATATTGATTGTGAATTAAATTTAAATCTCAACATATGAATTATAAATAACATGAGCAAATATGAAAAAAAATAAAAATAGGAAGTAAAGTCTTGATAAAATCTTAATTAATTTTTATGTAATTCAAGATATAGTGCTTAAAAAATAATATCAAGATAATATTAATAAGTTTTAAATAAATAATTCTTATTTTTATTTTAAATGGTAAAATATAATTCATTATTTCAAGTAATAATTTTTATATTAAATATTAAACTTGTTTAAAATATTTTTATAAAAATTTTAATTTATCATTTTATGTTTATAGTATGCTACTTCATAGAATGTAAGTGATAAACAATAATCATAAACATAGGAAAAAAATAAAAATATGCAATAAAATATAAATAAAAAGAAGAGAGACAATCAATGAATATAAAAAAAATACTGCTAAGAATTAAAAATTTAATTTATTTAAAATAAAAATAAATTATATTATGTTAAATATATAATTCTTATTGATATTAATGTCAAAACCATAAATAATAAGACTAATAATATAAAATTAAAAGAAGCAAAACATTAAATAGAGCAAATAAAAAGAATGTGTGATTTTTTATATTAAATAGTATAAGAATTAAAATAAGAATATATAATATTGTTGAAAAGGGTTTAACACTGATTTACTATTTCCGCCTTGAATAAATATTAGTCTCATATAAAAAAGTATAGAGATACTTAAGTGAAAATAAAAAAAATAAAATATATAATTTAGTGATTTAACAAAAATAAACTTGGAACTTATTTATAATATTTTTTATTAAAATAAAATGCATTACATTATATCTATATTAATTAATGATATTAATGAATAATAGAACTAAAACATTAAAATAAGGGGTTGCTTGATTTGCAACAAAAATATAGAAAATTGTATTTCTCAGAATATAAACTACTTATAGTATTAGACTAGACTAAAGTTTCTACCTGTGCTCTTGCACAAGTATCAATTTTTTTAATTACAAATCTAAAAATAATATATGTAAAATAAAAATTATAAAAAATATTGAAATATAGTTTGTTCATATTTTATAATTATAAATTCAAATTTGTAAATAATAAGATTTAATATAAAATTTTAAAATAAAATATATAATCAATAATTAAATTAAATTTTAACTTATGATAAAAGAAAATATTTTATCTTATATTCATATAATTTAGTGATTTTAATGTTTTAGCCATAAACACCAGAGATAAACATAAAAAAGAAAAGAAAAAAAATATTGAATGGAGCAAATAAAAAAATATGAATCTATTATTAAATAACATAAGAGTTAAGAATAAATTATGAACTTAAGTAATTAATTAAATTAAATGTTTAATATAATTAATATAAATATATAGTATAATATTTATACTATTTAGTGATGTTAATATTTAAATTGTAAATATTATGAATGAATGGAAAAAATATGCAATAAAGTAGATGAAAAGAAGTAAAATAATGTATGAGTTGTAAAGCCTTGATAAAATTCTAATTAATGTATATTTAATATAAAAATATAAAACTTATTTTCAAAAAAATATTGACAAAATTTAAATAAATAAATTTTATATCCATTCCAATTAAGTCTAATGTGTAATATTTATAATTTTTTTGTAATATTAGATCTAAGTTATAAATAATATCAATGGATTGGAAAAAAACTGCAATGAAACAAATAAAAAGAAGAGAAACATTGTGTTGTAAAGTAATGTAAGAGTGAAAAATAAAAATATGTTGTTAAGAGATTTAATCAAATTAAACCCTTTAACTTATTGAAAATATTTTATAAAATATATTGTGGTGCATATATATTTTATAATTATATTAGAATATGAATTGTAAATAATAGGAATACATATCAAATAATAAAAATAAGAAAAATGGCAAGGGGTAAATAAAAAAGGTGAGAAATAATGGGTGAATTGTAAAGTAAAATAAGAGTAAAAAATATAATATTTAGTTAACTAAGTCAATTAGATAACAAAAAAAAAAAGAAAAGTAGAATCTTGTTTTATTAGCTTAATTTGGAGCTAACATGAAAAAATATGCAATAAAGAAGATAGTAAAATAATGGTAAGTTATAAAATATTCATAAAATTTCCATTAATATATATTTAATTTTAAAATTAGTACTTAAAATTTGATATAAAAATATTGATCAAATTTAAATAAATAAATTTGATTTTAACTTATATTTTTATTAAATAATAGAATATGTAATCAATTATTTCATTTAATATTTTTATATTAAAATTTTAATTTATTTAAAATATATTTATAAAAAAATTAAATATATCATGTTATATCAATAATAATTTTTTATATTAGCTTATAAATTATAAGTAATAATAAGGGATGCAAAAAAAATGTAATGGAATAAATAAAAATAAGAGAAATAATATATGAATTATAAAGTAATATAAAAATTAAAAATAGAATATATAGTTAAATAATTAAATTAAATTAAATTATTTATATTACATGTGCATAATATAATATAGAAATTGAGTAAATAAAAGGAAAAGAAATTTTGTAAGAATTTAAAAAAAAGTGTAAGTATAGGATCACATATATTTAAATAGAATAGAGTGAAAAATGGAAAAGTAAATAAAATTAAAAAAAAAACAAGTAAAGTGGGAAAAAAATTTTGGAAGTTGCTGATAGAGTGACGCTTGTCCCAAATATATAATAAGAAATGGAGAAATAGAACTTTGTCTTCTTTGTTTAAAGGTGAGTAGTTTTAAAGACCACGTGTTGCATGGGTTATAAATTAATTTTTATCTAAATTAAAAATTATTTATATTAATAAATTTTTAATAATTTTAATATTATAAAGAAAAATATTATAAAAATAAGAGAAAATATATTGTTTTCATTTTATATTATGCTATATTCATATTATTTAATAAAATTAGTGCTTAAATGAGAAACAATTGAATTGCACATAAAAAAAATATGATGGAACAAATGAAAAAGAAAAGAGTCATTGTATTAACCATAAAGTAAATGATTGTAATATTATAAAGAAAAAAATTATAAAAAACAAAAATATATTATTTTTCTCTTTATATTATGTTATAACCATATTATTTAATTAAATTAGTGCTTGGTAATTGGATTGCGCATGAAAAAAAATTATGATGGAAAAAATAAAAAAGAAGAGAGGCATTGTATTAGTTAAGAATTAAATATATAGTCAATAAATTTAATTAAATAAAATTTTAACTTATTTAAAATATTTTAAAATAAAAATATATATTACATTATATCAATATTATTCAATATTGTTTAAATTGTATATAATAGGGATGGACAAGGAAAAAGAAAAATATATAATGAAATAGATAAAAGGAAGAAAAATAATATATGATCTATAAATCCATAACCAAATTTTAATTATTGTATAGTTAATTTAAATTATAGTATGTGAAATTGGTATTATAAATATTGAAGAATTTTAAATAATAAATCTGATTTTAATTTTAAAATATTACTATTAAAAATAGAGTATGTAATTAATTCATTCAATTAGTAATTTCTATATTAAAGTGCTGATTTAAAAATATTTTTATAAAAAATAAAATATCTCTTGTTATAAATATATTATTTAGTGATGTTAATATTTAAATTATAAATAATAAAACTGACATAAAAAAGCAAAAAAGAAAAATATGCCAAGTACTAAATAGAAAGAGAATACAATGAGTTACTTGAAAATTAAAGAATTAAAAATATAATATATATTTAATTAATTTAATTAAATTAATTTTAAATTATTTAAATTATTTTTATGAAAAATATATCGTGTGATATTTTTAGAATTTTAATATAAGGTTTTGTGATATTAATATTTAAACTGGACATAACAGAATTAAACGTCTAAAAAGAGAAGAAATATGCAATAATAAAACAGATAAAAAGAAAAAAATACATTAGTTTTAATTATAAAGTGTTAAGACTTCTTATCATTTTTATTTTCATTTTTCACTCCCTTTCTCTTCTATATAAGTAAGATTTAGAATTTTAAAATTTCATTTACATCATAAAAGAGTATGAATAAATAAAGTAAAAGTAAACAGACGAACGTAACACTGTTATCTTCTATTTATCTACAAAAATTTCTTTTCTTGCATTTAAAAATATATGTGAGAACATGCATACCTTAATGGAAGAAATGAATTAATAGTACAATTTGAATTTTTATAAGAAATATGTGAAAGTAAAATTGATACATAAGATGTGATAATATTACGGGTTGTACATCCTTTGAATAGTTACAATTATGTGATTAATCTTTGGTGTGAAATTCAAGTGTAGAATTACTTTGTGATTTTGATGAAATTTGTAAATTTTAAAGTGGTATATATAGAAGATAAGTTTTTACAAAAATGGCATGGATATTAAAAATAAGATTTAAAATTGAGTTTTAAATTTTTTATATTTATTGAATTAAATTTTATAAATTTACCTCATCATTTAGTATTTACTAACAGTCTTTAGTTTGCATTCAAAATCTAATTTCAAATTTTATTTTTGATATATATTATATATTAGTTGTAATGTTCCCTACCTCATTTTATGACTTCACGTGTTAATTTATCATTTATCCTTAATGAATATTGTGTTGTTATAAGTCATATTCATGCAATTAATCTCTTCCTAATGAATATTACACCATAGCAAGTCACATTCATGTAATTAGAGAAACAAATTAAATCTCTCATTTTATATATAGCAATTGTATTAAATTGAAAAAAATTCTTGATCTCTTTCTCTCATTAATTGCACTTCTATAATTTCTTTAATTTCTTTTCTTAATTTACTAAATTTTTTAATTTTCAGGTATTTTTCTTTATTTAGAATAATCTATCTAAGTTCTTTCTCTTATTTGTTGCATTTTTATAATCCCTCTGTTCTTTTTCTTAGATTTACTATATTTTATAATTTTTATATATTTTTAAATAGTTGAACTCTCATTTCAATTACACTTTAAATTAAATTAAACCATTCATTCAATTTCAATAACAACTTATTCATCCTTTAGAAAAATAAGAGGCCCTTTATCTTTATTTTAGTCTACTTCATCTTCATTTAGACCCTTATTGTCTCCTTTCAAAGACACTATCAAGCATGAACAATTACATTTTGAAACTATTCTTTGGTTTCATTTTTACGGTCCTACACCGTCTTTTTTCAATTTATCCCAAATCTAGGTTAGTTTTATTTTTTTTAATCAATCTCCTAAATTCAAATTCCTGTTTGGGATATTTTCATCAATATTCTAATTTCTTACTTTCTCTTATGGATTTTTAGATCATTAGTACTTGTATTTCCATGATCTTTTTCTTTTAATGGTGGCCACGATATCAACAATATATGCAAGTTGATAAGATGAAAAAACTTGACATATTTTGCAGTGAGAAGGTATGCGTTACAATCTTCCTATCAAAGATTAAAGTGTTTATATATATATTTGAATCTTCATTAAAAGCCGATGTACATTCATTTTTTCGTCGCATGTTAAATTTCAATTCTTGAGATTATTTAAGATATATATGTGAACATCGTAACATGTAAATTTGGGAGAGATTAATGCCATTTATCAATTAGGTACTTTCTATTTAAAAAATATTTGGAAAGATTATTCATTAAATTAGACAATGCTTATTTTTTATTATTTATTGTAATTTACATTTATATAAAATGAAGGATCGATATATATGCATTTAATTTTACATAAATAAATGTTATTTCTTCATATATATAATTTTATGTTATTTTTTAAATTTATTTTTTTTAATATTTAAATGTATATATATTGTGGTAATGATCATTATTAATATAATATTATGATAATATGACAACATGAACTTTATCAATTAGCAAAGAATTAAAAAAATATAATACATCTTTTTACTTAATTTGAATATAATTATATCCATTTTATAGTTATTTAATTAATATAAATATGACAATATATTTTATATTAATCATTTGAATATCTTATAATTTAAAATTTAAATACTTAAATTTATATCATAAATTATTATTAATTAAAATTAATGAAACTTATACATCGCACGGTTACAAGTTAGTGTGTATATATATACATACATACTATTTTTATTTTGAATTTATTGTGCAAAATTTATTATTAAAAAATTATTTAATAATATAAAATATATTGTTAAAGATATTTATTTAATTACATAATTTTCTTTAATATTTTTTTTGTTGGCCCCACTTAAGGTTGGGATCCGCTTGTATCAGATATAATTTGAGTAAATAAATTATTAAAAAAATCAGTTTAACGAAAGTATTTTTTTTAGAAAAATAAATAGTTAGTTGTACCTTAAGAGTAAAATACCTAAAATTTAATATAATCAAAAGAAATACCAAAAATATTATCCAAACTCATCTGCCATTTTCATAACTTAATTTAAATTGTATTTGATGTCATGTTTTTTCAAATTGAATGTATTTAAAGAAGCCAATATTTATACCTTCACTCCTACTAACTTGTGTTATATATATATATATATATATATAATAAGATGAAATATAGTACTTAAAAATTGATGATGAAAGTAATTTTAAATAAAAAGTTTGATTGCAATTTTTAAAGTTTTTTTATGAAATAAAATATGAAATTAAGTAATTTAAATATCATTTTTATATTGAGATTTTTAACATAATAAAAATATTTTATAAAAATAAAATATATAATATTATAACTATAATTCTTAGTAAAATTAATGTTTGAATTATAAATAATATATGTAATATAAAAAGGAAGATATGCAAAATAATGAATAAGAAAAGAAAAACAATACATGAGCTATAAAGTAACAAGAGTTAAAAATAAAATATATAATAAATCAATATAATTAAATAAAAAATTAATTTATTTAAAATATATTTATAACATAAAAAATTATATTATTTTATGTTTATATTAATTAGGGATATTAGCATTTTAATTGCAGAGTTTTGATAAAAGTTTAATTAATGTGACAAAAATTTTATTTTCAAATATTTTTATTGAATGATAGAATATGAAATATTAAATTATTTAAAATATTTTATAATAAAAATAAAATATATCATATTATATTTATAATGATATCAGAATTCGAAAAGTAAGCAACAGGATTAGACATGAGAAAAAAAGGCCAAGCAAATAGAAAGAATAAAATCAATTTGTGAACTATAAAAAAAGAAAAGTCAGAAATATAATACATATAGATTATTAATTAAATTAATTAAATTTCTTAAATTTATGTAACAATCAGAGAATATAATTTATTATATCTATACAACTCAGTAATATTAATATCATTTTAAATAGTATGAGTGAACAATAAAAAGAAAAAGAAGAATATACAATGGAGTAAATAAAAAGAGAACAACAATGCCGCATAAGTTGTGAAATCTTAATAAAACTTAAGTGTATTTAATTTGAAATATAAAACTTAAAATTGATATAAAAATATTAATAAAATTTAAATAAATTAATTTTATCTTAATTTGTCAAATATTTTTTATTAAAAAGAGGATAAGCAATAAATAAATTATATTAATAAATTATATGTCTATCAAAATTTTAAGTTATTTATAATATTTTTAATAATAAAAATAAAAGCAAACAGGGGCTTTTTGAAGTAAGCCGTGCAACCTTAATTAACATGAAGTATGCGTAATTGTGTTTGACGTATGTAAGTCAGTTTAACAGTAGGTTTTTTACTGTAAAAAAAAAAAATCATCCATATCAACGTCAATACTAAACGATTAAAACAACCATTTTCTTCACCTTTTTTTATTATTATTTTGGAACACATGTCAGCTTCTAGGAAAATCTTTTCCCTCCAAAATTTTTCTTCTTCTTTCCCATTTCTTTTTAGATTAACTTCTTTATTAAATTTTAAATTCTTTATCTATTACTATTACTATCATGAAAAGGTAAATTTTTTTTGGAAATTTTATGTTTTACACATGTCAGCTTAAGCGAAAATTTTTTCCCGCCATTTTCTTTTTTATACAGTTTATTTCATATAATTATTCTTTTTTATATATTATTTTTTATCCACTTATATTATTTATAACTCAAATATTATTTAGTAATAGTAATATATAAATATAATATAATATAATTTTACTTACTACAATAATATTTTAAGTTAAATAAGTTAAATATTTCATTTAATTAAATTAATTTATTCTACTATGAATTTTATTTTAAATTTTTAACTCTTATTGTCTTATAACTTGCACATCATTTTTTCTTTTTTATTTATCTCATTTTATATTTTTTAATTTTTTCATATCCACTTCTATCGCTTATAATCTTTATATACATTCACATTATTTATATTATGGTTCAAATATTAATACCGCTAATTGCTTATAAATATAATATGTTATTTTTTATTTTTATCTTATTTAAATATTTTCAATATGTTAAAATCTCAATATGGAAATTATTAAAGGAGTTAATAAATTTCATATTTTCTTTTTAAAATTATTATTTAAAATTTTAAACCAAATTTATTTATTTAAAATTTTAAAATATTTTTATATCAATTTTCAAGTATTATATTTCAAATTAAAAATATACTAATTAAAATTTTATCAAGGCTTTACAGTCCACGCTCTATTTTTTCTCTTTTTAACTACTTATTATATACTTTTCTTATTTTTTTATTTACCCTTGATATTTAAAGTTTAGATGCAATATTGAAGAATAGTATAAATATAACATAATATATTTTTTATTGTAATAATATTTTAATTATATATTCTATTCTATTTTTAATAAAGATATATAAAAATAAAAATTAAATTCATTTATTTAAAATTTTCAATATTTATTTGATATGAATTTTCAAGTTCTATATTTCAAATTAAATATAAATCAATTAGAATTTTTTTTAAAGCTTTAAAGTTGAGATACTATTTTTTTATACTTTATTGATGCTTTTCTTTTTACATGTTTACTTTTTTATTTATAATTTAGACGCTAATATTATTAAATATTACAAATATAATTTGATATGCTTTTATTTTTATTAAATATAATTTATAATTTAGCAAATAAATATAAAATGTCTTAATCAAACGAAAGTAATTTTACATTTTATTTTTAATAAAAAATTAAAATTAAAATCAAAACTACTTAAAATTTTGTAAATTTTTATGTCAATTTTTAATTTATATAGTTCAAACTAAAAATATATATTTATTAAAATTTAGTCAACATTTTACAACACGCGCTCTTCTTTTAACAATTTTCAAGTGTTAAATTTCATATTAAATTTACTATAATCCATTTGAAATTTATTAAAATTTTAATATATAATCTATTAATTTATTTTATAAAATAAATTAAGTTGTACTCTTTTATTAAAAGTATCGTAAAATAAAGATCAAATTTATTTTTTAAATTTTTAAATATTAAATTTTAAATATAATATTTTTTTAGAGTTCATGTGCAAATTTTAACAAATAGTCTTTTTTTATAGTGATAAAATTCATCCTATTTCAAGTGTATTTAAAGATTAAAAAGCATTACTTTTTCAAATATCAATTATTTTTTTATTTTTATTAATTAATAAATATAAAAATTTAGTAAATATAAATTTATTCAGTAAATTATTTTACAACTCACACAATATTTCTCTTCTTTTTATTTGTTAAGTATATTTTTTACTTTTTCATGTCCATTTTTGTTATCTATAATTTAAATACTAATATCAATAAATAGTATGTATGTATGTATGTATGTATGTGTAATATTTAATTTTGTTATAAAAATAATTTAAACAACTTAAAATTTTAATTTGAAAAGTATGAATCGAATTATATAATTAGAAATATTTTATTTTTAATAAAAATATCAATAAATTAAAATAATTTTTATTTATATTTTATTAATAATTTTATATTAATTTTTACGTTCTACATTTTAAATTAAATATAATTTTTTATCATTCACGTATTATTATTATTCTTTTCATCTTTTTAATTACATATTTTATTTTGTATTCTTCTATTCACTACTATTATTACAATTTACATATGAATATGACTAAATAATATAAATGTAACATAATTTTTTAGGATGAAATATTAATTTAAACATTTAATTAAATTAAATTATTTAACTACAAATTATAATTTTTAACTCTTATATTATATTTTAAAAAGTTTTTATTTATAAACTTAAATATATAATTATAAAATAAATATGATAAATTATATTTACAAAATTTCATATTTTTATTATATTACTTAATATTTTTATTTTTATGTAAAAAATTATAGATATCTGAACCGGAAAACTAGCATAATGCAACATAGCTGGTCAAATGAAAAACAGAAAAGTGACGGGAAAATATTTAATAAGAAGGTGATACGTAGCAAAAAAATTTGAAGACCTGCCAAAAAACCTTATTTTCGTAGTTAGATAAGATATTGATTACTTTTTCAGATCATGCGAGTATTTATTTTTTAATATAAAATAAAATTAATAAATATATAATAAAAATAAAAAAATTGTAAATTTAATTTATTATATTTATTTTATAATTATATATTCAAATTTATGAATAATAAATTTTTAAAAAATAATATAAGAGTTAAAAATTATAATATGTATCAAAAAATTTGATTCAATTAAAATTTTAAATTAATATTTTTATAATAAAATTTTTTGATACATTCATATTATTCAATGATATTCATATTTAAATTGCAATAAAAAGTAATGAATATGGTAACACAAAATAAAATATGTAATTAAGAAGATAAAAAAATAATAATAGTACATATACAATAAAAAACATATTTAATTTAAAATATAGTATATAAAAATTGATATAAAATATTAATAAAATCTAAATAAATAAAATTTATTATAATTTATTAATATTTTTATTAAAAATAAAATATTTAATTATATAATTTGATTCCTACTTTTCAAATTAAAATTTTAAGTTGTTTAACATATTTGTATAATAAAATTAAGTATTATTAAATTTGAAAAACATAATAACAAGAAGTGAAATAGTGTATATATTGTAAAGTCTTGATGAAATCTTAATTATATCTTACAAAGTTTAAAATATAATAAAATAATATCAAGATAATATATATTAATAAATTTTAAATAAATAAATTTATTTTAATTTTTAAATATTTCATTCAATAATAAAATATGTAATTAATTATTTCATTTAAAATTTTTTATCATGTTTTAAATTTATTTGAAATATTTTTATTAAAAAATTAAATTGATCATTTTATATCTATAATACTTTGTAATATTAGGGTTTAAGTGATAAACAATAATAATAGATATAAAAAGGAAAAATATGTAATAGAATATATATATATATATATATATATATATATATATATATATATATATATATATAAAGATGAGAGACAATAATTGAATTATACAATAACATAAGAGCTAAAATTAGAAAATATAATATAATTCAATTGAATTTAAATTTTAATTTATTTTAAAAAATAAATTATGTCATATTGTATATACAATTTTTATTAATATTACTATCTAAACTATTAATAACAGAATTGATAATATAAAAAGAAAAGAAATAAAATATGTAATACAGTAAATAAAAATAAGAGTATGTAATTCTCATGTTAAGTAATGCAATTAAATAATTCAATTAATCTTTAACTTATTTAAATTATTTTATAATAAATTAATTTGTCATATTATATTTATACTAATTAATGATATTAGTGTTTGAATTATAAATAATAGAACTAGAACTTTAAAAAATGCATATAATAAAGTATCTAAAAAAAGTGAAATAGTATGAGTTTATAGCTTTGACAAAATCTCAATTAATATATATTTAATTTAGAATATAGTACTTAAAAATTGATATAAAATATTTATAAATTTTAAATAAACAAATTTAATTTTCATTTTAAATTTTTTTATTATATAATAATATGTGTGATTAATTATTTCAATTATTACTTTCTATATTAAAATTTTAAATTATTTAAAATACTTGATAATGAAATTAAATATATCATGCGGTATCTATGTTACTTTTGCAATATTAGTATTTAACTTATAAATAATGGTAATTCACATGAAAAAAGAGAAAATGACCAACATCCAATAAAATAAATTAATAAAAAGAAGAGAAATAACAAATGAGTTATAAAGTATTATAAGAATTAAAAAATAAGATATATAGTTAGATTATAAATAATAAAGTGGATATAAAAATTATAATAAAGTTGATAAAAAAATACGTGAGTTATAAAATAATAAAAAAGTTAAAAATGAAATTAAAAAATCAAACATGCAATTGAGTATATAGTGAGCATATAAAAAAAAAGAGGAATAATACATCAGATATAAAGAAACATAATATTTAAAAAATATAATTTAAATTCATAAAATAAAAAAAGTGCATGAAATGAGAAAAAAAATAAAATGTAAACATCTATAAACTTGCATCAAGGGTAAAAACAAAGTCCAAAAAAATTTGCAAAACGGCAGCAAAAATGTAATAGAAAAAGTAATAATAAAAGGGGTATTATTGGAAAAAGAAAGAATGAGAAGTTTTGAAGGGAAAAAAAGAGAAGAAAAAATTGTTTTGGCAGTTAAATGTAAAATAGATAGAGATAGATAGAAGTTAATAATAATTAATTTAGTTAATTAATAATTATTAATAATTCATTTTGAATATTGATTTATAGATAGAGATGGAGATTTTAAATAAATAAAGAATTTTGATTTTAATTTTAATTTTAATTTAAAATATAATATATAGTAAAATAATATAATAATTTAACAAATGTATAACAAAAAGTTTCATCAAATGATAACAAAAGTTAATGTTTAAAAAAAAAAAGTTACAATAATGATATAATTAGTAAGATAATAGAAATTGGCATTGTTAGTAAGATAATAGATGAGCGAATGCTTATTCATTGAAATCAACATTAAATTGAAATTCAAATATGTCAGATCGAGGTGTGGGAGTTTCAATTTGAGAAAGAAAAGTTGACATAAATCACCTTTTTTTTTTTCCCCCAAAAAGAATCGGCAGGGCATAGCCCAAGGAAAACAAAGAAAATTCAGGTGTAGTACATCCATATCAGTTAAAAGAAAAGAGAAGCACTTATCTGGAGCAGTATAAAGGAATCGATCAACTCTTGGGTTCCTTAGTGCCATTCTAGCATGTCTGCCACTTTAAGTTTCCGATTTACTAGTTGAAATTTTACTTCCTTGCATTGCTAATTGTACGCAAGGATGCATAGAATATCCATGTTCCACTCGTTCTAAAGCTTCTGCGTAGCCAGTCTCAATATAAATTTTCTTCAGTCCCATATGTTGAGTCAACTTCAGGCCTGAGTAAAAAACACCTTTAAGTTCAACAGTAAGAGCACCACCTGAGCTTGCGCGCAGAGTGCAAAAATCCCCTTGTACATTGTCTTTGATGGTCTCCCAATGTGGTGTCCATGACTCGAATTCAAACTAGTCAGCACTCAATACAGTATTCAAATATTGGATATTTATATACTAAAAAAAAGTACTCTCCCATATGCAGTACGTCTTTCTCCTTCATTACATGCTCCAGCATCCATCAATATTGCTTGCACCCCTTAAATTTTTAAAATGTTTGATTTGAAAAATAATAGCAATACATTCTCCAAAAGAATTTGACCAGCCCTAATAGTATTACCTGCTAATCCTTTCTTTGGTGCCAAAAACATGATTTATTATGGCCAATTTTGGGCGATCAATGAAAGGGTTTTTAGGCGGGTACAACACAAAGTACAAAAATCATGAGTTAGTTTACGATTACAATGTGAATGGCTCCGTTTCCACTTTCAAGTGTACAACATCCAAGCACATGATATGTGCCTGAAGCAATCATATCTTAGTATGAGAACCTAAACAGCAAATGAAACGAGAAGCAATGAGGAAACACTACATCTCGAAGTTCCAAGTGGTCTCGGCGCTAACTTTTGGGACTTTCAATTCCTCTGCCAAGTTAAGAGATGCCGATACCTGAAAAAGACTACTTATGTTAGAAATTTTAATTCATTATCTATCACTTTAAGAATTAAAAAGAAGCTAATCAAAATCAATCATCAAATCCTAGTAAAAACCGCTATTCCTTTATTCTAGACAAAACTAACACTTTCTTCCACAAAATTGTAAGACGATTGCAAATTTGTCCCTATAATAATTTTGGTGGCACAATAGTTCCTCAATTAGCTACCATCCACGTAACTTAATGTTGTCTACCCTTTTGCAAGCACTTTATGAGACGAAAGTGTAAATTTCTTAAAAATAATTCCAATATTTTCCCAAAACTACAGAACAAAAACAAACACCACATGGGCCAGTGACTCACTAAGGATCAATCCAACCCACCTCTTTCCATGTATGTTAGTAAAGTAGTGTTACAATGTTCGTAAAATTAAGGTTCTGCCGAGAAGGGATGATGAGAACGGGAATAGCAAAATCAAGAGTGAAAATGGACTTATAGCCTTTGCTTGCCAAGTACAAAGAAGGAGGAATTGGCAGTGAATCTAGACATGACACATGTATTCACATAACAAACTTCTATTCCTCTCATTCATTTCCCTCTTCATTTTGTTCCATACACAAACCTATTAATTGGTCCATAGTAAATGTAATGACTAATGAGTGACAAAAGATATATATTAGAACCATTTTCAACCATTAATAAATAAAATGAAAAATATTGGTCTTTTGAGTACATAAGCGTACTAGTTCATCCATGGCACTTGATTATACAAACAGAATTCTCTACCCTGCAAGAAGCGCTACTTCCTCATTTAAAACAGCCTAAGGAAAAAGAAAAAAATCTAATTTCCCATAAAGAACAAAAATTAAGCAAACTCAAATTTCAGTCTATTTGTGAGCCTGAAGCCTTTAATCTGAATCTTGTAGCATTTTGACAGAAACAGCTACAAATAGATATTCCATAATATATTAAACAGCAATCCCCTATCCCCAATGCCTCTATTTAAAGACAGGCATCAACAACGCCATCAAACATTTCACATGATACCTCCTGTATTTGTGAATATACTCTTGACACTTTTTTTTATTCCCTCTCTTCATTAAATATTGATATCTAGTCAGGGAAAAAGCATAAAATTAAGTGTCAAAACTTAAAACTACTCTAGTAACCTCAACCTTGCAGCTTATGGCAATGCATCCACAAAGAATCAAACCATGGTTGTCCAAAACTTACGACTGCTTTGGGGAAAAATTTTTACACAGCATACTAACTCCAATAGGAATCCAACACTAGAAAGAGTATGACTACTTTCTCTTTAAAGAATCACACACTACATCATTACGTTAAGCAAAATGTAACTTTCTAGCATCAGCTCTAGCATAATTATATTCAATTGCAGAGGATTTGGGCTAAATAATCAACATGGATCTCTTCCAGACAGCCAGGCAGGAAATAAAAATGAAGTAAAGATTATGGTCAACGCAGGTCAAAGGCACCCGCACCCTTTTCAAGAACAAAACATAAATAAAAGGATTGAGGTTTAAATAAACATGTTTCCAATACAACAATAAGCAGACAAATATTCACCTTAAAGCATCCACTCTGCTTTGAATTCCGTGACCATTCCAGTCCCAACAACTTGCTTGATGTCTGGTATGACGCCTTCAGCGAGTCATCACCGAAAACTCTCCGCGAAAGAGCAAAGTCCCACGAATTCTTAGCCAAATCATAGCAGGGCTCGAAGGTAGTAATCCCCTTATGAATATAACTGTACTTTAACTTACAATTCTCAGTACCAAGCATGTAATTAGCAGACACTTTGTTAGCAGAATCCAATACCAACGTTCCATCCAATATGGTCCTGTTGTCGCTTCTGCTATGTATGTAAGTCATATTCAGTGGCTTCTCCCCAACCCTAATTGTGTTCATAAACTGAAATCGAAAATCCTGCAATAACAAAAAAAAAATTCCAATATAGTATTTAGATGCATTTAAAGGAAAAGAAAAAAAATCCCTATGCCCGGTGACTGAGAGATTACAGCAAGCTATGGCCATCTTCGACCATCTTCGACGATGCATAGCTAAAAACAGAATTAAAAAGGTAAGTTATGAAATTCGCGCCATAAATATAAATTTAGAACAATTCTACTGGTTCTTGTAATATTTATGGACAAATAGATATGAACTTGGGAAACTAAACAATATGTTTCAAGCACCTTTTTGGGAACATTGTAATCGACAATAAAGGAGCCGGGTTTCTCGACGGCGAAAGCCAAGCCCGTTAAGCTGGGACCTTTGACGACTGTGGCGTCGGTGATCGAAGCTCGAAGTTTGACATCGCCGGCGCTCACCGCAAGTGTTGCAGCGGCACCGCCGTTGTTGTCAATGTCGTATCTGCCCTTCAGAGCCGCCTTCATTGTAAGCAACGGAGATGGGAGAAGCGACGAATTACAGGAGAAAGATTTGGTGAACTGGTTCAAATGCAAGTTGGAATTTGTATTTCTACGACTTCCAAGAGGAGCGGCCAGCACATTGGACCTCGTGAGGCTTTGGTCTTTTCGTACTCGGTCCAGTTAGGTCATAAAGGGCTTCGTTGTTCTCTCCTTGCGAGATGGGTCAATAAAGCTACTGTAGCCCTTGATAGAAGATAAATTAATTGATTGTGTTAAAAATATTTGATTGTTGGATAGTTATAAAAATGTATTTTAATATAAATAAATAAATTAAATTAAAATTATTTTAAATTTTAATTATATGATATGATAAGTATATTAAAAATAAAAATATTATTATTTGAAATTTAATTAATTACATATTTATTATTCAAAATAAAAATATAATTATTTAAAATATAATATATTTTATAATATTACATATTTATTTATAAACTTATTTTTATTTATATATAATTCTAAATAAAAATATAATTGTTTGAAATTGAATTAATTATATTTTATAATATTATATATTTATTTATTATTTAAAACAAGAATACAATTATCTAAATTTAATTAATTATAATGTATGACATAAATTAAAAGGCATATATTTAATTATTTATTTACATGTTTTTATTCAATTATTTATACTAAATTAGGGTATATATTATCAATCAATTAAAAAAGAAAAATAAATTTAAAAAAATAAGCTATAAACTATCAATTATAAATTATATAAAGTAATTTATTAAATCATAATTTTTTTAATAAAGTAATGCACTAAATATCTATAATGGTTAACTTATAACTTATTGATATAGTTAATAATTTATAAATTAATTTATTTGTTCTATTAAACAAAATCTAAGACTCTTGTAGATGATGGTAACAAGACTAATGGAGTGAAATAACCAGAAATTAAAGGTTGTCAAGTTATAAAATGAAATGTTAATGTTAATATTTATATATAAAGTGAATTAATTTCTATTTATTTTGAAATTAAGTTATATTGATATAATCAAGATATTTAAAATAAAAATATAATTATTTGAATTTAATTAGTTATATTTAAAAGTATTATATATATTTATTTATGTTAAATTAATAAGTATATTCCTGTCATGACCTTCTTGAAACTGACATGAAATTGGCATAAAATCATTTTGCCAATTTCCATCGGCCTTTCTACAGTAAAATACTATTCAAACATTTTAAAACGATGTAAGACAATGAGGAATATTCTAATAACCATGACATAAAACATTATTAAATAACTTAACCAGCTCTAATCATAAAAGAAGAGCTAAACTTGCTCATGACTTATGATCTTTGTTTTCTAATAAGGATAAGCAAGTTTAATTGACACCCTTATTAAGAGTACCTATCATTTATATTGTTTACTTTGGTATATGATTTTTACAACATCAAGGCCCTTATGAAATGGTTTAAGGTTTAATTTTAATTATAGTTAAACTATCCATTTGTTGCTCATTTATATAGAGATTACTCCAAAGATCTATCTTTATTGTGGTGATGATACATTCGTTTAGGAGTTTGCTAAATAAATAAGGAAGAGTAAGTTTAAATCTTAGTAAGTAAACATTTTAGAAAAGAAAACGATATATAGGAAGTTAAGTTTTACTAATTAGATTACTCCTTTTTTTAGCACATTTCATAATTTACGTAAATCAATAATATAAATATTAGTTTCACTTATCATATACACTAACAATTACTGATAATCTTTACTACTTCACATTTCAATCAAGCATATCATTATTATTCAACCAAATTCATAAAAAGAAAGTTAGTATATTTCCTTGCAACTTTCATTTATCTATATATCTTATAAGCTTATTCTTATCCTTCCAAGTCACCCTTATCCTTCACAAGCATATATTAGACTCAACATTTGATTCATAATAGTATCGTACCACCTCTATCTCAATTCTCATAAGCAACATAGTAAAATTAAATTCACATAGCACTAGTATCACTTCATAATACATTTCATATATCAAATAACACCATGCCATAGTGCATGGCCTCATAGTATTCAATCAATATTACTTACCATGGTTATAACCAACATTTAGCAAAATTTAGGTCATAATCAATATTCATATATTTAAAAGGAGTAAAATCCCCATTATAATGCTTATAATTCATTTCATGCATAACCATACACTTAGATAGTTAATCACATTTGATTCTAGAAGCAAAACATAAAATTTGACTGGGGAAATTAATTCAAGACTTTCAATAGCTTTCTGTAAGTCTTGAATCAATTTAATTCATATGTTTTTGAAAGGCTTGAATTGATTTGTTAATTGATCCAATGTAAGGTTGTTAGCTTATGACCCGTACTAAATCAATTTACTGATTAATTTAACTTTCTTAAGTGTGGGTTTTAGAAAGGGTAAATTAATCCATAGCTACAATTTTTATATACTAAGTTTAATGAATTGATTGACTAATCGATTTAGGCATGTACCTTTTACATTTTTTTTGCAAAAAATTTTACTATTTATCTAGGAGGAAATCCATCCAAAACTTAGCCTTTATGCATAATCACATAAGCCAACAATTCCTAAACACAAACTTAACATCATATAACCTAATTTCATGAGGAAATTCACATCAAATAACATTTTTTAGAAGTAAACACCTAATTAAGCAAGTTTCAAAGAAAACCTATCCTAAAATCAATTAAATAAACCAATCTCACATGGTTGTAGCTAAAAAGTTTATTCACTAATTACAGAAGAGATTATTAGTGGTGAAGTTGCAGATTAATTTACTTTTAAACATTCCAAATCAAAAATTTAAGGATTTGGGTTCCAAAACCCATTTCGATTCCAAATTTTAATATTCTAAAAAGTAAAGAAGAATTAAAGGAAAAGATAACATAGGTTGGAGTGTATAGCCCTTACCTTGCATAAATTGATAAGACAAAAAAATAAGGAGGAGATTTGAAATCTTTGCCTTGAGAAAGATAAAGATAACAAGTTAAAGGAATTTTTGAAGAAATAAAGAATAAGATGGTTATAAGGAAAATATGAGGGACTAAAACCTAGGGGTAGTTTGGGAAATGTCCTTATTTAATCTTCTCTATTCACATACTTATTTTTAGTCATATTTAAATTCAAATTGCTCTTCATCACATTAGGAATGGCAATGGGCC
Source organism: Sindora glabra (assembly GCA_020226215.1). Taxonomy (NCBI): domain Eukaryota; kingdom Viridiplantae; phylum Streptophyta; class Magnoliopsida; order Fabales; family Fabaceae; genus Sindora; species Sindora glabra. Next base: position 83,754,109 of record CM035230.1, read on the forward strand.
AGGTTTGGATCGACTTAACCTGAAACTAGGCTTTGCCCAAACTCGAAATGGACCTAAAATTAACCTAAACCTGAAATATTCAAAGTGTTTGAGTCCAGGTCGAACCTAAAATAGACCTGAACTTTGTATTTTAAGTTAATCACAATAACATTTTGTAGTTGGTTACACAAGGCATTGTGATTATAAATAAAATATTTCACAACCAAACATTTTCCTTTATGTTTAATAAACACATAAATAAAAAAATAAGATACATGTTTTGATTTTTAAACATTAAAAAAATTTCTTAGCTAACCAGAATACTAATTGCTAGTAAACATAAAACATCAAGTTTGACGACAAACAAGAAGATCTTTTTCATAAGGCTCATTAGATGATGGAACATATGGCTTGGATCAAGGTTAATAAAAGTAGTATAATTGCAACAATGGATGAAACTATTTTCCATGAAGTGTTGAAGTACTCACAGAACAAAATGGTCTGATATTTATGTAGTGGCTTTTTGTAGAAGTCTTTCAAACTTCGGTTAAGTTTGAGATATTCTTCTTTGCAAGATGTGATCATTATAGCCTTGCACATGTTGTTGAACATGGCAACCACTTTATCTTCTTCCTAATGAAGGTTAACCATAATTCTTTTGTCAGTAACCACTTTCAAACCAAGGCATTATTAGCCCACTAGTGTTTCTTCATCTTTGTCTTAACCAACAAAGTGACAAATTAAAGGTTGGTGATATAATTTCTATCAAATAAGGACTTATAAGGAAAAGAAGGGAAATGTTAAAGGGATACCCCAAAAAATGCATTTAATTTGCTGTTAGTATATATAATATATGAATAAAAGAAAAAAAAACTATACTTAGATTCTAAAATCAATAACCAAACCACATCTTTCAAACAAAGTGAGTTTAGTATAGAAATGAGTCCCATAGTAAAGAAATATTTTTAATAAAAAGATCTTATTACTACAAGATAAAAAAAAGTAAAAGGAAACTTATAACAAAGAAGAAATCTATATTAAAAGGCCTTTGCATGCTTTTACTTTTTATACATTCAAGCTTATGAGAAATCATTATCGAAAAATACCTAATCATCTTCTTCCTTAGCATGAATGGTAGCACATTTTTCTCCTAAACCTTAGAATAAAGGAAAAAATTAAAACAAAACTTAATATTAAAACAAATAGAAATCTTATATAATTAAAATATAAAACCAACCTTGATATTTTTTAAACCATATCTAATCTTGAGCATATATTAATGCTTCCAAAGTGTTTGGATGCAGTTTACTACGATGTGAACTCATTAGTCTCTTACCAGTACTAAATGCAGATTCAAAAGCTATAGTAGACATAAGAATACTTAAATTATCTTTGGCAATGGCTTACAATAATGGAAACTTTACTCCATTTATCTTTCACCACAATAATAAATTAAATGATGAAGTTCTTGGTAAGATGTCCTCTTCAAGATATCGTTTAAGCTCTTACTTGAGTCTCCTGGAGCTAGATATCTTTTTGTTCATACTAAATAAATCATATGCATTTAGTGCATCTTAAGAACTACCATCAATTGCATTTGGTATAACTCTACTAGATTTACTAACCATGTCATTTACATTATTTTTGAGTTGGTATTCAAGAATCAAATCTTCACAAAGTTACTTGATCTTTCTAACTTCATAATCAAACTTGACATTAAAAATTTATGGATAATAGAATTCAATTAGCTTTATTTTATACCTTGGATCAAGTATGGTTGCAACTCTCATAATTCCATAAATCACATTCCAATACTTTTTGAATTTTGCTAGCATGTTAGAAGCTTGTTGGTGTGTGTCCTAAGAACCAATCATATAGATGATTGAAATAATACACAATGTATTATGTTTTATTTCAGGTAATGTAATTATTATATTTTATTTTTAATTTTTACGCAATTTATAACTTAATATATTAATTTTTCTTAGAATAGTTTTACTATTTCTAAAATGCCCCTAGTCAAGTATTATTACAAAAGGGATAGTAATAGTACATCGAGACTGACATGTATAGTGACTGATGATTATGAATCATGGATATGTGATATTAAGTTAATACATGAGTACATTGTTAGTGAACAGATGTACTGGACTGACCGAATATGAGAATACTGCATGGATAAGACTTGTGTCATTAGTAGTTCTCATATGGTCACAATTGCATATAGTCATTTGACCTGAAGTCATTACGGTTCCCTACATGAGGGGTTACTCACTTTGATGTCATCCTTTGTCACCTTTAATCGGGATGACAAGTAGGCGTTGATTGGGTGTGTCACGAATCATGCAGAGGGAAGTGAGTGATGTAGATGGAATTTTGTTACTCTTATAAAAGGAGATATATCCTTGGACCCTTTGATTGAGTAAGACTTAGAAATGCATGGCTATGTTCAAATGGATCAATATGTGATATTGATCATTTGTTTTGAAGTCTACTCAGTATCAAGAAATATAAATTGAACATTGATGAGGATGACACATTCCATGCTTCCAATTCAATTTGGATATTATTACAAAAAGGATTATGATGCAAAATATTAATCATGTATTAGGTAGATGTCGAATCATAGACATTCTTACTACTTGAGTGACAGTGATGTATTGCTAGATACCGCTCACTATCTATGGCTCAATAATGAGTTATTGTCAACGTAGTAAGAACCTACAGGATCACACAAAAGGAGTAGGAATAAGATAATAATTAATTGAACTTTAATTATATTAATATCCAATTAATTAGACTTATTTTCGTGCATATATATTATTATTAAGAATAATAATATGTTATTCACGTAATATATATAACATTATGTGATATTATTTAATATTAAAGTAATATTAAATAATTATGTTATCAGATATTAGATAAATATATTATGAGATAATATTATTTTAATATTTGATAACTATATGCAATTATCTAAATATTAAGATATTTATATTATGAGATAATATTATCTAATATTAGATAATTAATAGATAAGTCATATCTCTCATCACTCTCTCTAGGATAAGGATAAGATGAATTGTTAAGTGTGATTAGGATTTTAGAGGCATTATCCTAGTAAGACTAGGATTGTAACTTGCCTAAGTTTTATAAAAAGCGACTTGAGGGTAGCATTTTTATACACGTACATAAGCTCCCCAAAACCTTAAATCACTTTGAAAACATCCAATCTTAAATCCTAGAGAGAAAAACGCATCCTAGCATATTTGTGGAGGGTGAGAGGTCGTTGTTCACTTCGTATGGATACCGTAGAGACATTGTACCTTCCGAACGGTGTTTGATTCATTCCCCTCTCAAGTTTTGATCAGTAGAAATATGAGTGCCCAATAGGTAAAATCCTAATAATTGATTTATACTTTTTGTATGGATCCTAGGTAGAATTCGGATCAAATTTTAAATTTTCGCTGCATGTGATAATCCGAATTCCCAACAAAGCCATCTTCTTAATGTTGGGATTTGGAGCTTTAAGCTATTTATTCAAAGTAAATTAAATTTTACATATCTTAGGAAAATAAATGTTTACAGTTGGATAGATTGTCCCAAAGAATAACTTGATCATCGAGTAGAAAACTTTGAACTTTTCATAAATTTTCTTTTGTAACCTCTCATTCTTCATCGGTGGGAAATGACTTGTATAAGGATTCACATTGCTTTAAATGCCCAAATGCAGCTTTATATATCAAGGTAGATTGAAGTATTAGATGAGTAACATTTCATCTTGTTGGACAATCAAGGACAAGCTTTTGCATGCATAAAATAGATAATTATTTGCATGATTTCTTAAACATTTCCTTTCTTTTAGGTGTGGCTATCCAAAATAATACCCTTTATCTTATCTTTTCTATACTACCTTTAATTATTTCAAGGCCATCCTTGACAATTAAGTTTAAAATATGGGTACAACACCTTAAATGAATTAACCTTCCAGAATATAAAAAAAATGAGAGATCCAATTTGCCCACTAAAGTTTCAATTATTTTATCATTGGTTAAGCAATTATCTAATGTAATAATAGAGATTCTTCTATCTATGTTCCACTCCAAAAGATAACTTAAAAGCATATCACACAAAACATTATTTGTGTATGGATAAGGCATGTAAGCAAACCTTAAGATATAACTTTATAAATTCCAATCATTATTAATAAAATATGTCATAATGGCCATGAATCTTTTTTTTTTATTGTTAGAAGCCTACATATTAGATGCAAAAGTAACTCTTGCCTTATCATTTTTAATAAATTGCATTGCCTCTTTCTTCTTATAATCAAACACCTTCAGTACATTATTTTTCATTGTATTACATAATATCATTTTGAATGATGATTGAAGCATATTTGAATATCTCCAAAACCTAGTATGATCCATAATAAAAAGAGGATACTTATGCTTGATAATCATGTGCACAAGCTCTTTTCTTACTGCATTAAGATCAAATGAAGAAATCGTAACCCTTGGAGTTCCTTAACTTGTCCTTGTTGGCTGAGGTCTTTGAATGGAAGCTCGATCAATGGCATCACAACTCTTTTATATATGCTTTTGCAAATGAGAGGTACCAACTTTGGAATGCTTGACCTCTAAATCCCGCAAGTGCACGGTTTAAGTCTAGTTATAGTATAAAAGATTATCGTTCTCCACAGGGATTGTAGGTTGAGTACTAACTGAATCTCAAGTAAATTATCTAGGCGGATCAATTGAGAGTGTGAATTAAGATTTAAATGTAAAACAGAGCTTAACTATCAAAATAAGGTTTGATTCAATGGAATAAAAGCGTACTTAGCTTAAGGATTCCTTGTACACTTCATTATGGAATGAATTTACTTCTCTAACTTAGTTTACTGTTAATTATGATTGCTGGATTCCCAAAATTAAGCTATACCTCATTGCAAGGCTACTAGCTACTAACCAAAGATTAAGTGCCCAGAATTACTCTAGTAATCACTCATCTAGGTTGCATTAACTGGCTTAGAATCCATTCTTGGACATTTCATCTTGTGCAAAAGAATACAATCAACTTAATTCCTAAGTCTAATTGATATTCCCAATGACCATGCAAGATCCGATTAATTAATTGGTTATTTCAACCTAAAATCAACTAATCCATAACACAAATCCAATATCCCGGATAAATTGGCTTGTTCCAGGCAAAATAGCAAGATCAAATCATAATTCAACAGTAAATCAAGCTAGATTATATAAAATTCAGTTCCATAACTCCATGAACAAGTTCACCTAAGCTAAGCACAAAGGTTTAGTGTGAAAACATCTCAAGATCAGAAGAAAATAAGAAAACAGAGGAGGAAGTCAAACAATCCATGAAGATCTACAAATTTCTTGCTTGATTCTTCAATTCTTTGCTTGAATCCGTGTTAGAGGGCGCCTTTTGAGAGTTTGGGTCCCTCTTAGGGCTTCTCCTAACAGCTCTCCTTGTTAATTCTCAGATTCTTCGATCCTCCTGGCGAGATCTCGCGCAAAAACTTATATTTTTGATGTACACGGGGTCCAACACGGCCCGTGTTGTACCCCGTGTTTCTCTGCGAAAGTTTGAGCGACAAGAAACACGTTGTGTGACACGCCCCGTGTTCTCCTACGAATTGTCAAACAGTAATGTACACGGGGTGTTACACTGCCCGTGTTCTACCCCGTGTTCTTCAAAGAGACTGATCAGCATATTACACGGGGTGTGACACCCCCCGTGTTCTTCAGAGGCGGATGACAGAAATATACACGGTGTGTGACACGGCCCGTGTTCACACCCGTGTTCTTCTCTGGATGACTCAGTGAAGTCTCGAAGCAGTCCAGAACGAAACACGGCCATGAACACGGGGTTCAACACGGCTCGTGTTCTTTGCTGAGTGAACAATCTTGCTTCAATTCTTCATGATTTGAATGGTTTTGCCTCTGGATTCTTTTCTAATGCTCATATATGTCATTTCATGACCTGAAAACAAAATATAGAGCATCTAAGTGTCCTTTTCAGTCAATTTGCACAAAATACTAAGTAAATAAGTGGATGAAACACATAGAATTTAGGTGTATTTGTGCACTTATCAATTCCCCCACACTTGAATCTTGCTCGTCCTCGAGCAAGTAAGTAGGAGAACAAGAAAATCTGCTCCAATTTTATTCACTTCTCTTTTTTTTTTTTTCCAAGCAATCATTCAACAAATCAAATATTAGGGTTAAGTCATGCCAAGCAAATAAATGAAAATAAAGCAACTAAACAAGTCAATTCTCAGCACAGAAGCAAAAGAGAATAGCCTCACAGGTAAAGTGTTTACTCTCACTCTCAAAACAAGGCTTGTGTATACTCTCAAGTCAATCAACTCATGACTTAATGCTACCATATGCTTGCACAAACTCTAATCTCCACTACTATAATGTAAAATGCATGCAAATCAGAGGACTTTATTAGGGAAAAAGGGTGAGGAAAGGGGGAATGAACATCAAAGGGTCAAAAATGATAGAACCATGAGTTTGAAGGAAAAAGACACATTGGTCATGAACTTGACCATTGTCAAGTTCCATTACTCAGCTTGATAGCTTGCTTCCACCCTTGCTTCAACCTCTATTATTTCATTCATCATCATTTTTTTTTATACAAATAAATCAGCAAACACAATTTTTTTTTATTATTATTATTACCTTCTCTTTTTTTCTTTTTTTTTTCTTTTTTTTTCTTTTTATTTTTTTTAATTCAACAATGGTTGTATATCAACTTATCCAACTAGCAACACTAAGCAAGGGCCTCAAAAAATAGCCAAACTTATAAAATGTGTCTAAGTTCCTTCAAACTCTAAGGTTCAAGTCACTTTAGGCAGTAGCTTGGGATGTATATGGTATGGCTAGGCTAGGAATAAGGGTCCAAAGCTCAAAGTGGCTAACTAGGGGGAAAGTTTTAGGGAAAATTAAAGAAAAAGGATTCAAATAGGCCAAACAAATAAAAAGAAGGGTAAAGAAACATGGCCTCATCATATTTGACATGCAAAGCACATAAAATGTAGCCTCAAAAAGAGAAAATGCAAGTTCTAGAGCCCAAAGACAGGAGTGATGACATAATCCCTCAAGAAGAAAAATGAGCTTTATTTTTGTAATGAGAAAATAGCTCAAAAGGCTCAAATCTCACAAGGGTCAATTATGCTCATTACTCTTAGCTTCAAGCTTTGAATTTTCCTTATTAAATTGCCAAATATGCATTAAAGAGACAAGACATGAATCAATCACTTTATTCAATGAATTGCCTTACATTTTTTTTTTTGAAATTGGAGCAAATTTTAGTACTCTAAATCATCCAAGCAAGTTCAAGTGCAAAGCATTTCAAAACACAGCTCCCCCACACTTAAAATTGGACATTGTCCTTAATGTACAAAACAGTAAATGGGAAAAGAGACAGATAACAATTGGAGAACTGAAACTTCCCTGACATGCGGATTTTAGCTGTCCAGTAAATCGCAGGGGGATCCAGAAGCAGAGACGAGGTAGGAGAGAGAGAGAGAACCAGTAAGCTAAAAGGAAGAAAATACAGTACTGGAAAAGAAATGCGGTTAGTTATTACAGATATTAACAGTAAGAGTGCAAGAAAATAAAAGAGAAGAAAGCAATATAATAAAGAGTAAAACAAAGTACAAAGTTAATATATGTACAGACCAGATAAATGGGGATAAATATGAAGGATGAGTAAAAAGAAAAACAGAATAGCTACTGGGTAGGGGGATCCGGATCAGCAGGGGAGGAAGGGTGGAATAAGTGGAACAAGGGCTCCACCATGCCCTCTATGTGCCTGGAGCGTCTGTCCAAGTCATCATAGAGTCCCTCAATCCGCGTCTGACGCTCGGATATTAGACGGAGCTCCGCCAAGATCTGCTGCTGCCCAGAGAGGATGTCCCTGAAATACGCCTCATGTGGAACTCTGCTTCCGGTGGAAGAAGAAGGACCAACATCAGGAACTGTGCTATCGTCTGGGATATGTTGCTGCTGCTCCTCCTCCTGGGGTGGCTGCTGCTGCTGCATTACCGGCTGAATTCCCATGGCTATAAGAATGCCCCTTCGAAGGGGTGCCATGTGTGATACTACGGTCAGAAAACCATAAGGCCGGTCGAAGACTCTTAACCGTCTGGCTAGTCGAGTAATGTATGGGCCAACAACTATACTACTAACTCTTTTATTTATAGCCTGGGATGAGAAAAAATGAGCGAATGCTCCTCCAATGTTGATGGGTATCCTTTCAATCATATTGTAGAGGAATAGAATATCGGAGTTGCTCACAACTCCATGGCTGTGTCCCCGTCCACTCAGAGTATGACTGAAGATGGAGTGAAGAACTCTCCAGGAAACTCTCCTAAGGCTAGACGCCTTACTCTTGGCGGGATCGTATGTGGGTCCAGTGGCTATGTCAGTCCACACCCGCCACTCTTAGGTCCCGTGGGGCAGTCCAACCAGCATGTCCTGGTATTCCTCAGTAGTCACAAACTCCATAGAGTAAAGTCCCAGGCGAACAGACAGCTGGGTCACACTCATAGAGTAATCAACGCCCCCTAGTCTAAACTGAATGGTATCTGGTGAGTCCACTGTCCCAAAATACCTCTCCAGATAAAATGTGCTGAGAAATTCCAAGGTGAGCTCCCTGTAGGTGTGCTCTCTAATCTCAAAGAAGGTTTCCCAAGCTCCCACACTTATAAGCTCACGTATTTCTTCCTCTAGTCCAAATTCCCTCAACACTTCCTAGTCCAAGAATCTCCCTTCTACAATTGGCTTATCCCTATGTCTTTCATAAGCTTGGATGTGATCTTCGTCAGTGAAATCTAAGAAGGGGTGTGAAGGTCCTCTAGACGATGTCCCTTTGGATGTACTACCCTTGGTAGTCTTTCTCACGGTAGTCTTTTGTCTTTTAGACATTGTCTGCAAAAGGAATCAACAAATTTAGAGAGTGTATACCAGCCAGCAATAAATCCCAAAAATAAAGATTCAGCAATAGCAAACAGCCAATCAAGCAATAAGCTATGAGAGCAATGGAGTGATTATGTCAATGAGGCAAAGCAGGCAATAAGGCAATCAAGCATTAAACTTCAAAAACTTGAAACATAACTAACCACAAAGTTCCAATTCAAGCAGTTCAAGATCTAACACATGAGTAGTGGGATTGCAGTCCAATAGGAAACTAAGTCAATCAATCACACTTGTGCATCAACAATTCTAGCCTTATTAATCAGAGATTCTAACTCAATTTATCAATCTAAGAATCTATTTTGCTCAATTAATCATCAAAGAAGCAAGTTCAATCAAGAAAACCAGTGAATTGCCATGAACATTGCTTTGTAAGGTCATTCAATCAACCTATCAATCATCAATTTCAGAGGATTTCAACATTCCTATGAATTCTAACATGTAATGGAAGGTAATAATCATTAGAAATATCAATAAACTCCAAGGATTTCAAAGGAAATGCACTAACCTCGTGGGATGATGAACAGAACCCTAGTTCGTGTAGAGATGAGAAGATGAATCCAAATCACAGCGTTTTAACCAATTAAATCGCAAATCAATTAGTTAAACAACCTCAAATAGCAAAATAAAACACTTTGATCGGTGTAATTTAGCAGTATGGAGTGCGAAAATGCAAAGAGAGAAGCTAGGGTTGCGAGTAAGAAGGAGAGAATGGGGGAAAATCTGGAAAAATCTGGGTTTTTGTCGATTAAAAGCTCCCCCGCATAGGAACACGGGGATGAACACGCCCCGTGTTTTACCCCGTGTTTCTCTCTGAAACTTGATAACAAACCTCGCAGATGTACACGGGGTCAAACACTACCCGTGTTCTGTCCCTGTTTCTCGCTGGGGAAGACTAACAAAATGCGTGATAGAACACGGGGTCTAACACGGCCTGTGTTATACCACGTGTTTCTTTCTGGAAGGCTAAAGTTCAAATGCTTTCATCAGTGGTTCAACCAGAGAGGTACACGGGGTATGACACGGTCCGTGTTCTGTACCGTGTATCTCTCTGATCCTTTATGAAAATCATAAAGTTTTTACGCGAATTAGACAGTGAGGAACACGGGGTCTAACACGGTCCGTGTTCTACACCGTGTTTCTCACTGGAGTGCGTTGAAAATCACAAGTTCTGTAAAATTGATCAGACAGTGAGGTACACGGGGTTGTACATGGCCCGTGTTTTACACCGTGTATCTCACTGAACTGCGTTTTAAGCCCTCTGTGTAAGAAAACAGACAATAATCATGAATTCATGCCTAATTTACCTCAAAGACAAAGTCCTCATGCAAAAATGAGCATTAAACATCAACATTTAATGACTTAAAGTCCTCCACTACTTAGTAACTCAGATTGAAAAGTAGAAAACTAAGGATTAAAAGGCAAGAAAACAGAAAAACAAGCTTGGGTTGCCTCCCAAGAAGCGCTTGTTTAAGGTCATAAGCTCGACCCCTGTTTCTTTATTAGTCTGGTGCTTCCATTAATGGTGGCCTAGCAATATACTTCTTCAATCTTTGGCCATTAACCTTGAAATTTTCGGTGCTTTCGCTCCAAATCTCCACAGCTCCAAATGGATATACCTTCTTCACAAGGTACGGTACGGTCCAGTCCATCTTGTCTTTAGCTTCCCTGGAAATAGTTTGAATCTCAAACTGAACAAGAGGACCAAGTCTCCTTCTTGAAATTCCCTTCTAAGTATTCGCTTGTCATGCCAAGCTTTCGTTCTCTCTTTATAGATCTTAGCATTATCATAAGCTTCATTCCTCAATTCTTCAAGCTCAAGAAGTTGGAGCTTTCTCTTCTCTCCAGCAGATTGTAAGTCAAAGTTGAGCAACTTGATTGCCCAATACGCCTTGTGTTCCATTTCTACTGGTAAGTGACAGCTCTTCCCATAGATGAGCCTAAATGGTGCCATTCCAATTGGAGTTTTAAAGGCAGTTCTATAGGCCCATAGAGCATCATCCAACTTGAGTGCCCAATTCTTCCTTAATCTAGACACTGTCTTTTCCAAGATGGATTTAATTTCTCTGTTGGAAAGCTCGACTTGCCCACTGGTTTGAGGATGATACGAAGTAGAAATCTTATGGGTTACTCCATACCCTCTCAAGAGCGACTGAAACTGATGGGCAATGAAATGAGACCCTCCATCACTTATGACAGCTCTAGGGATTCCAAACCTAGGGAACAACACCTTCTTAAAAAATCTAACTACAGTTTTGGCATCACAAGTTCGAGTAGCAATTGCTTCCACCCATTTGGATACATAGTCAACTGCCACAAGGATGTAGCTATTGCTGCAAGAAGGTGGGAATGGTCCCATGAAATCAACTCCCCAAACATCAAATATCTCAACCTCCAGAATGTTATTCAAGGGCATCTCATGTCTCTTTGATATGTTTCCAACCCTTTGACATTGGTCACAAGAAGTGACATATTGATGAACATCCCTAAAGAGAGTCGGCCAATAAAATCCTGCCTGGGCAATCTTTGCAGCAGTTCTTGAAGCACCAAAATGTCCTCCATATGGAGAGGAATGACAGTGGAACAAAATACTCGCAATTTCCTCCTCAGGCACACATCTTCTAAATAGGCCGTCAGCACATCTCCTAAATAGAAGGGGCTCATCCCAAAAGTAGTGCTTTGCCTCAGCTAGAAACTTCTTCTTCTTCTGATATCCCGCGTCCGGAGGTAAAACTCCACTCACAATGTAGTTCACATAATCAGCAAACCAAGGGATGGCGGAAGAAGAGACAGCCAACAAATAATCATCAGGGAGGGCATCATTGATTGGCATGTCCTTGTCTTCCTCATCTCCTAATTCTTGCTTCAGCTTTGAGAGATGATCAGCTACAACATTTTCAGTACCCTTCTTATCTCGAATTTCTAGATCAAATTCTTGCAACAAGAGGATCCATCTGATGAGTCGAGGTTTAGCTTCCTTCTTGCTTAGAAGGTACCGGATGGCTGCATGATCTGTGAAAATAATTACTTTTGAGTCCACCAAATAAGATCTGAACTTATCGATTGCATAAACCACAGCAAGAAGTTCCTTTTCAGTGGTGGCATAATTCAATTGAGCTTCATCAAGAGTCTTGCTTGCATAATAGATTGCATGAACCTTCCTGTCCTTTCTTTGGCCAAGCACCGCTCCTATTGCATAATCACTAGCATCGCACATCACCTCAAAAGGTAAGTTCAATCTGGTGCTTGCATGATTGGGGCGGATATCAAGGCTTTCTTTAACCTGCAAAAGGCATCCAAACAATCTTGATCAAAATCAAAAGGAACATCTTTAGCTAATAAGTTAGTTAAAGGTTTAGCTATTTTAGAGAAATCTTTAATAAAACGTCGGTAGAAACCGGCATGTCCTAAAAAACTCCTCACTCCCTTGACAGAATTTGGGGGAGGCAATTTCTCTATAATGTCCACCTTGGCCTTATCCACTTCTATGCCATGTTCAGATACTTGATGGCCAAGGACAATCCCTTCTCTTACCATAAAATGGCATTTCTCCTAATTGAGAACCAGATTTACCTCTTCACATCTCTGCAAAACTTGAGATAAATTGGTTAAACAGTTATCAAAGGAAGTGCCATATACAGAAAAATCATCCATAAAAACTTCCATGATATTCTCAATAAATTTAGAAAAAATTGCCATCATACAACGCTGAAAAGTAGCTGGAGCATTGCACAGTCCAAAAGGCATTCTTCTATATGCAAATGTGCCATAAGGACACGTAAAAGTGATTTTTTCCTGATCATTTGGATGGATAGGAATTTGGAAGAAACCAGAATAACCATCCAAATAACAGAAATATGAATGCTTAGCTAATCTTTCCAGAGTTTGATCAATGAAGGGAAGGGGGAAATGGTTTTTCCGGGTTGCCTTATTCAATTTCCTATAGTCAATGCACATTCTCCAACCCGTGACAGTCCTAGTGGGATTTAGCTCATTGTTTTCATTTTTTACTACAGTCAGCCCCCCTTTCTTAGGCACTACATGAACCGGGCTAACCCACTGGCTATCGAAAATTGGGTAAATTACCCCAGCATCTAACAGTTTCATTATTTCTTTTTTCACAACTTCTTTCATATTAGGATTCAGCCTTCTTTGGTGTTCAATGGAGGGCTTACTGTCATCCTCCAATAAAATCTTATGCATACAAATAGAAGGACTAATCCCTTTCAAATCAGAAATTGAGTACCCCAAAGCTCTCCTATGAAATCTAAGCTGCCTAAGTAATTTTTCTGTTTCCATAGCAGTTAGATTGGCATTAACTATAACAGGATAGGTAGAATGGGGTCCAAAAAATTCATACCTGAGGGAAGATGGGAGGGGTTTTAGTTCTACCTTTGGCGGTTCGTCTTCCTCAGTAATCGCTTTGTTGGACTCCACTTCCAATTGTTCAATAGCTTCAACAGGGAGGGGAAGTGGTGGGCTTACATCCAAAAACTGGGCATATGCAGCAACTTCTTCAGTTTCAACTACTCCATTTGCAACTAGACATGCTTCAAGAGGATCTTGGAGGCTTCCCTTTTTATGGTCTTCTTTCATAGCTTTATCTAGCACATCTACCCTGCATATGGAGTTTTCACAAACAGGTAATTTGATGGATTCATTTAAATTAAATTCAACCTTCTCATCCCCAACAGATAATGACAGTCTACCATTTTTAACATCAATTAAAGCTCCAGCAGCCATCTTAAGGACAACAAAGTCAACTGGTATGAAAAACTTACCCACTTTAATAGGTACATCCTCGAGAATACCTACTGGATATTTGACTGAGCGGTCAGCTAGTTGAAGTGAAATCGTAGTAGGCTTCATCTCCTCAATGTTCAATCTCTTAGCAACCGTCAGTGGCATAAGGCTCACACTTGCCCCCAAATCACATAATGCCCGATCAATAGGGACATTTCCTATAACGCAAGGGATGGAGAAGCCTCATGGATCCTTTAGCTTAGGAGGTAGCTTATTTTGAATGATGGCACTACACTTCTCAGTCAAAGCCACAGTTTCATGCTCCTCTAACTTCCTCTTGTTGGAGAGAATGTCCTTCAAGAATTTAGCATATGAAGGCATTTGTGAAAGTGCATCAGTGAAGGGAATATTGATGTACAATTTTTTCAGCACTTCTAAGAACTTTCCAAACTGTTTATCCAATTTAGCCTTGGCCAGTCTTTGAGGATAAGGGACAGGCGGCTTGTACGGTTTTGGAGGAATATATTTTGATTTTTCTAGTAGTTCCCCTTCTTTCTCTTCAGCTTCCTTAGAGATTGAGGCTTCATTGCCTTGTTTTTGCTCTTCTTCCACACTTGTCTCTTTTCCAGTTTCTTGAGTGGCAATAGGATCATTCAATAATCTTCCACTCCTGAGAGTTATTGCCTTGCAATGCTCCCTTGGATTTGATTCCGGTTGAGCAAGGAGTTGGCCATAAGCTCTTGAAGAAGATGCTGAAGCTTGTTGGGCAATTTGAGTTTCCAGCATCTTTCCATGAGTAGCCAAAGAATCTACCTTAGAAGACAGTTGCTTAATTGAATCTTCCATGTGTCTTCCATGTTGTCTAAATTCCTCATTGGTCTTCTCTTGAGAAATAAGAAATTTCTCCAATAGGCCTTCTAATTTTGCAGTAGAGGATGGTTGGGCTGGTGGATTGTATGATCTTTGACCTTGGAAATCGGGTGGTGGCGGTCTATTGGTGGTGGTTTGTGTGTTATATGGTTGGGTGGGCTTGTAGGAGAAATTTGGATGATTCCTCCATGATGGATTGTAAGTGTTTCCATATGGTTCACTCTGATTTTTCTGTCCAAAACCACTATTGTTCACATAATTCATTTGCTCAGTAAAGTCTTGGCCCAAGGTGCATTCAGCTGCAATATGCCCTATAATTCCACAAATCTCACAAACAATGTCAGTAGCACCTGTTGTATTTACGCTGTTAACATGAAATTTGTCAAATTTAGCCATTAGAGCATCTACCTTGCTGCCTAAAGTTCCTAATGCATCTACTTTAGCAGATAAATGACTAAAGGCATCTAACTCATACTTACCTGCTGCTTTTCTTGATGGTCCCCTCTCATTTGACCATTGATAATGGTTCAAAGCCATGTCTTCAATCAGCTCATAAGCTTCATCTAGCCTTTTATTCATCAAGGCACCTCCAGCTGCAGCATCCACAGTAAGTCTAGTGTTGTAATTCAAACCATTGTAGAAGGTATGAAGAACAAGCCATCTTTCTAATCCGTGATGTGGACACAGCCTTAGCAGCTCTTTGTATCTATCCCAAGCATCGAACAGGGATTCTCCTTCCCTCTAAGAAAATGTAGTAATCTCGTTCCTCAATTGCGCAGTCTTGCTTGGAGGAAAGTATCTTGAAAGAAAAGCCCTCAGTAGCTCTTCCCATGTGGTAATTGATCCAGCTGGTAAAGAATGCAGCCAAGCTCTGGCTCTATCCTTTAAGGAGAATGGGAAGAGTCTAAGCTTGATGGCATCTGCTTGTACGCCATTGATCTTTATCGTATCGCAGTATTCAAGGAAAATCTGGATGTGGAGGTTGGGGTCCTCCATTGGCAATCCACCGAATTGGTTTTGTTGCACCATAGACAACAAAGCTGGCTTCAATTCAAAGTTGTTTGCCTCCACAGCGGGCCTTCGTATGCTGGATTGAAGACCAGTGGCATCGGGTGCTGCAAACTCTCGAAGTGATCTATTATCCATGTTTTGATTTACTGGTTCAGTGTAGACTTCTACTTGGTTGTGAATTGACTGCTGCTCTCTTCTTCTCCTATGTAAAGTTCTTTCAATTTCTGGATCGAAGTCAAGAATTCCTTCGGGACTTCCTCTTCGCATATACTCGATTCTCTGCAAAATGATTAAGTAGCACTAAAACAGCACAAGGTGAGAAAGAAACGTTGTATATAAAAAAAAAGTAAGAAAAAGTAAAACAAGACGAATTATGAAGTAAAGGAAAAAGAATTGCCTAGTCTAATTCACTTAAAACCTGTAGTTAATATCAACTGGATACAATCCCCGGCAACGGTGCCAAAAACTTGACCTCTAAATCCCGCAAGTGCACGGTTTAAGTCTAGTTATAGTATAAAAGATTATCGTTCTCCACAGGGATTGTAGGTTGAGTACTAACTGAATCTCAAGTAAATTATCTAGGCGGATCAATTGAGAGTGTGAATTAAGATTTAAATGTAAAACAGAGCTTAACTATCAAAATAAGGTTTGATTCAATGGAATAAAAGCGTACTTAGCTTAAGGATTCCTTGTACACTTCATTATGGAATGAATTTACTTCTCTAACTTAGTTTACTGTTAATTATGATTGCTGGATTCCCAAAATTAAGCTATACCTCATTGCAAGGCTACTAGCTACTAACCAAAGATTAAGTGCCCAGAATTACTCTAGTAATCACTCATCTAGGTTGCATTAACTGGCTTAGAATCCATTCTTGGACATTTCATCTTGTGCAAAAGAATACAATCAACTTAATTCCTAAGTCTAATTGATATTCCCAATGACCATGCAAGATCCGATTAATTAATTGGTTATTTCAACCTAAAATCAACTAATCCACAACACAAATCCAATATCCCGGATAAATTGGCTTGTTCCAGACAAAACAGCAAGATCAAATCATAATTCAACAGTAAATCAAGCTAGATTATATAAAATTCAGTTCCATAACTCCATGAACAAGTTCACCTAAGCTAAGCACAAAGGTTTAGTGTGAAAACATCTCAAGATCAGAAGAAAACAAGAAAACAGAGGAGGAAGTCAAACAATCCATGAAGATCTACAAATTTCTTGCTTGATTCTTCAATTCTTTGCTTGAATCTGTGTTAGAGGGCGCCTTTTGAGAGTTTGGGTCCCTCTTAGGGCTTCTCCTAACAGCTCTCCTTGTTAATTCTCAGATTCTTCGATCCTCCTGGCGAGATCTCGCGCAAAAACTTATATTTTTGATGTACACGGGGTCCAACACGGCCCGTGTTGTACCCCGTGTTTCTCTGCGAAAGTTTGAGCGACAAGAAACACGTTGTGTGACACGCCCCGTGTTCTCCTACGAATTGTCAAACAGTAATGTACACGGGGTGTTACACTGCCCATGTTCTACCCCGTGTTCTTCAAAGAGACTGATCAGCATATTACACGGGGTGTGACACCCCCGTGTTTTTCAGAGGCGGATGACAGAAATATACACGGTGTGTGACACGGCCCGTGTTCACACCCGTGTTCTTCTCTGGATGACTTAGTGAGGTCTCGAAGCAGTCCAGAACGAAACACGGCCATGAACACAGGGTTCAACACGGCCCGTGTTCTTTGCTGAGTGAACAATCTTGCTTCAATTCTTCATGATTTGAATGGTTTTGCCTCTGGATTCTTTTCTAATGCTCATATATGTCATTTCATGACCTGAAAACAAAATATAGAGCATCTAAGTGTCCTTTTCAATCAATTTGCACAAAATACTAAGTAAATAAGTGGATGAAACACATAGAATTTAAGTGTATTTATGCACTTATCAATGCTCTACCATTTAAATATGACAATACTTGCAGATTACTTTTTCTTTACCTTTAATAACTTGCTTGTCAAAGTGTTCCCACACATTACTCTTTTTTCTTTTTCTTGAGGGTAACTGTTCACTTGGCTTTTCACTTAGTTCATCATAATGACTTGAAGTTAAAGAATGTCACTATGAGATACCCTTCGCTCATGTGATGACGTAGATGAAGCCATTATATCACTGCTTGAAATCTACATCAAGTTCAAGATCACTTTTAAAATTCAAGAATTATAGTAATGATAATGATGTAAAGACATTAGTCTATAGGATCTAAAACTCACTATTGTAAGTACTTAGGAATTAAATTAAATTAAGTCATACATAATAAATAAGTGTGTGCTTAATGCTTCATCTAAGGCAAATCTGTTATGTCAAAACTACTATATATAAGTAGTATGAATAGGGATTTGTAACTTAATGATGACAAAACATATCAAAACTACTATATATAAGTAGTATGAATAGGGATTTGTAACTTAATGATGACAAAACATATAGTCCAATACAAAAGAAAAACCCATCTCAGTATCTAGTATATTTGCTAACATTTTTCAGTAGAATAATTACATCATAAAAATTGTAAAGCTATAGAGTATGCATAAGGAATCCTTCATTAAGCATAAGGATAATAGCATCAACACTGTTATAAAATCAAAATAGATGCTCTATTAAGTGTAAGGAATCCTTCATAAAGATATAAAGTATACATAGGCATGTATGTATGTTATAATAGAATTAAAGATCCTCCAATCCTTCCTAATGTTTTGTATCACTCAGTATGTATATTAGTATTGAAAGTGATGAATACTCTCTTCAATAAGATTATATGCTAAGCACTTTTAATTTATACTTAATTTCCTTTTATTATAATTTTTTAATAAAAGTTTATTCAAAAGTTTCAACAAAGGCTTTCATAAATTACTGTTAGCTTTCTTACAAGGAAACTACTGATCAAAGCAAATACGCAAATATGAGTAGTAAAATAACACTTGCAATAAGATTTGTTCTAATGACATTTATTTTATGCTTAAATTCTTTTTTTAATTGTCATTTTTCTTATAAAAAGGTTGTTTAAAAGTTTAAACAAAAACTTTTGTTATCCACTGCTAGCTTTATTGCAAGCAAATTGCTAGTATGCAACATGATGCACATTATATTATTCAAAGCAAATTTATGAAAAAAATGTAGAATTTCCTACTTTAAGAGTGATATGCATGTCGTAATATACCAAAATTAGATTAAAACTGGTATGCTAAAAATGTAATGCTGTATAGTGGCACAATTAGATCGTACTCCTAGTGATCCTTTAATTTTATCTTTTCTAAATGAGTTCATAATAATATCTACACAATTGTGACTTATTGATGCAAAGAGAATAAAGGAAACTAATGCAAATAGAATGTAAGGCAATGAAACAGAATGTTGTAATAGAAACAAAATGCATTATGTAATATGTTGTATATTGTATATATAATTATGCAAAACACAATATGTAGAATTGAGGGGGTTTGGTTGCACGAAATTAAAATAATAATAATAAAATATGCAAGCACAAAATAGAAGCAAAATAGTAAGTAAACATATAAAATTCAACATATGAAATTAGTCGATTCAAGGATATGATAGCTTTTAATATGGATTAATCTTAAATCATAAAACATTTAATTGTTCAAATTGATTTTTCAACTTTGGATTATCTAGAACTGTTGTAATAATCCATAAATCCTACGCTAGATTATCATCTAGAGTTTGGTCAATTAAGATTAGTTGAATTAAGTTGAATGTTGTAACAGAAACAGAATGCACTATGCAATATGTTGTATGTTGTATATATAATTATGCAAAACATAATATGTAGAATTGGAGGGGTTTGGTTGCACGAAATTAAAATGATAACAATAAAATAAGCAAGCATAAAATAGAAGCAAAATAGTAAGTAAACAGATACAATTCAATATACGAAAGTAGCCGATTTAAGGATATGATAGTTCTTAATATGGATTAATCCTAAATTACAAAATATTTAATTGTTCCAATTGATTTTTCAACTTTGGATTATCCGGAACCCTTGTAATAATTCATGAATCCTACGTTAGATTACTATTAAGAGTTTAGTCAATTAAAATTAGTTGAATTAAGTGACTGTTATAACCTCTAAACTAGATTGAAATTGACTTAAAGATAAAATTCAATTGATTTAGAAAATTAAATTAGGTACCATTAAAGTAATCCTTTAACCCTCTATCCTAACATATAAAACCATGATTAACTAATCATAATTTCATATTCAAATAGAAAAAGAATAGAAATCACAAGATTGAGTACTAATTATACCAAATTAGTACTTAACACAAGTAATCTCAATAATTCAACATAAAAAAATGGAGAAAGAGAAAAATTAATAAGAGGAAATTAACATTACTAATCAAGATCTCATAATCCTTGAAGAGAAGAATTTCACAATCCTTGAATCAATCAAGAGTCTATAGCCTTCCATGACTTGAAAATAAGAAAAACAAGAGAGAAAGAAAACCAATGTTCGTTGAATTCTCCATAATGTGTGAAGTTTGAAGTCCAATAAGTCTCTCATTTATTTATTTGACCTAATTAAGCTAAAACCCTACTAAATTAGGATTGTATAACTTTTAGGATTATAATAATAAGGCTTTTATAATTTTTAAAAGCCCACACCTCTCTGTTACAAGTTAATTAAATCTAATAGATAAATTAGTGAATTCCTACAATATAACTTCCAACTAGATTTTAACCATAAAATCAATATAATTTGGAAGATTCATAAACATTAAACTTGTAGGCCTATGTCTTATAAGAATTTGAGCACTAATTTTAGGTTAATCAAACTATTATAGCTCCAGATATGGTCTAAATATAGAAACAAGTTTAGTTGGGACAAAGATGCAACTTCGATTTCTCAACCACATATAACCTTCAAAATGCATGAACTAGGCTTAGATTAAAACATAAAAGTTATAGTTCTATCTTTTAGATTTCTAGCAATATAAATTTTTCCTAAATCTGACGTTCAAAGTCCAATATATGATTGAATAATAGAAACAATATTAAAATTCAACATTTACTAAATAAATTCACTATATTGTAAAATTGACCATAATTTATAAAATAAGGTCTAATTAGTAAGATTAAGCAAATGTAACATTTAATATAGATAAAATAGGAGAAAATAAAATGGTAAATATTTTTCTCATCAATTTTCTCTACACCTATCCCTTGCATGTCCTCAGGCAAGACAAGATTTTATTCAAAATTAAAACACAAAAGACTTTATTTTCTAAAAACTTCAAATTCACAAATCCACAAGTAAGAACTAACCAAAGGCAGCAAGAAACATAATACATCCTGAAGGAAAATCTTAACCAACTTGGAACTAATTAATATAGCAACTTCATTCAAAAAAAGTTAGTCAAATTAGTAGATTCTCATAAACTTCACTTTCCAACTCTCAAGTATTTAAGGTAAAGTGTTTCACTTAAGTTCTTTCTATGAAAATTTCTTCCATAAGCTTGCTAATCATCTAATCTTTACTACTCAAATCACTTGTACAACACAAATTAAAAGGACTTCATTCAAGTCTATAATGGGGTTAGGGAAAAAGGAAGGATAAATAAAGATACAAAAGGTTAGAAATTAAAGAAATTGATAGAGTACTTGAATTAACAACATGTGGGCAAATCATAAATAATTACAACTCCACACACCAAGCCAAATCCAAATTCAAATACTTATTAACTTCTTTGTTTTCTCTTTGTTTTTTTAATTCAATTCTTTTATTTTATTGCCTTTTTTTCATTTTTCATTTTTTGATTTTCTTTTTGTACTCTTTCTTTTCCTTTATTTTCTTTCAACGAATCTTTAATGATGACTTTTCACAATACATAAACTCACACACCTCTACACTTATTCAAGAGCCCATTTCATCAATATTCAAATGTTTTAATAATTCCTAAGATTAGATAAAGACATTTATTTTTTTTTTCATTGGAAAAATTTGTACATGGATTAATTAACAAAGAAAAGGCAATAAAAGCTCAAGGGGGCTTAAGAAAGGCAAAAACTTCAAGGTTGGCCTTATGGCTCTAACTTAAAGAAAAAAAAATGCCTTAATCATATTTGTATATACATGTGTAAAATGTAATCTCAAAAAGATTTAAAGCAAGTTCTAAAGAAATAAATCATGGAAGACATTTATTTTTTTTTCATTAGAAAATTTTGCTCATTGGTTAATCAATATAGAAAAGGCAATAAAAGCTCAGGGGGGTTTAACAAAGGTAAAAACTTCAAGGTTGGCTTTATGGCTTTAGCTTAAATAAAAAAAGAATGCCTTGATCATGTTTGTGCATACATGTACAAAATATAATATCAAAAAGATTCAAAACAAGTTCTAGAGAAATAAATCATGGAAGAACATCACACAAGAAAGAAAGATAATATCATGGTATAAATTTTCAACAAAAAGCTCAAAATTTCACAAGGTAGGTCATGCTACCAAATTCAATCTATTAATTCAAAATTCATCACTGCATCAATTAATTTCAAGAAGTTAAATTATTCATTTAATTATGTTATGAATCTTATTTAACTTTAATTGAATCCTATTCATGAGAGTACAAAATCTTCATTAATTGAAAGCAAGGTAGGCCAAAATTTTCAACAAAAAGTTCAAAATTTCAAAAGGTAGGTCATGTTACCAAATTCAATCTATTAATTCAAAATCTATCACTGCATTAATTAATTTCAAGAAGCTAAATTATTCATTTAATCATATAATGAATCTTATTTAACTTCAATTAAATCCTATTCATGAGAGTGCAAAATCTCCATCAATAGAAAGCAACTAAAAAGGACTCAAAATTAAGTAAAAACACACTTTTTCCAATATTCTATTTTTTTGAAAGCATAAAATTGGAAAGCATAAAAAATTGAAAGAAAACATAAAGCATAAAGTAAATCCTAAAAGTCTCTCCATCCACACTTAAATTTTATATTGTCCTTAATGTAAAGCATATCAATATCATCAAGAATGATAAAAGACATGAAAAATAAAAGAGAAAGATAAGAGAAAGCAAATCTAAATCGCTTGGGTTGCCTCCCAAAAAGTATCTTTCTTTAATGTCTTTGACTAGACATCATGCTCAGTTCTTCACCCAGGATTTACATGAGGATTAGCTACCTCTTTTACTTCTAATTTGCCAAGCTTTAGAATCATCCACTATAAATTCTTAAAGTGCTATTCTTAATTTATCTTTTCTTAAATGCTTAAAATCATTTAGTAAAACAAATTCAACATGATCGATAAAATGGTGAGAAGAATCAATGTAAAAATGCTCTTTTTATCCTAAAGGTGGAGTGTCCTCATTATCTTATCTTTCCTGTAATCTTGGAACCAAAACTATTTTCTTCACTTAAAAATGCAGAAATACAAATGGAACACTTAAAATCATTATCTTTTCAAGTGCATTCATGGCTATCAACACAATTTATAAATTTAGAAAATTTAAGAAACTTAGCAAGTAGTTCATCTTGGACAATATTAGCATGTGCTTCAGAATAGGAAACAACAAAATTAGAAATAGTAGAATTGAAAATAACAAAATTAGAAAGAGAAACATTCAAATAAGAAATAATAGACTTAGAATGAGGAAAATTATATATAAAAAGCTCCAAAATGCTAAGAAAAGATATAGAGTTGTCATGCATATCTTTAGAAATATCAAACTTAGCTATAACACTATCAAACTCCATAGTTAATGTTCCATCTCGAACATTAATAATGGTTTTTGCTATCTTGAAAAAAGATTGGCGAAAAATGATTGGTGGAAGAATGTTTGAATCCTTATTTTCCATCTTTAAAATATAAAAATTTGTTGGAAAGATTAATCCATCAACCTGCACTAGAATATCTTTAACAACACTCAAAGAATAAATGTTAGATCTATTGGTTAATTGAATAATAACTCTTATTTCTTTCAAAACTCTTAAATTCAAAGCATTGAAAATAGAAAGACACATGACATTTATGGATGCTTCTAAGTCTAACATGACATGCTCTATTCTAGTTTTGCTTATGATGCATGAAATGGTAAATATGTTTGTATCTTTACATTTTTCTAGTAATTTTTTTTAGATTATTATATACACATTTGCCCCCACACTTACTTTTCCATCCACCCTAAATTTTCTTTTATTACTGCACAAATTTTTCAAGAAGTTAGTATACCTTAGAACTTATTTTATCAAATTTAGTAAAAGTATGTTAACTTTTATTTTTCTAAAGGACTTTAAAATCTAATTCTTATCTTCATTTTTTTTTCATTTTTCTTTTGATGAAAAAATCTCTTATTTGGAAGGGGAAGGGGAATAGGAAAGGAGTTCACCTCACTGTCACTATTTTTTTCTATTTTTCTGGCTTTTTTTGGTTTGCCTCTTCTACTTGTTTCTATTGATTCTATTCTAATTGATCTCTTATTTTTGGTTAAGTCCTTTTTGATTTATGACTTGTTGGTTGATTTTTTTCGGTGTATGGTTTAGTTCTGGTTTATCCACTTACTTTCCATTTCTCAGCATGATTACATTCACCACTTCCTTATTCTTTGTATTGCTGCAAGATGGCTTATTTGATCTTTGTGCTTTAAGGTCACTTAATAAGGAAGTTAATTAGCAAATTTGTAATTATAGATTAATCATTGTAGCTTATGTTCTCTGTTAACCATTTGTTTGGCTAATTCTTGAAATAATGGTTGAGAAAAGGATGAAGTTACTTCTAGCTGTTGGACAGAATTAAATTGCATTCTATTATAGGCAGAGCAATTTTAGTTTGAGTTACTATCATATCTAAAATTTTATTTACTTCTCCAACTAGAATACTAATTATATTGTTGCTAAAGTTGGTTAATTTGTGGTTGTTGGAATTGGTACTATTTTTGTTGCTGAAATTGTGGCTTAGTAAGGCAAATGGTTATTGCATATGCTGAAGAAGGAGGACACTTATTTTCTTGCACAGTGGCGCAACAATCTATTGAATGAGTTAAGTAAGAACAAATGCCACAAACTCTGGCAGGAGCATTAAGGACTCACTGCTGTTGTCCTATAGCCAATTGCTTCACTAAAGTAGTCAGTTTATCTAGTTTATTCTTTAATTTCTATTAGTTTGAATTGGGGAAACTTATCTCATTCATGCCTTTAGTTGCAGTAGCCATAATTCTTGTTCCAAATTATTATGAATTTGCTGCCATGTTTGTTATAAGGTCCCTAGCTGCCATTGGAGTCTTGCTTACTAAAGTTCTGCCATTTGCAGTATCAATTATACTCCTATCCATTGGAAGCAAGTCTTCATAGAGATATTGAATGAGGAGTTGTTCACTAATTTGGTGGTGTAGATAACTAGCATATAACTTCTTAAATTGCTCCCAATACTCATAGAATGTTTTACCACTTATTTGCCTAATACCACAAATTTCCTTTCTTATAGCAGCAACTCTAGATGCAAGAAAGAATTTCTCTAAGAAAAGATGCTTCATATTAGTCCAACAAGTAATAGAACTAGGTTGGAGGTAGTAGAGCCAATCTTTTACAGTATTAGCAAGAAAAAATGGAAGGCTTTCAATTTGATATGGTTATTTAAAATTCCTTAAAGCTTCATTGTTAAACACATCACATGAAATTCTTTCAAATGCTTATGAGGATCCTCACCTGTAAGACTATGAAACCTTGGAAGCAAATGGATTAAACTAGATTTAAGCTCAAAATTAACATTTAACTTAGGATATTAGATGCCTAATGGTTAGTATGTGACATTAGGGGCAGCCAATTTCTTCAAAGTCTTATTATTATTCATTGTTACAGAATTGTTTAAGGGGTTAGAAGGGGGAATATAAATGCTAAAACTACTTTTATTTTTATTCCTACATAAAGAATGAAATGTTCTATTAATTTCAGCATTAAACTTAAGTAATTTAGCAACACACCTTCTTATCATGCACTAATACTACACAACACTATACTAAGAAAGTTATACGAACATAGAAATACAAAAATGGTAATGCACTATAAAAAATTAACCTAAATATATTTACTTAACCTATCTAGACATTTTTAAAAATTATGGGACTATCATAGAATGTCTTTTATAACTATGCACAACCTAAAAATGTAATAAAAATCTTAAAAAAGTGGTCAAAATAGTGGAATTTGACCAAAAAAAAGGGTACCTCACAAGCTAAAGTTTTGTGACTATTGATGGGAAAAATGAAATCTAGCTCCTATAAAATTTCAGCTCAATTAGAGCTAGTGAGACCTAGGTACTAAACTAAGGAGGTATAAGTGCAGAATTGTGTAAAACTAGGTTTCTTGGGCCAAAAACCTCTGTTTCAATGTTTGATGTTATTAGTTATGATAAAATATGATGAATTGAGGTGGAGGAACATGCAATATACTGTTACCGTAAAATGCAAGAAACATAATTAAAAAACACAATGACTAATTAAAATACTTGAATAATTGTGTAATATACTGTTATAAATATGTGAGAAAAGATAAATTCAAGATGATCCCTAGCAACAATGCCAAAATTTTTGATATACACGTTGTAATGCACTAAAATTAGATTAAAACTGGTATGCTAAAAATATAATACTGTATAGTGGCACAATTAAGTCATACCCCTAGTGATCCTTTGATTTTATCTTTTCTAAATGAGTTCCTAATGATATCTACACAATTATGACTTATTGATACAAAGAGAATGAAGGAAACTAATGTAAACAGAATGTAAGGCAATGAAACAAAATGTTGTAATAGAAACATAATACATTATGTAATATGTTGTATATATAATTATGCAAAACACAATATGTAGAATTGAGGGGGTTTGGTTGCACGAAATTAAAATGATAACAATAAAATAAGCAAGCACAAAATAGAAGCAAAACAATAAGTAAACAAATAGAATTCAACATATGAAAGTAGCCGATTCAAGGATATGATGACTTTTAATATGGATTAATCTTAGATTATAAAATATTTGATTGTTCAAATTGATTTTTCAACTTTGGATTATCCAAAACTCTTGCATTAATCCATGAATCCTACACTAGAATACTATCTAGAGTTTAGTCAATTAAGATTAGTTGAATCAAGTGATCGCTATAACCTCTAAATTAGATCAAAATTGACTTAAAGATAGAATTCAATTGATTTAGAAAATTAAATCAAGTACCACTAAAGTAATCCGTTAACCCTTTGTCCTAACATATAAAACCATGATTAACTAGCCATAATTTCACATTTAAATAGCAAAAGAATAGAAATCACGAGATTGAGTACCAATTATACTAAATCAACACTTAACATAAGCAATTTCAATATTTCAATTTAAAAAAATTAGAGGAAAAGAAAAATTAATAGGAAGAAATCAACATTACTAATCAGAATCTTATAATTCTTGAAGAGAAAAGCTTCATAATCCTTGAATCAATCAAAAGTCTTTAACCTTCCATGGCTTGAAAATAAGAAAAATAAGAAAGAGAAAAAATCAGTGTTTGCTAAATTCTCCACAACATGTAAAGTCTGAAGTCTAATGAGTCTCTCCCTTATTTATTTAACCTTATTAAGCTAAAACCATATTGGATTAGGATTGTATTACTTTTAGGATTACAATAATAAGGCCTTGATAATTTTTAGAAGTTAAGACCTCTTTGTTAAAAGTCAATTAAATCCAATAGATAAATTAGTGAATTCCTACAGGTTTGACTTCTAATTAGATTTTGACCATGAAATTAATGTAATTTGGAAAACCCATAAACATTATACTTGTAGGCCTATATCTTATGACAATTTAGGCATTTGTTTTAGGTTAATCAGTATTATAGCTCCAGATATGACCCAAATACAGAAGTAGGTTCAGTTAGGATAAAGATGCAACTTTGACTTCTCAGCCATATATGACCTTTAAAATGCCTAAATTGCATTTGGATCAAAATATAAAAGTTGTATTTCCCTCTTTTATATTTTTAGCAATATAAAGTTTGCTTGAACTCAACATCCAAAACCCAAGATATGATTAAAAAATAGAAATAATGTTAAAATTCAGCATTTATCAAATAAATTCACAATATTATAAATTTAACTACAATTTATAAAATAAGGCCTAATTATTGAAATTAAGCAAATTTAACACCTAAGAGACATAAAATAAGAAAAAATAAAATAATAAATATTTTTCTTTTCAAAGAGTTCTCTTATTATTATTATTATTTTAATTTCCTTCACATCATGGCTTCAATATCTTTAAGCAAAATTTTAGTTCAATATTCATAATTATTTGACTTACAAGATGTATATATATACTACTTCATTTCCTCCATCCAACAATGCCATTTTAAGTGAATTTACAAGAAAGAGTAACTTTAATGCACAATTTTACAAACTCCAACTTTGACAGTAAAAATATCAATGTATTCAGATGACTTAAGCATTGAAGATACCTTTTTGGAAACAGATGAAGATTTTAATAGCACCAGAGAATAGATAATCTTGGTTGCCAAAAAAAAGAAGAAGTCACATTCTGGTTTGTAAAAAAAAAAAATAAAGCAGAGTTAGGGTGGAAAAAAATGAAGAATAAGAAGTCATATTTCATATGAATTTCATTGAAGAGTTTTTGAAACCTATTTTGACTTTAATCTTTACAAAAAAAAAACAAAAAAAATACTATCATAGTACACTAAAATCCTAAGTATATAATAGAAAACTATGTATGCCTAATAAGAAGTAAATTAGCTATTCATTCTTTAAAAACCTAAGGGTTTTCTCTTTCAAATCTTAGTTTGATAATTATTATAGTGCAGGGTACTTTAGCATGGCATAAGGGGAATTGTTTGGAACTTGCTTAAAATTTGATAAGTAACTAATATTTCAAGTATTTCATATTACTTACCAAGTTTAAGCATTCAGTGAGATTGCAACATCAAACCATAAAATTTGCAGAAGCACTAATAATTTGCTAATGCTTGATGTAAATACTCGTATGTCAAAGTGTTTACAACATTCTAGTTATGCTAAAATTCTGGTTATGACATCAAAAACACATAAAAATGATCAGTATCTAGTTCACATTTCTATATTTATAAAAGGAAAAACCAGTAGCTATACATATTGCTCAATATAAATTTTCTATGGCATTCTATTAAAAAAACCAAGAGCTACACATATTGCACAATATAAATTTCAGCTTCAACAAAAGTAACAATTTAAAACACCTAATATTTCTTTTTGCCCCTTATCACACTTCAATAACTCTTCAACCTAAATTAAACAAAAATAAAGTAACTTAACGGAATTCTTAAGGGTGAGAATCTCAAAGACAACGATGATTCAACGCTTATAGTTTGGGTGAGAATCTCAACTTCTTTAGCCTCTAGGGAGCTTTGGGATTGTAACATAGCCTTAAAATTATAAGCTAGTTTGCTTGAATCTAATAATAAGGTGAGAAGCAAACTAATAAAGCTTGGGTTTGAGTTAAATTAATGAACAATTCATTGATTTGGGAACGAAAAATCTCACAATATGAAGGTTCAATGCGAAGGAGGAATAAACATTTCAAGAGCAATGGTGAAGCAATAGGAATTGAAGCTCTCAAGTAAATTTACGAATGACATCCCTAGAAATCTTTAGAGCTTTATTGATGCAAAGGAACAAGATAACTCAAACGAAGAAGGAAAAATACTAATCGAGTATCCATTCAGACCTGAAAATAAATTAGGTTTAATAAGTCAAATATCATAAATAAAATTTAAATATCATCCTTAATATCATTCTAATAAACTACAAATTAAAAGAATAGAAATTTAAAGCTAAATAAATATTCACAAGTATTGAAATTTATAAGATTTAAAATATTAACCCGGGTATTACGTTCATAAACTATATTATGGAGAAAAGGAATAGCAGTGTGAAGAAAGATTTCTCGCGCTTTCTAATTAATAATACTCCTTAAAACAAACTTGTACTAACAATAGTTACTTATGAATGTCTAATGCCTTTTTGTTTCTATTTATACTTGGAAATAAGGTTGGTAAGGGTTAGAATACTAGGGAAAAGGAAAAAAAATAAGGATAAAGCTTTAGAAAAACTCATTTGATACTATTTATTTATCTTAAACTATCGTGTCCTTTATTTTCAAGTTATCATTGAAAAAGTCAAAAATTCTCATATATGATAACTTTTCTAATCAAAGTACAAAACCATCAAAACATTAGGATTTTAAGCTTTTGAGAGAGCCCATTCTTATCACTATATAAAATTATACACTTGTCTCCTTATATTTTAAACTTTCCATAGAGAACTAGAAAAGAACTTTTATTAGAAACTTTTTGCATCAAGCTCCAAACATTAATATATTATATCTTGATGATATAATTATATGGTAAATCTACTAGTCTGATACTTTTTATCATAAAATCCTTATTTTATCAATACTATATCAATTATTCCAAAATAAGATAATAAAGTGAAAGTTTTCTAAATTATGTTCAAATTCTTAAAATATTTGGATATAATACTTCAAGAGCACTTTAATCATATCATTTTAGCATTCTATATCATAAAATTCTTATTTTTCAAAGCCATCATTACATATTTGAATTTACTCATAACATAGGTTTTCTACAATATATAACCACTAATGAAAATATTATAGTGTTCTATAATGGTCCTACTTATATTATTAAAACACTTTATAGTATAAAATAGACATACAAATATATTTTCATAAGTATCATCAAGTACTTATAATACCCATAAATAGTTTTCTTTCCAGATCATAGATGATTCTTTCCGAATAATTGTATTATGCTTTATATATTTTAATCGTCTTATTCTAACATCTTGCAACATAAAAATCATATTTTTCATATACATCATTATATATATCAAAAACACCCAAATGGGTTTTCTAATTTAAACTCATTACAATAGACATATCAAAGTTTTAGTGTCTAAATTTACTTACCTCCACCTTGAAAGGTTATCGGTGGCTTGCTGGTGCTGAAAATCATGGCGATGCATTAGAATTTGAGGAAAGTGGCAGCATCTCTTATTACCAAGAACTAGTCATGATTTGGTAGCTTCCTAACAGCTATGAGTTGCAAGCAGTTGGAAAAGAGGAAAAAAAAGGGAAAAACATGGTGGATGATGGCTTTTAGTGGTTGGATGTTGTAAGTCCAACGTTGGCTTCCCTCAGCTTGCTGGGTTATTCTCATGCATGGAGAAAATGTGGCAAGACAGTAGAGACTAGTTGCTGTGCTAATGATGCTGACACTAGAGACAAATGGCATTCAATAAGGGGAATAGTAATTTCCAACAGGGAGGCGATGCAGAGGAAGAGAAGGGGAAGAAAGAGAGAGAGAAAGGTAGATAAGGAGCATAAGGGAGAGAGAGAAATCAGATAAAAAGGAAGGAAAAGAAAGAAAATGTTAAAAAAATGAGTTATGGGTTTTGTTTCTACGCTTCTTGTGAAACTTAAGCTTGCCTTCTCTTTCAATCCTATCCTTCCATGTAAATCAAAGCCAATCTTAGCCATTTATTTATTGTAGAAATTCATTTTCATAAACTGATTTTATTTAAAAACACAACTTAATTATTTTCAATCTTTCAAGAATAATTTATCAAATGCAAACAATTAGTTTATAAATCTTCATACCTATAATCATTAAAATTATTTCCAACTCGTGAAAAAATCCTTATAAAAATATTTGAACAAGCCTTGAACCAATACTGGCTAATTAAATAAAATTCAAATATCATAAATAAAATTTGAATATCATCCTTAATATCATTCTAATAACCTACAACTCAAAAGAATAGAAATTTAAAGCCAAATAAATAAAATAAATATTCACAAGTATTGAAATTTATAAAATTTTAAACATTAACCTGTGTATTACATTCATCAACTATATTATGGAGAAAAGGAATAGCAATGTGAAGAAAAATTTGTCACGCTTTCTAATTAATAATACTCCTTAAAACAAACTTGTACTAACAATAGTTACTTATTAATGTATAATGCCTTTTTGCTTCTATTTATACTTGGAAATAAGGTTGGAAAGGGTTAGAATACTAGGAAAAAGGGAAAAAAAATAAGGATAAAGCACTAAATCTTACTCTTCTAATAGATAGAGATAGTTTAGAAAGAATGAATTTCTATACTCTATAACTCATTGATTACAATCAAAAGATGAGGACACTTTTAACATATAAAAATACTTTTGCAACAATAATTGTGCAATTTTCAAAGGCAACAAACATAAACTATTATAAGAACAATATAATAAATTAGGGGTTACATGACAAGATATAAGTCCTAATCCCTTTTAGCTAAAGCAAAATTAATCTAGGCAATTATACCAAAGCCAATTAATACTTAATTCTCTATTTTGGCATATTATTATGTATTTATCCCAAACATTCCTTTTTCCAATCATTCAAAATTATCCACTGCTAAAAGAGCATTAAACTATATAACTATCACAAACATCATAAGAATAAAAAAGTAAACTATCTCTTACTTGATATAATATTGTCCCCCTTTTTTTATCTTCTATTTTTAATTTATATAAGGTGTTGATATTTTATTTTATTTTTCTTGTTGGCTAGTTCATGTTTACTTAAGCATTAACCATACCAAAGGTTAGCAAAGTAAGAAATTAAATTACACATCATTATAAAACTAAGATTATATTATCTAAAATTGCAACCATAAATTGAATTACTTAGCAAAGAGTATTGTTTGCCTTTTTCTTGCATCATGACTTTAGAAACAATATCTTTCTCCCTTCAACAAAAATTCTCTAGCACCTTTTCAACTTTCAGTTATGGCATTTCATTGCCTACTGTAACTTGTTGTTCATCTCGAACATGCCTCTCATGCCAGTGCAAAGCCATTCAAACTCTTCCTCTAGTAAGCCAAAGAAGGTTGTGACATCATTGATGGCCAATGGATCTAGTTTTTGGTACTCTACTATTGCTCAAATCATGTTCTTAGGAAAGATCTAAGACAACATAAGTACTCCTCTTTAGTAGAGTAGTTCTTCCTATAATTTTCCATGAAAATCTATATCCTTTTCTTAGTGCCAAGAAAATTGATGCCATTCATCAACTATGTTATGGAAAAGAGGAGTAGTAGAATGAAAAGAGATTTTTCACACTCTTTGATTAATATTAGGGAAAGACATAATTGTAGTAATAACTTTAAAAACAAAACTAAAATAACAACAGCCACTCACTAAGATATAATATCTTTATGTTTCCATTTATACTTAGAAACAAGGTTGAGATAAATAAAAGGTCAAAGTATTAAGGGAAAGGAAAAGAATGGATAAGGCTAAAATATTGAAGCCTACTCCCCTAATAGATTAAGATAGTTTAAAAAGAATAAATTTTTATATATCATAGTTTAGAAAGATAGTTTATAATTGTAGCTTGATACCAAATATGGTCAACTCTCAACTTGTAGATGTGGTCAACTATTCATTTGTAGGCAACTTTCCCTTTTTTGATGGACGAAATGAATATAATGCCAATCTAGAAGACTGTGAGCATTTTGTTCTTTTTATTACTTTAATTTGCAAATTTGGATTTGGGTGTTTAATGTACATGTTTTATATTTATATTATAAAGTTAATTCTTTTAATTAGGTTTTATATTCAAAACACTTGCAAGTGCCATCAACCAGAATCATGGGGAGGCATCAAATGACCTTGACCTTGTCAGTTTTCAACATAATGAACATTTGGTTCTTTTTTATTATTTCAGATTTCTATTCAAAATAATAAAATAAATTCTATATCAGTAAATGAATAACAGCAAGTAAGTTGTTTTGCTGCAAAATTGAATTATTTTTATTATGTTTTCCATTGAAAACACTTGTAGATGAGCTACATACTTCAGAAGACACTGATCATGCAATCCTTCCTAACTTTAACGGGTTACAACATGGTGAGCATTATGCTCTTTTTTTATTACTTTACGTTTCTATTTAAAATAATAAAATAAATTCTATATCAGTAAATGGATGAAAGCAAGTAAGTTTGTTCAGCTGCAAAACTAAATTCTTTTAATTATGTTCTCTATTGAAAACACTTGCACAAGGATCACAAATTTCAAATGACAATTATCACCCAATATTTCCTAGTAGAAAGCATGCTAGAGAGGTTGACCCAACGTTTCATAGTGTTGCAGATATGCCAAAAAGAATACTCACGCCTCCGAAGTATTTTGATGATTTCAAGTACAAATAAATCTTACATATTTATACGGAAAAGCAGGTAAGCATATTCAAATAGATTTTTAATCAAAATTTCAAAAATTTTCTTTTTAATGAAGCTCCCCAATCTCGTTAATTGAAGAATTAAAAAAAAAATTATCATTTTAAACAAATTACAAACTTAATTTTCATGCGATGCTCGAAAATTTTTTTTTTGGACACAACTACTGAGCTTAACACATCAATAAAAAAGATACAAATAATATGAAGAATATAAATATTAATAGCAATATATATGTTCCATTATAAAGTAATTCTTAAGTAGATAGATACAATTGTAATGGAATTCTGATTACCCGGACCGGATTCAGCATGTGGTACAGAAGACCACTGCTTCATTCTTCTCCCTCTTTGGCTGCAGTTAAAAGTTCAACTCTTTTGAGTAGCAAATATATAAAAAATAAATCTGCTTATATGTTGTTGTTTTTTAGTTTCTTTAATCTTAGGCAAAAAAATCTATTTACATATTGTGTTTCATTAAGCTTCATTATATTACAACAACCAATTATGAATAATAAAGTACTTGGGCACTATTGCCACAAAGAAATTATTGTAATTGATTAGAAGAGTTAAAAAGAAATAAACTTACATAATAAAAGCATTAACTTATTTGTTTACAAGAAAATTATTAAGTTCACAGTGATTAATATTAATCCAAAATTATTCATTATCTATTTATTCAAAATAAAAATTATTAAAATGTATAAAGAAACAGAAATAAGAAACTGATTAATTTTAAATTCTTAAAATTGAAAAGTTAAACAAATCATCTCTATATTCATGTCAATTTAGAAGGAAATTAATTCTATATTAAAAAATAAATCATTGTGTTTGATTAAAAGAGTTAAAAAGGAATAAAATAAGATAATTAAACAATAAACTTATTTATTCAAAAAATATATTTTAGTTCACAAGATCAATTGTTATTTATTTATTCAAAATAAAATATAAAAAATTATTTTATTAAAATAGAAGAAGTGAAGAAATACAGAAATAAGAAAGTTGTTAATTTTAAATTCTTTAAATTAAAAAGTTAAAGAAATTATCCTTATATTTATTTCAATTTCAAAGAAAATTAACTCTGTATTAAGAAAGAAGTGATTAGGAGAAATTAAAAAAAGATTTAAGTAGAAAATAAAAAGACTAATACTAATTTAAATATATGATAGAAAATACTAATCATAAAAGCTCTGGATCATTCTTTATCAAACAAACAATAATACTTGTAAATTACGTTATTTCATATGAGATAAGAGTTCTTTGTATATGTATTCATTACTATTGTATTTAATGTTTTTGAAAACATAAAATTAAATTCAATTGAAATTTGCCATTAAAAATTTCCTTTCATTTTACATTCTGTTTTTGCTAATTGATTTCTATTCCTTTGAACACGAGCGAAATTCATTCTTTGTTATGTGTTTGTCGAAGTTTAGTAATTAATTTTAGGTGCGACTTATGTCACATACACAATCCAGTTGACTGGGCAATTACAATTACCTCAACTTAATTAACGTCAGCTTTCGAATTAAACTGGTTTTTGAAAAGAAAAAAGAAATAAAATTTATATTCCAAATCGAATTAATGCTCAATTATTTAATCTTGCCCAGCAGCTGATTACAAACAGCCGTCCGTGAATAAATGCCACAATTAAGGACTTAAATTGAGGAAGACGCGTGAAGCAAAATAATAAGAAGGAACTTCCGATTACAGTTGCATGCGTGCAAGACAGATGCACCAAATACCTATGTTTTTCTAAGAAATTTTTTTTTTCCATCAAATTAACTTCGAATATAAATAATTTTTATTATTTTAATAATTTATAATTATATTCATATTTCAATAAACGAAACTTAAATACAACTTAATTCTCCTTCGTAGATTTACTCATTTAATTTACAGAAACACTAGATTCTTTCCTAAATAATCCCCGCAATCTTTAAAATGCATTTTATTCCCTTCGACGCATATTTTGGCCAAAAAAAAGAGGGGAGTATTCAAGTTTCAAGTTGACGGAAGATTTCATGCCAGATCTCCATGAAAGCTCTGACTATAACTCCGTGATACAGCTGTGAGTTCAGAGTCAGAAAACACTGAAGGAGTTGCTCCAATTCCTTGGCCTCAAACATCTCCATTTCCATTATCATCTCCATCATCGACCTCTTGAAGTCCTTGTACGGATCCTTCGACTTCTTCACCACAGCAAAGCTCTCTCTCACCTTCCCCTCCACCGCGTACCTTGTCATCACCGTCTTCCTTTCCGTCATCATCTCTCCGCCTTCTGACCCTTCTTGAAGATTCTTCAAAGCCTGAAATCTCATTCTCCTAACTCGGTTTACGCTGCTTATCTTCTCTGCGTGCCCGCAAATTTCATTCTCCGTCTGGCAGTTTTCTCTCTTACTCAGCAAATCGATTATCTTCTCCGCGTGCCCGCAAATTTCATTCTCCGTCTGGCGGTTTTCTCTCTTACTCAGCAAATCGATAAAGTCCTGAGAAAACTCATCGGAGAAACTCGTCAAACAGGAAATTATGAACTCGTTTTCTATTTCATTGTCACTTCTTTTGGAGGAAATGCTCGAAGTGCTCTTGCGGCCTTGTGCAAATGTATCGATGTTATTGATGCAATCTTCACAGTGAATATTGTTCGAGTGATGGTTGCAGCGGATGGAAAAGTCTTGGGGAGTAGAGGGTGGTGGAGGGGGGAGATTGGGATAACCGATTGCGGGTGCTTTGGGAACTGGATTTGCAGGCCGAGTGGAAAGGTCTTTGGAGCGACACAGTCGAAATGAAGGGATACTAAATTTTAGTTTGAAGCTCTTCGACATGTTGAGTTGTTTTGAAACCTAAAATGGTTTAGATGTTGGGAAAGATGAATGGCTGACATTTATTTATGATTTTGAGGAGAGAGAATGGCCGGCCTGGCCTATAATTAAGCAGAATAAATCCAAATACTATATGTTATGGTCTGACCCAATCCCACCTTCACTTTCTTACCAGAATGCAACCTGGGATTCGACAGTGGATGTGTTGTTCGAAAAAGTTAGCTCTGGGACACTTACCAGAAAGAAAAGAGATTGTGTTGTGAGAAGTTATTGGCCGGAGACTCTGTCTAACAAGTCACATTTAGATATTGTCATTCGAGCCTGGACAATTTAGAAGGTCAATCTAATTTTTGCAAAAACATATCACTAGTATTTTCTAATTTGAGTTAGTGATTCTTGCAAAAGATATACCGTTGTAATTATTTGCAAAAGATACATCATTGTAAGTATTTTCTATCTAGTGTTGCACTCAGTTTATAGAGAATTTGACATTTAATCACCAACATCAAATTAAAGCAGGCAGAGTCTAACTCAATTGTACATGGGTAGTTGACAAGTTCAGCGGCATATACCTCTATCTGTTTCAGTCTCTTATTTTAAGTTAATTAGTGCATTTTCATGAACTGGAATTGGCCATTAATTTTAATAAAAGAGGCCCTCTGGCTTCCACAAAGGACAGGTTCATACCCTGAGGCCAAGCAGTAACAATCGCAAGTAGACAAACAGAGAAGCTTTGCCAGGCGATGTAGAAAATAACTAATTCGTTTAGTATTTTGACAAGGAATATCTAATCTAATCTGTCTTTAAAAACAACCAATTGCATTGTTCCATTAGAGACTGTGCTCTGAAGTCCGGTCATCTTTTTGTTTAAATTGGTCCATTCGCTTATATTCTTTTATAATTTACAGACAGTTGAAGTTTACTCAAATTTAAATTATTATTAATTAGTGATTATTTTTTATTTAAATTATATTTTTGTACTAGTTTTCATTTATTTCATCGCAAAGTGTTTTCCATTACAAAATATTATTTACATATATATTAATAAAAAAATATCAAGCCACTTGTCTTAATAGTTAAAAAAATGATACCTACAAATATGAAAATAGTGTGAAAAAATAAATTCATTTTTGAAATAAAAAAGGTTGCTTTCTACAAATTTTTAATATTTAATATTAAATAAATAAAATATTTTTTTATTTAATAATTTATAATTATATATATTTTATACATTTTGCATCAAAATAAACGAATCCTTAAAATAGAATTGAGATTTTTTACCGAGTAGATATTTCTATATTATAAATATTAATATTGTTCTAATATTTGAGGTATGAGATAAATGTTTTGTGAGTGCTTATAAAATTACATGAGAATCATAAAGATTTGTGAAAGATTTATAAATAATGGATAGGAAGTCATGAAATTATAGATAAAAATCTTTAATGTATTATTTTGTAATTTTTGATAAAATAGTAGATTTTTTTTATCTATAATTTTAATTTCCTAGAATTTTTGAGTTTTTTCATGTCAAGTAATTCATAAATTATTGTATCATTTTGATTAATTTAATTACCTCTTATATTTATGTGTAGAAAGGAGATATTTTCCTAACCACAAACAAAGCAAATTTAATGTTAGAAGAAAATCTTGAGGCTGTTGGATAATTCATTGAAATGTATCGAAAATAATTTCCATATTGAAAGTGCACTTGCTGGATCAAACAATTATGGGAATAACAACTTTAGTTGAATGAAATGAAATAAAAAAAAGTTACTATAGGAAATTAGGCTTTTAAGGATGATAATTATCATTGATGTAGACATCCTAGTCGTCGATGTGGATATAAAAGTCATTGGAGAAAAATTGTTGGCAAAAAAATGGTCAATGTTATAACTAACACCAACAACAAAGTTGTTATTGCTAAAAAGTAAAATTTCTATGAAAACAAAATTGTTGTTGAAAAAATTTATAAAATTTAAAAGATTTTCAATTTTACTTTAAAATAACGATCATGCCATTGTTGTAAGTTTAAATTAAAAAATATAAAAATTAAAATTTTACTTTTAGTGGCAACATTATCATCATTGAAATGATTTTCAAAATTTAAATACTTTTAAATTTTACTTTATAGTGATGACAATATCATCACTATAACTTTGAAATAAAAATTAAAATTTTATATTTAGTGATGATAATGTCGTTGTTGAGAGTTTAATAATTTTAAATCTAAAATTATAATTTGTACATATAGCAATGACAATTAAATTAAAATTTAAATAAAATAAAAATCTTGAATTATTAAAATAAATTATATTAAATTAAAATTACAATTAAATGTAATTAAATTAATATATTATAATTAATAAAATAAATATTAATAATTTTAATTTTAATTAAATTAAATAATTTAGCAAGAAATTTAATTAAATAAATTACTTTAGCATTGTTAATTTGATTTTGTCTAATTTAAATATTAAAAATAAAATATGCTAATGATATTAGTAATAAAAAACCAAATATGATTCATATGAAAAAAATGAATATTCATAATATTCAAGATATATAATGTCTATATATGAAAATAAAAAAATTGTATATATATCATAAAAACTTAAAGGGAAGGAAGGTCAGGATTTAAATATCTAGATGCATCATTGACTGTCCCAGGGTTATCATCATTCTTATCACCTTGATGATGTAAGTGATACATCAAAGGCAGTGATCAAGTGGGAAGGGGTGGTTGGGCTAGGGGTGCTGCTAGTGTGAATCTACTCATTCTATGATGTGTAGTTGCAAAAGAAGGCATAAGCAATATAAGCCTTTACTATCTAAGTAAGAAAGTGAGCTCAGTGAAGTAAATTCCTCATTACTATTGCACTTCCTGCTACTGCTACTCTTGAATCAACTGTTGACTTTGCTCAAGTTGCTATCAACTCTATTGTAATTGCTTTTGTAACTTAGTGACCTGAGAGAAATGTTATGACTTTACCCCAGAGCTGAAGGTGTTGGGGGATGGGAACAACTAACCAACAAGCATACGACCAACTGCCTTCTTATACCCTTGATGAGTGCCAAGTAGCTTATCGGTGATGGTAGCCTTTTTGATCTGTACAAGAGTACTAGGTGAGCCAGTGGATGATTGGATTACATATGCTAAGCCACTAGCTTAATCTTCCTTACCTTGATTTATTAAAACAAAAATCAATTATAAAAATTACATAATATGTTTGTAAAATTTCTATCATTAAAATGTAGGGTTTAGCTAACATATATACTACTCTTCTGAAGTCAAATGTACCCACTTCCCCGATCCTTAATGTTCTCCAACATCGACCATAGCTCACACGTATCCTTATTTCTCTATTCATGTTCAACTAAAAAAAATATGAACATAATTATTTACTTAGCGAATAAATTATACATTTAAATCATGAATGATAATTTGAATTACTTTATCATAATGATGTGCCACAATGGATTTCCATCCATACTAGTCATTTACTACCTTTTTTGCCCCATTCTTTACATTTCTCATAAACAACTCCTACAAATTTAGAAATAATCGTATAGAATTGTTACGTTTAAAAGTCACAACTGAAATATAATTTAGACATATGAAATAATCATATAAATTTATTAAATATTATACTTATCCTATAATAATTGTTGTCAAAGAAGTCCATACATCTTTGCTAGGTCTAAGGTGAGACAAATGGTGACACAAAGCATTTAGTATAATCCAAGTGGAGCCCCTTCTCTTAATTGTCGCCGTGCTGGAGAAAGTACTTGTTCAACCTATATTTCGAGTCATTGTAAAGGTCAGCAGTAGTCTGGATCAAACCACTAATCACTTTTTACCGCTTAAGCTTTGAAAGACCTTGAAGCTTGAAGTAGGATTACATTAAAAGATATTTAACAAATTTATGAGTACTATATCCAATAATTTAAATACTGAATATAAAACAATAAAGATAAGATAAAGATTGATACTTACTCAAACTTTCTGCACAACTCTATCTTGTAATTGTTGAGGTACCAATCACCATGATTTATAGTAGGGTGGGATGTGGGCTTAAATGATACTACCAAATCACATGGAAGATGGCTAGCATTCTGATTGACTATATACCATGTATTAATTGTATCAAATTGCATAGGCACCAATCTTCCCCTTTCTTTTCCATCTTCTCGTGCAACTTGAGGGACTTATTCGGGCCTTTCTTTTTTAAAAGTTACAACTTTGATAAATGAGAGAAAATGTTAGTATCATAAATTTATATGTAATAAATAATTAACTTAAGTATGTACATCAAGAAAAAATACCTAATTCGTCACACTGCAATGGAACACGTATAGGTTGACGTGGTGAGTCCCCTCCACCATCACCTCTATTATATCATGCATCGACATTAGCCATGATTAGAAAAATACACATTTTGTAAGTGTTTAAAAGACAAGTCTATAATTGAACTAATTGACGATAATACATAAAATATTATATTTGTATAATAAAATTACATAATTACTTTTACATAATTATAAGTTGTAATACAAAAAAATATTAAACCTTAATATGAGTCAGTGTTAGCGAAAGTAATAAGCTAATTCTCATAT